>OZ029914.1:5248655-5731155 GCA_964023275.1 Norana najaformis | reverse complement strand
CTGTTCCGCGACTTAGCTTTCGTTGGGCGCTGTAGAAATCTCCAGTTTACGATTACTATTACGATTACTATCCCATGGGAAATAGTGGCATAAACAAAGCAAGCTGTCTATTTACCTTTTTAGCAGTCAGTGGAGCAAAATAGACGCTGGTACCGAAGCGGATCGGAATGTAGATGTCCATGACTTGAGCTACGATGTAACTCAGTGGCATGAAACTCACAGTCACTCCATTGCCATCGCTTACGCTCAGGTATCGGCCGATTGTATTCGATGCCCAGGTAAGCTGAAGCATAACACGGGCTGAAAGCCTGCGGTGTGGTGGTGGCGGTAGTGGTGGTGGTTGTGATGGTGGTTTTGGTGGTGGTGGTTTTGGTGGTGGTGGTGGTGGTGGTATTTTCAAAACAAATTCCAAGTCGGCAGCTGTTGTTAATAAAGTTAATTATCCCATATTCCATAAGTGACACATAGGGGAGGCGATCTATTACACTCTACTCTCTTCTACTTTACTCTACACTACTCTAATCTATTCTACTCTAATCTACTCTAATCTAATCTAAAATAATGTGGAAACTTTTATATCGCCGTTATCATAAGGCACAGGAATCAGTCAATAATCGCTTCCAAGCAAAACTGCAAAAATCCTTTTCTTCAGGCAACTGAGCCGGCAATGGACGAATCCCAAGGTCCTGGACACGGTTCAGTACATCGCAGGTCTTGCCGTTTAGTTCCCAGCTTACGCCTGTACCAAATTGTACTGCTTGGTGAAAGAGACACGGTGTGCGAAAACAACTTTTCCAGGATCGCTACACGGAGTCGAACCCATAACCGCACGATCATTGACCAAACGCGTTACCGATAGACCACCGTGCTGCACTGTTTCCAATAGGTAACTAAGCAAGCTAGTATCTGGACACGATATAGCTCCTTTTAATACCTCTCAAAAGAGCTGCCTACGATATTAATTGTTCTTAAAATTCATCAATAACAGTAATTTCTATAAAAAAATCAAGGAAAGTTCTAAACGTGCATAAAACCTGGATACCTTCAAGGAGTTAAACAAAAAATTAATAATCCTTTAACTGCCTTAAACATCTGCTATTCAAACGCAAAATATCTCGTTTAATAAGCTAACTTACACTTACTTTTCAAATGACTTTTAGTCTATAGTAAGCAAAACTTACATTGTCATGAGACAGCATAACAGGTTTTGGAGGAGCTGCTGATCCAACCTACAGAGGAACGTTGGACAACTGAACATACAGTACTTTAAATATGAAAGACGTAGCATAATATAACTGATTCAATTCCTGTGTTTACTAACAAAAGTGGAAGCTCATTCCTTCATTAGTTCATTCATTTGTTCAATCGTCATTTCGTTATTAGTATTATTTCTTTTGATATTTTTAATATTACTACTACTACTAGCATAATTGCTACAACTAGTAGCACAACTGCTAAAACTACAACTACTACTTTACCTGCTAAAACAAGTACTACTTGCGCAACTGCTACAACAGCAAGTACTACACAACTGTGACGCCCTCAAAGTCACGCAGAAATGTGAAACTGAGACGCAATAATTATTAGTCAGCCGCCAGCTGATAATCCAGTTGGGTATCGAAATGTTTGAAAGCCTTTGAGAAATAGTGACTGTTTGAAGCGTTTCTAGATGAAACGAAAGGAATTGTATCTTTACAGAGAGATTGGCTGTTCGATCATTCTATTGTTCATTTACTGAATTTATATTCCGGGGAGATCCCAACCGAGTATGTATGTATGTTTATATTTGTACGTATGCATGTATATATGTACGTATTTGTGTATGTATGTATATACGTATGCAACCGAGATTTGGCGAAAGAGGAATAGTTTTCAATCGTTAATAGAAGGTAGTCTAGCGACCCAGAGGAAGGAAGATACTATAAGGCTAATGGGAAGATGGCTGACGTTATAGTATCGAACTGCGTGCAAGAGATTGCGCTACTGAAGACTGATGCAGCCAAATTGCTTACTGTTTGAATGACGGAACAACAGAAGTTCGGAGCCTGTTGTATGGTTCGTTCGTGAAGAAGTTCAAACGAAATATCCTGACCTAATTCCAGCAACTCGTCCCACTGTCCAAACACACAACAGGTTTGTTTTCTTTGCAAATAAGTTGCACAAATTATTCTGATTGTTTCTATTTAAATGACGGTCTCTGTGAAAGTTCGA
Organism: Norana najaformis; assembly: GCA_964023275.1. NCBI lineage: Eukaryota > Metazoa > Annelida > Clitellata > Crassiclitellata > Hormogastridae > Norana > Norana najaformis. The sequence continues at coordinate 5,728,944 of OZ029914.1, read as the reverse complement.
AAAGCACCACAAAGTGATGCATACATTCATACGTACATACTACATACATTCACATATACATGCATACGTACATGCATACATAGATACATACATACATACATGAATACGTACATACATACATGCATACATACATACATACATAGGTACATACATACATGCATACATACATACATACATAGGTACATACATGCATGTATACGTACATACATACATAGGTACATGCATACATGTAGACGTACATATATAAATGCATACGTACATACATAAATAGGTACATACATACATACATGAATATTTACGTACATACATACATACATACATACACATAAATATAAAAACAAATGCATGTACATATGCAGGCATGCATACATGTATACATACATGCACAAATACGTACATACATAAATGCATACATACACACATACATACATACATACATATATACATACATACACACATACACACATGGATACATACATACATACTTACGTACATACATAGACAGGCCTACAACAAGACGAAAAGTGTCCCACTGAATAGACGTCATCTGTTTTCTGGAAGTACTCGCTGCTGCATTGGACGATGGCCAACAGATGAGGCAATCGATTGCGAAAGACGAGGATTCGTCGAACTTCTTTCGTCGAATCGACGACGATGATCCGACACTTGGTCTGCTTGGCATACCGCAGGAACACCTCGTCGTCGGTCGTCGCATGCATCGGAGCCGAGATGCCCCTAAACACAAAGGTAACTGTAGATGTAAATGTACACGACTTTATGTAGCGACCGTATGGCCTCGACACTGCTCATTTGTCAATGGATTGATCGGGTGAGATCCTTCACCACCGCTGCCCGGGGTTAGGGTCAGGGTTGCGTGTGTATGTATGCATGTATGTATGCATTTGTGCATGTATGTTTATATGTATGCATGCCTGCACACATGTACGTATTAGGGTTAGGGTTGTGTGTGTGTGTATGTATGTATGTGCATATGTATGTATGCATGTATATATGTATGTATGTATGCATGTATGTATGTATGTATGTATTTATGTATGTATGTATGTATGTATGTATGTAAATATGTGTGTATGTATGCATGCATGTATGTATGTATGTATGTTATGTATGTGTGTATGTATTTGTGTATGTATGCATGTACCTATTTGTGTATGTATGTATTATGTATGTATGCATGTATGTATATACGTATTTGTGCATGTATGTACTGTATATATGTATGCATGCCTGCACACATGTACATAGGTGAATACATACATACATACATCAATACGTACATACATACATGAGTAAGTACATGTGTAGGTAAATGTAAATGTACACGATTTTCTAATCTAACATTTCTAATCTACATTTGCTAATCTAACCCTAACCCACGCCATTTAAGGTCCCCGTTTATGGACCGTGCTAGCCCGAGATTCATACATGTATCTCTGAAATAAACCCATACATCAACAGGTTTTGTTAAAGCCAACCATTTCAAGTTTTAGAAGAAAACGAGTAGGGATGGCCCTGCCAAACTAGGGTACTATTAATCATCTTTGTCAGGCCCCGTTTCTCAAAACGGGTAAATTATGCAGCTGCCGATGGGGCTGATGAGGAACAAGTGGCCCAAACGACGGGGCCTAAAATCTGTGCGGTCTTCCTAATTCGGTAAATGAATTATATGGCAAAACACTGGATTCGTATGCTTACAATAACGGTGAATCACGTGAATAACAATTATTGATCGATGCAGCACATACTGTAAATCGCAACGAAGGTGATGGTCTCATGAAATATCAAATTAGCGTGTAAGTGCTTGGAAAAGCGTAGGGAGCTAGGGACTTGGCTCAGACCCCTTCTGAGGAATCAGCACGCTCCCAGGCCATTTCTGCCTTGGGGTACTAGCTTCAAAGGACAGGTAGGGCCCACATTACCTTGTGCTATGAGCCCCAACAGCCCTTAATCTGGGCCCTATCGGCATCCCAGTGAGTGACCGATAACGAGCGAAGTTGGGTGGTATATCATTTATTTATTGTTTATTTATTTATTAAAGCACTTATAACGAGCGCATTGGCAGTACATCTGAACGGAGGCGGAAATACAGCGAACTAGAGTGACCTGGATAATCGGTGCCGAAGAGAGTGGACTGACGTAAACTGAACGAATGCGAGGGCATGCTGATAAGGAACCGCTTAGAGTTGGAACAGAGATTGCGCACGGCTAGAGACCATTTGTGGTTAGAAAAAGAAGGCAGGAGCGTTAAGTATGGGCGAATCTTCATACTCTGAACCAATGTCAAAGTAAGCAGTTGTCTAACACCGACTAAAAGTCTTCTGAACCTGCTCAAACACATGTATTATTGAACAAACATCTTAGATACCGCAAAGAATGAGCAATGAGATGTCAATGCGATTATAGTTAACTTTGAATTCCAGCGTAGGCCCTACGCCCAAGACAATGTGTGAGTCTGACTGTGAAGAACAACCGAGCATTTATATAGCGCATGTAAACCAGTTCAAATACAGAGGTTATCGTCTTTGTACTGTAACAATAAGCTGAATGAACGTACCCGGCAAATATGACAGCGAGGTGGCTGATTACCCATTCGGGTGAGTTGTGGCCAACGATACCAACGATGTTGAACCTCTCCAAGCCGAGCTTAATTCAATCATGGATTAATTATGAAACAATATTCAGTTACATTTTTTATTTTTCTGTATATACATATTTAATTATTTATTTATTTATTTTATTTATTTATTTATTTACTCAATTACTCACAGCGTCTTGTTTGCATGCAGTTACAAAGCGCCTCCATCGCCATTCTCTTAGGAAATTCCATACATTGCCACCTATGCGAGATTCCGAAAAGGGCGGAATATAAATGTTCACGTGCATGCATACACATAGAACATAGACACAATTGTGCACTAACTTAGATAGTTTATATCCATATCTCTTTCTAACCTTTACCCTAACCTTCTACGTAACTTTGACCATAATCCCGACGCCATTATTGTCTTGTCTTGTCTTCAACCGTCCTCGACCCAAACATTGGCTGCACCACGGACAATTTTTTGCACCATTTGCTTCTGTCCCTCGTCTCTTGTAATAACTGGTCGAACGATAATTCAGTCCACGACCTGATGTTATCGATCCATGTCATCTTGGGTCTTCCCCGAGATCGAGATCAAAGAATTATGCCTCGGATGATCTCTTTTTCTAAGCAGTCTCCACTCTTTCGTAACACATTCCCAAAGCGTGAAGCTTTCTCTTTTTGATTAAACTAAGCAGACTCTTTTCTGCTCCTACCGTCTCTAAGACCCACTCATTTGCCTTATTTGCAATCCACTGTACTCTAAGAATCTGCGCAGACACTTCATTTCAAAAGCCATCACTTCTCGAACAATAAAGTTGCGGCTAAGTTTACAGTCCCCCGGAAAACAGAATGATCATTAATCTATTGCTGTGCATATATTCATAGCTTTAAGAAATTCTAATATGAGATCCTGGATTCGAATATCAGATCCTGGATTCTAATATCAGATCCTGGATTCTAATATCAGATCCTGGATTCTAATATCGGATCCTGATATATCGGATCCTGGATTCTAATATCAACTCCTGGATTCTAATATCAGATCCTGGATTCTAATATCAGATCCTGGATTCTAATATCAGATCCTGGATTCTAATATCAGATCCTGGATTCTAATATCAGATCCTGATATATCGGATCCTGGATTCTAATATCAAATCTTGGATTCTAATATCAGACCCTGGATTCTAATATCAGATCCTGGATTCTAATATCAGATCCTGGATTGGCCCTTACAGAACGTACCTTCATGAATCCCTTGGCCACTTGGTAAACGGTTTCCAGCAACTGTTGATACGTCATCGTTCTCCATTCTCCGTTTTCTTTTATGCCTGTTAGATATAACTCACGCAGTTGAAGATACATAGGTCAATACGCTAAACTGATAAAGGAAACTCTGTGTGTATATGTATGTATGTGTGTATGTGTGTATATATGTGTATGTGTGTGTATGTGTATGTGTGTATGTGTCTGCATGTGTGTATGTGTGTGTAGGTGTGTGTGTGTACGTATGTGTGTAAGTGATGCTGAGGGTTCAATAAGACATTTTTGCTAAGAAATTCACAACTATATGATTGATTACTGCAATTTTATTGTGCTTGAATAGTTTTATTTTTCAAGTTTTCAAGGGAAAGAGGCAAAGAAGCGTCAAGGCGCCACTCCTAGCTCGTTATGCTATTAAAACCGTAAATTGCCTGACTACTGTAACCTAGTTTTGGAGGCATATTTGTGACTGATTACCGTAAGATATTCGATTGGGGTGTTTAACGGCGGACTGGCGTAGAACGGACATCACAGTGATCGGCTTCTGAGCCAGTGGTCCGGCGCTGGCCATGTACAGAACGATTGGGGACTCGACGTCCCAGGTAATGAAGTCTGCAGCTGGGACCGGCTCATCCGGATCTTCAAAAACAATACGAGGAACAAAATGAGCTCATCGATCGGGTAACTGGTTGATTAACATATGTTGATGATGACTAATAATTAGCAACGATTATGACGACGATAATGATGTTGACGACGAAGTAAGCAAGCAAGTAAGTAAGACTTATGGAGTTAATTGAGTTATTATTATTATTATTATTATCCAGGAGGACAAAGGAACAGCCTACGGGGGAAATGAGTCCAGGAAGAGGTAAGTTTTTAGTCAATATCTGAAAGCCAAAACAGACTTTGACAAGCAAACATTTGCTAGCAGAGAGTTCCAGAGTCTAGGGCCAACGACAGAAAAGGCACGCCTTAATAATAAGTATTATTATTATTATTATTATTATTGTCATTATTATTACTATTAGGTTTATTAAAATTATTTGGCCTATTATTGATCTGAACATATTTATATAGCGTCTGTTGTGAACCCCTTAGAGACAAAGCTTACAGTTGCTTATTGTACTCACCAGGCCTGTCCTGGAAACTGATTTTTTGCTTTTTCTGCCGCCCTGAGGCGACAGTCTCCGGTCTCTCATTTCGCGAAGAGCTCCGGGATCTCTGCTTCTCCTCTTCCGCTCTAAGCGTCTTTGAAGACTTCCTTCGACCAGACGTGGACACGATTGACCCTCGCCTCCGGGAGTTCAAGGCCATTAACGCAGCGATTTGCGGCGAAACAACGCCGGCCTCTGGCACGTCGGCTACTGGCTGAGCCAGCAGGGTGTTCTCTGGTGCAATGGGATCCGCAAGCCATGCCATAGGGAGCATACTGTCCGTGGCGTCCCAGGAAATCGACTGGTCTTTAGCTTGGATCACGCCTTTCTGTGGGACCCTAGATCGCGTGTCCAGAGCTGCTATGGAGGTTGAATCTGGAGGCTCCTGGAGAGTTTGAAGCAGCTGTGTCGGCGCAGCTGAATAGGAGGCTCTTGACCATAAGAACCTGTCGGGGAGTGGACCTGGACGGTCTACTTCTGAGGCCCTCGATCTTGAAGTCCCTAGTTGACTGGGGGCCGTGGGTTTTGCTCTGGTATCTTCTTCAGGTTGTTCTGAGGGTTCAGCTGACGGAAATGATCTCCTCTCCCCAGAGGATTGAAGTGGCTTCGTGGGAACAGGCGAATATGAACCGGTTGTCAACAGTAGCTTGGACTGGGCTGTGTCTAAAGTCTCAAGCTGAGGCGATGTTTGGGGAGTCTTTACAATTCCTGAGAACACATCTGGCGCTGGTCTCGAATCGACAGTAACTGGGCTCGGCACAGGTGAAGTAGACTCTAGTTCTTTCCTTGTAGTTTTCGTCCTGTCCTGAGCAGACGATCGAGTTGCGTGGCGGGAAAATATTGGTATATGAGTCCTGAGAAAATTCATCGCTGCTGAACACGGAGCAAATAGGTTTGAAATGCTAAGCCCAGATTCAGAAGCCTTCGCTAGACGAAGGTTTGAATCTGCAGTATGAGGCCTAGAATCTGAAGCATTGAGTATGCGAGGCCTTGAGTCGGATGTGGAAAATATGCCAGATCTAGACTCTGTCGCCCTGGATGTGGTTGACTTCGAATCTGTCGATTTAGAAATGTTCGACAACGAATCCGACGATTTTGAACTGTCCGACTTTGAATCTAACGTCTTGAGATTGTCAGTCTTCGATTCTGACTTCTTTGAACCGTCAGTCTTTGACTCTGACGTTTTTGCCTTTGAGTCTGACGACTTCAGAATGCCAGTCTTTGAAGCTGACGTCGTCCGAGAGCCAGTCATTGACTCTGACGTTCTCTGAATGCCAGTCCTTGACTCTGACATTTTCTGAATGCCAGTCCTTGACTCTGACGTTCTCTGAATGCCAGTCCTTGACTCTGACGTTCTCTGAATGCCAGTCCTTGACACTGACGTTCTCTGAATGCCAGTCCTTGACTCTGACGCTCTGGAAGCGACAGTCTTTGACTCTGGTTTTGAATCCGACTCTTTTGTCAAGTAAGTCCTTGACTCTGAGGTCTTTTGCATCTGAGGCTTTGAATCTGAGGCTGACGCCGGCATAGACGTTCTTGACTCTAACACTGCTGTTGTCTGATGCCTTGAATCTTGTGCCTTTTGTTTTGGAGACTGCACAGGCTCCGTCAGATCTGATTTAAGAGCAGATGCATTTGAAGACAATGCGCTTCTGGCAGGAACAACAACCTCAGACGTCTTTCTTGACATCACAAAGGAAGAGTCACAGCAAAAACTCAAACGATCGAGTTGCTTAGCCTAAAATGTTTCTGCTTTAAATATTCTTATTTTGAATATCCATATTGGTACCATCCAAGTTTTTAGCTAATCCGCAGTTTTAGGATGAATTCAGCGATCGCCAAATAAAATTGCAGGTTCACATACGCCAAACATTGATGCATTCATTGCATCAGTTAAACAAATTGCAAGTAAGTGTACTGCCTGAAGGCCCCGCTATGTAACACTTCAAACATTCAGTACACTGTGGTATTCATTGCCAACTGCTGCATTTTGAACAGTACATATAAATGGCCTACTCTAAATGTCGCTCAAACAACTGATGATTTCTAAATAACAGCTAATTTGTAAAATAATGATTATACCTTATAATTAAAATCCTTCGCTAATTGAAAATTAACGATACGCGGTCCCTTAAGGAGAAAAACATTTACTCCACTGTTTTTGTGCAATATTCCCATCGTCTGCCATATACTTGTTGCGTCTCGCCTCCATTGTGACGAATCAACGTTGACGTCACACTATTATCACGTGTTGAAGCAAAGCGTCATTAAACAATAACTCCTTGAAGAATAGCTAAGACTAAAATGCCAGTCAGTCAGTCAGTTAGTGATTATTCTTTATGATAAAAGTTTTTCCTCCAGAATAATAAATCAACGTCAGTCAGTCAGTCAGTCAGTCAGTCAGTCAGTCGTCAGTCAGTCAGTCAGTCAGTCAGTCAGTCATACGGTATATTAAAGTTTAGCTAAGTAAGCAAGCTAACTGAGGCTTAAGGCTACGTTGTTCATCTTGCATGGTGAACTGTGCTACCAAGTGTTTACTTTGATACTGCCACGGCCAGCAACGGAACTCCAGTTTGATCTAACCCAGTACAGACTGTCTGCTCTCTTACTGAAGCTCTTTTTATGACACATGCTGTACTGCAATGACTTCCTGAACCAAATTTAGATGCAGCCGGCTGCATTGAGCAAAACTCCCTTCCACTGTCCGCAATTGTCCACCTTTCGGTGACCCCTTTTGTCGCCTCTTAGCGGAAGTCTTTAATGGACGATCCCTAACCTCTATGTAGCGGGGTAAGCGTGGCATATTTCTACACACAAGCATAAACTGTTAAGATTAAATTAAATTTTAATTAAATTTCTTCGTTTAATAAGTGTTAGTTTTGTACAGTTTTTCAAATTCAAAATCAACATAAAGGAAATTATCGACAACAGCCGACCTACGTCTAGGCTTATCTCTTATTAACTTATATAAATTATAACGATTATATGCTTCGATATCGTCTGGACAAGTACAAGCCCTGTGTATATATATATGCATGTATATCCATACAGACAATTGCCTTGAGCAAGTCTTGACAAGCAATAGGCCTAACTTAATTAATATCTGCAAAGATAAGCCTACCGCGCGCGGATTCAGTTCCCACGCGTAATCAAATGTAAAGTGTTCATAAAATGCGCTGACAGTGATATGATTTGTAATGGAATTTGTTCGTGAATTAAGAAACGGTCTCATTCATTCATTCATTCATAAACTAATATTCGACCATCGTCCATGTCGTTATTATTATCAGATACAATCAGTCTATCGTTTGTGTCGCTGAAACACATTCTGAACGGATGTCGCAACCCATCTGCATTGGTTAGGAGCTGAATTTTGAATTGCAGACTAGAACTGAATAACAGCACTCTGTTGTTTGTCCAGTCCGCCACCAACACATCTCCAACAGAGTCCAAAGTCAGGAAGATTGGAACATTGACCTGATCACTTGAATGTCCCTTTATTCCACCGAATGACATTGTAACCAAGTACTCTCCAGTGTTGCTATCTGCATGAACGACACAGATTCTGTGTTCAGGATCAGAAACTGAACCACAGCTGACCAGAAATTGAGAGTCGGTCAGCCTAAGAGCATGCAATGGGTGAAATATGCCACTAAATGGCAAATATAGTTGGTGAAGGAGCATTCCATCTGGTGCATATTCGCATATTCTGTGTTTCTCGTAAACAGCTACTATTATGTTGGATTCTTGTGTAACGGACATACATCCACAATTATCTTGAACATCCCAGCTATGGAGAAGTTTCCGATTCACTCCGACTTTTAAGATTTTGCTTGATTGACCGATGTATTTGGCATCCATGATGTAGATACAGCTGAGCTTAGAGCACGAAGTTAAGTCAGTTGGAGCTTCCAATCCATCCACTTTCCATCGGCATATGAATTCGAAATGTATCGAGTCAAATACTTCAACTTCCGGACTTTCCTGGCTTACAACATACATCTTGTCATTGAGAATCGTGAATCCTGTGATCCCTCTGAATTCCTTTGTCTGGATGGTTCTAAGTAATACTGGACCAATAAGTTCTGAAGTGGGTGCAGTTGTTTCGGTACTCTCGATTACTGGCTCTTCTGAGCAAATGTCAAGACTTTCTATTCTTGTTGTAATAGAAAACCTGTCTGCATTCTTGTCGTCTTCTGGTATGTGCCATTGTGATCTTGTTTTTGTGCATAAGGAGTGAAGTGATCTATTTGAGTTTGGGATCACATAGAAATTTTCGGGTTTGCCAATAGTTTTAGATTTCTTGAAACCGAGTCTTGAGTCGACTGCCACGGACAGGTATTTAAGCTGGGAATTTTCTGATTTCTCTCTAGTTTTGGTTTCTTTCTTTTCTTTTTCAAAGTCAACAACAGAAGACGAATTTTCTTCTCTTGAACAGGAACTACCAGCGAATGTAAGTTTAATTGAGGATGAGTCTGGAATGTTTAAGTTTGAAGCCGATTTTATGTCGACAAAATGTTTCTGTTGACTGGGAGCCGTTGTTTTGCTCTTGTGTAAGGAACGATGATGATCTAAGCTCAACGAGCTGTATGCGCATGTTTTGCTGGTCTCTTGAACGAGAAATTCTTGATTTAGACTTGATGCACAGTCAGTGTTTTCTGAAATGTTGTATTAATATTATGAATCAGTTTAAATTCTGTTAGTTTAAATAGTAACTGTTTCGATTGTTTGGATATGCGAATTCGTTGTGCTGGCAGATGTGAGTATCGATTAAGCTGTAAACAGTCAAATGATTTGCATTGCAGTCAATGAAGGCTGATCATAGTCTGCACATCACATTCATATCTTGGCCATCTAATGTGGCCAGGACGCTAATTACATAAATTGGTTATGAACTGTAGCCTATCCGGAGACATCTATGCGCTTAGGATTACTATTTGGACCACAATACAATCTGATCACAGTGGAAGAACACTAGTCCTTTTGGCAAGACATGAATGACAAGCGAGAGTTGAAGGGTTAGCGACTTTCAATTCCGATTTCAGTATCAGCCTACTATTCCAACCCGGCTCCAATATCCAAACTTGGGACTGGCACAGGTATAGCTATAGTGAGTAAGTGTATAATTTAGTGAATGCTTTGAGCTAACCTGTTATTCTTCCGATAATATTTTGATTGAAGTCCTTAAGATCTGTTTTCATAAAGGACACTCTAAGGTGACGATGCTGGAATTCTTTCGGGCTGGGATCTAGTTGTTTCAGTTCGTCTGTCTTTACTTTTAGATCGTAGGCAGCTTGACATATATCGGCAGGCGATCCCTTTTCTGTAATGTACTGAGAGTAATTTGAATGGGTCTCCAAAATCGTGAGATGCAAGTCTATCTCGTCATCAACTGTCGAAGCTTCCTTTGCACGCTTTTCCTTAATCGCATTCAATTCGGTTAACAAAGAATTCATATCGCTATCAACCAGCTTCTTTAAATCTTCAGCTGTTTGAATTATTTCACTTTCTACACTTAGCAAGTTTTGAAGAAAATTTGTTAACTCTTCTTTAAGCTCATCTCTCAGTTTTCTAAATCTGTCGAAACAGATAGACAATTCTTTAGCGCTTTCAGAAATTTCTTGTCTAAACGTATCAGCTTCTTTTATTATACTTGATCCGATGTGAAGCGAATGACCTTCCCAAAAACATGACCTGCAAAGAACGATTCTGCAATTGAAACAGAAAATAGCCAGTTCCTGATTTTTGTGTTTTCTGCAAAAGTTGTCTGAAAAAGACTTTGTCAAATCCTCTGCCTTTGTGAAATTCACACTGATTACTGTATGATGCTTCGTTGCCTTAAACTTCAAATGCTGCTTAGAACACTGTCTGCAAAGGTGTTGAATGCAATCTTCGCAGTACTCTTCAGCATTTGGCACATTCAAGACCTCCTCTTCAAGGCACACATCGCAAGGCACGTTCCGGGAGATGGAAGCACTTAGCATTTTCTTCATCCCAGCTAGCTTTTCAATGAAAAAATTCTTCTGCAGTGCTGAAAAGCCATCCAAAGGAATGATGAACTGTTTTCTACAAAGCGGACAAGGCAGACCATCTCCAACATTCTTTTGCAGTTTTGCTGCAGTTTCTGTTAGGCATTTCAAACAGAACGTATGAATACAAGGCAGCATTCTGGGATCATCAAAAGCCTTTAGACAGATGCAACATTTTGTCAAATCCTTCAACTCTTTCTCAACTTCCTTGAGGTGAACCTCCTTTGTCGCCATGATGCACTAAATCACTTTCGATTTCATTTCTAGGAGAAAATAGCCTTTGGCTTTTCACTGAAGACGAAGGAAATTCCCAGCTTCGTACCATTGATTAAGGTACGCATTGCGACTTATATTCTTCATTTGAAATCTTCAGTCAGTGTTCTGTTTCACTCAGAAGCTTTATCATCATAGAATAGCCCCAGTGAAAACATTACTAAACAGTTACAGCGCTAAACGAATTAATATAAGTAAAAATCTTATTACATCTGAAGACTGAAAAAGGTCAACGTCAGCGTAGACTACCAGGCCACCCGTCCTACACTAATCAAAGTGTTCAAAGTCTGAGTGATAAACACAGGCCGCCTGTGTTTATCACTCAGACTTTGAACACTTTTAAAGTAAGTAAGCGAGTAATTTGAACTGTTTCGCTTTCAAATTAAATTGAACAGAAGCAGCGGGGTCTGGATCACCCGAGGCGAAGGACCATCACTCTTAATATTCCCTTCAATTCATGGCTTCTGTCTGCTCTTTTCGTGGATATGAGGCAACTGTATACGTTTTAAAAAGCAACAGCAAACTACTTAGCCCAATGGTTTAATTTAATAATAAACGGTTCACTATGCGATGGTTTCCGGGGCGAAGCTCCAGATGCCCAAAGTTGGTACAGGGCTTTTATTTGTCACAGATAGTATTAATTTTCATCCAGGTACTAAAACAGTTGCTTACGCTGTTTAACAAGAGTATTTGCCTAATTTCCAATCGGCTTTGGGGTGTATGATAGTCTAGTGGTTAGTGTGATGGACTGTCAATCGAAAAGTCGCGGGTTCAAATCCCCGCGAGATTCGAAATTTTTCTCGAGATTTCGGCTCCACTTGCCCCCTAACCAACTCAGCTATAATGAGTACACTGACTGTACACTGTTAGTTTCGAAGATCAGACGGCAAGCGAGAGGTCTGGCTAACCGCCCTTATATGCCGATGCTAAGAAAAATTAAGTGGTTAAAACCTCATACCCATTGCTGCCTCAGTGAAAACTTAAGAGACTGTTCTTCTTCTTCTTGACATCGATTTTGTTTCAGTGTTTGACCAAGTGGATAAATTATCATGAGAGGTTTTTTGTGACAAACTGTTGCTACATTTCTCACACCTTGAATCTATGTAGGCGTATTTTTATGAGTATTTAAGGGCTATTTATCTCTGTTCTATGGCTTTTCATTAACGAGGACTTGACTTTCCTTATTACAATGGCTTACTAAACAATGATTCGCCTTAATACTGGTCCTTTTAAAGAGGTATTTGAACTGTAAAAGAACTTTAAAGTGGCAATAAAGACGGCTAACAACACTCAAAAGACTCTCGAGGAAATGCAGGGTTGATCTTAGGAGAAATACATTTTGATTAAGTACAGATGTGGAGATTAAGGAACATTCGGCTCTCAGACTATATATGTAGAGAGCATGAAGTTTCAAATAACAGAAGGAAACTTATACTGGTTTTTACGAACTGCTTGCATATTGGGTCATTGTTTTGTTTACTCCAGTTGCATTTAGCTGGAAATGTGATATTTATTACATTAAAGTTGTCTTTAGAGGGGTTATCACCGCAAAACAGAAGAAAAAAGTTAGTTAGATAGTACATAAGCGGTGCACTAATTGGGGTCTGGATACTATTGACTGCCGGCAAAACTTGAAATTAGTCTAATGTTAAATATAATTATTAAATACTTATAAGGAAACGCTGAATGAAAGATGAGTTGAATGAAAGACTGTATATCTGACAGCCAGGCTTAATCAAGTAATACAGTTGAATAACAAAGACAAGCATTTAAAACACAATGCAGTTTACTGTAAGAGTGTGTATGATTGTCCCAGCGTCATGTTTCAGGTTATGGACAGAGCTAAACGCCGAGAATGACATAGCAATCAGTAATATTCGTATAAAATAAATAAAATGTGTTCGAAATCTTATATATTAGACCTCGTTGCTTTCAATCGATGTCAACGGTTTAAGCTTGCAACAAATTTCGCTTGGTAGCTTTAAACAAATGTCCTTTTTTGTTTCTTTTATTGCAAAACCAGCTTTTAAAATTTTTACACAAATTACGAATTATTGACGTGAAATGTCTTTAATAAAAATCCATCATTGTACGATATTTTAAATAAAAGCAATGAATACTTGTACATTTTAGAATATATGAGAATATGAGAAAATAAAAGATGATAACACACCTTGTATAATACATAGTTTTACACTTTCTTCAAGCCAGTGCAGAATTATGTAAAAGATGCAGAGCAAATGACAACAAAGTCTAGTATACTAAAATTTAACATGATAATGTTTACGATAGTTATCAACATTGTTTTTGACATTTCGGGAAAGGTTATGGGTGACTTTTCTATTCGTAGCTTTATAAAGCAGTTCAACTGCCTGAGTATCGTGACTTCATGCAGTCTAACTGTCATCCATGTGATAGAGTAAGATTTCTTCGGCCCCTGTTGTAAATGTAAATGCACGGCATGACTTCTCGTAGGCTGAAAACCGATCACTGCACCAGCATATGTAAAGTATCAGCGCAGTTGTTAAACCGTTGACCAAAAACGTCCAGACTGCTATTGAGTTCTGTCCAGTAAGCATCAGTTGAAATGTTAATCTTACTCTCAAATATTGCTGATAGATAATACAAAAGATTCCAGGAAACTCAATTTCACATGATTTGAAACATATTTATAATGACAAAACATAAAATTGGCTGTGTCATCGAAGCGTTTAATTGCAACAGACACTTCAATTTTATATTTTAAAATTTTAAACTTTTTAAGACGAGATAAACTGGGGATCTAGTTCTTAGCGTGTTGGACCATGTGGCTTCAAATCCCGGCGAGGGCAGAAAGTTTTTTCCCAGACTTCGGTTCCACCTGCGCCCCTTAGCCACCTCAGCTATAATGAGTACACTGTAGCACTCTGGAAGTGGGAAGATCATATGACGAGGAGAGGACTGTCTACAAGCACTCAGATACCGAGGCAAAGAAAATGTAGTCGTAATACTTCAAATCCATAACTGATTGTAGGGCTTTGCTCACGGGACCGCTATAAAATATTAAAGTGGAGATATAGTATCATCCAATCAGCCACAAGTTGTTAGGACAGGGATGTAAATCCTATAAAGACACAGAAAAAAACGGATGTATGCTAGCACGAACAGAATAAAGCAATGTCCAAGAAACCATTAATTCTTTCTTTGTCGCATGTAATCATGCGACAATGCCTAAAGCTTCTCATTTACAAATCACACAGATTCACTCTGGAAAACCTATATCAGAGAACTGCATCTTAAACTTATTATCTTTACTATGATCATTAGCTCTTCTTCGATCATTATCTTTACTATGATAATTATGTTCAATATGATCATTATCTTCAGTATGATCAGTCATGCGACAGATTTTCCATGGTAAAATTGTTTCTTCCACAATTAGAAAAACACGGCAATCAACCTCAATAATTTCAGTGTTAATCTCTATGGTTAAGCCATTCATTTGCCAAAGCCAATGCGTTTTATTCTTGGTTTCAATGTCTGTGAGGCTTACTTGACTGATAACCTGTCCGATATTAGTAGATGCATCGCTAAAGACTAGAGTAAAACCTACAAATAAGCCGGAAGTAATATCTCTTTGGGTTTCTCTGATAGCACCAAGAATTATAAATGTAGCATTTCGATTTCTTTGTGGAACAATGACTCTTGGAAAGCCGATGTTATTCGAAAGTGCAATTCTACGGACGAGAACGCCGTTTGGTTCATAGAACTCCAGTTCCCTAGAAGTGTAATCATCTCGAAGCACTATTACTTGACCATCAGTAGTAACTGTTAAACAGGTAGACTGGTGAAGATTGAACAGCCATTTTGTTATTTGATGATCTTCTAATGTAATCTTCCAGATGCACTGTGAAACCGTATCGAGTATATAGAGACATTTGGATGCAGCACTAGATTTGAATTGCATGGATTCGTTAATTTCCTCAATTGGTATCAACATAAGAAGATCGAAAGGAGTCTTATCCTGATAGACACGTATCGACTTGACTGAGTATTTCAGGTCTGCGCAAAGAATGTAAATCTGACCTCGAAGTAGTAATACAGCAGAGAGGGTACAAAGCGGACGTTGAAAGTTCTTCAAAAAGTTTATGTATACTGCAATCAAACACAAATTCTGAATTTCATTGATGTTTAGCCACAGACGACTTGGTAATATACAGTTATGTATACACAGCTTCATATAAACGTATATAACATTTGCCTTCATATCTTTATATAAATAATTATGAATAGAACAAATTAACCACCCACTTAAAATCGCCACCATAGTTCAGTTATTAGTTCGCTGTAAATAGGAAGCTATAATATTGAGAGGCTTTAAATGATCATTAGGCCTAAAATTAAGAGGAACTGAGTTTGTATCTATAGAAGGATAAAGTCTCTCCGGTGAAGAGTTTATTTCAACTGGGATGAAGTAATTTCTCCCTGGAATACATTGTTTCAGATTATAGTTTCCGCGGAAAGGAATTAATTCTAAAACTGACCCGCCGGGGGATAATTTGTTTCTTAAATATATCCGCGAGGGAGAGTCTGTTACGACATAGATCCGCCGAGTGAGATTTTCATGGGGAGACTGTTGCGTCACACTGCTCAAAGGACGAATTCCAAGGTCTTGGACAAAACCAGCGCATCACACGGCTTTCCGTTAACCTCACGGCTCATGATGGTAGGATATTATATTGATTGGTATGAAGTAGCCTCATCACATGGGCTCGGGTGGCCATTCCTATGCATCACCACCTGGTCGTCTCATCGACAGTGTACACTCAGTGTACTCATTTCTTAGCCGAGTTCGCAAGGGGCGCAAGTGAAACAGAAATCCTACAATCCTTGTTTCCTGGCAAAGATCTTGAACCCACACCTTTGCAATGACAGTACAGCTTCCTAACCATTAGACTACCATGCACTCGTCGCAGGTGTGTGTTCCATCGATATTCAAACCAAGGTCGCAGAGTTGAAAAGGCTACTACCTATTGCGATCGGCCACCGTTCCACCCATCTTCACCGGTATTACAGACAAGCCCTTTACTGCAAGAAATCAGTGTCTTAGATAAGCTGTATATTTTAAGGTGTAGTTTAAATAACATATAAATCAGTCAACCTGTTGGTCGCCTCTTATACCAGCAAATATTGTATTCGATAAGTTCTGTCGAATTTCGACCTGAATTTTCGAATAGAGAATGAGTTTTGATTAGGGGTTTACTTCAAGCGACCATCGCCAATGCCTTGTGCGTTATGATATACGTACTGTACCATCTCGTGGCTGTTCACGAATTTCCGTTGAAAAAGTTCGGTCAGAAACCGTTTCTTGATTAAGACGACTGTTCGCTGTCTCAGATGCGATCGATGCTAAAGCGACACCTATCAGACAAAGTAGGGTCATCTGAAGAGGAATGAACATTTTCTTTGAGAAATCTTACAAGTACAGCGAACAGCAGATCGGATGCTATCTATCGCCGACTGTTGCTAGAATCAAGTGAACATAAGTAACCATTGAAAGAGTTCTATTCAGACACTCTGCTGGATCCATTTCATTGCAGATTAAGAGACTGCGTCAGTGACTGACATTCGATACTTCCATTTAAGTTCCTAGGCTAGGCTGATGTGGAGGGGCAGACGCTACTCTGTCTTGGCCTAATGAAATGCGTCGCCTCAGACAGCGACGTTCAATGGGTCCTGAGTGGGGCCGGTTTCGTGCCACTGGTAGCAACTGTTGTACATTACCACCTTAGTTATTACTGCCAGCATCTTCATTAATGAAACAGCTAACTAGCTACAAAAATGTCAACGGAAATTTTAAAAAAAAGGAGAAATTCGCAATTTATGATGAAACTCAATTGCAAATAATACTGAAGTGAACACTTACTTTCATATATTCTGTCTATTTGCCAGATGGCCATCGATATTTCCGCACGTTACTAACCAAGTCGCAAGATGGCGCTTTCTTCAGTAAAATTACGTGATCCCTTCAGTTTTCGGTTGATAATAGCCAACTGACGAATGTAATAGAACTAAAAAGGTGGCGTTAAACAGTAACGAAACAACAACGACCCTTTAGATTAGACTCATTTGTTAGAGATGCTTTGCTACTTTTAGAAATTTTCTATTGCGTTTACAGTCTATATTTTTTAATTTGGTTGATAACTAGCCGCAAGGGCCAGACTGCCGGGCCAGTCTTGTTACTGTCAGGATATTAAAGAGAATAAATTTAATTGAAAAAGTTCCTTTATTCTGTCACAGAATTTTTATGTTTTAGGTTGTTTTATAGCATTTCGGTTTTTTAGAAGTCAAATGAAGTTCTATATCGATGCGCTATAGAAGTAAAAAGATTAAAAGTCTTGTCAAATTTTAAAACAAGTTAATTAGTTGTTAAAAGTCGAGCAAATGGTTTCAAAAACTCGACACGAACAACAACAACAATGTTCTCAGCGCTTCTGAGGGGTTCCTAAAATTCGCTCTATAAAAGTTCAGATACATACAGCGACTGCATAGCAACTCAGTAATGTCCGCGTGTGTATACGCTTTCATCAAATGTCCACACCTCCTATAGTTCACGCTTTATTGGTCATCGCTCTAGTTGGTCAACGCTGCGAGCCTTTCACATCACGATCACTGTACTTAAAATTTAAAGCATATACCCTAACCGTAATGGATTCGCGCCCACAGATCCTTTTCCTATATGTCTGTGTATAACAGAGACATAAGGAGGTTGAGAAAGTGCCCTAATGTTGGATTGTTGTGGTCATATGTACAACTTCGACCTCAAAACCAAACTTCTGAGATGTCTCTACAGAGACTATTTTATTTATGCTTTGATTCTCCGCAACGTTAGAAAATATTGAAACAAAATTGTGTACAACAAGATGCATTATTATTGGTAAGCATCAAATTAGTTCTATGATACAAGATATATACATCAATGCGGTAATCACGACAAAGTAATAAAAATTCAGCATTGCAACAAATTATTTAAGAACAATCATTTAGAACATTCTTTTATGGTTTCGAAACAGTAAACGACCGAATAGGTATAATTTGTGCAAAGTATTATGAATGAGAGCCATATAGCCAGAATAGTAATGAACGTCTTCAACAGATTCTCATTTGTGCATGCTAAAATCATTTAGTATATATTATTTCATCTCACATTCAACTGAAGCATATGAGCTGTTGATTAGTTTACAGTACAGTATGTATTTAACAAAGGTTAGACAAAAGACTTTAGCTAACTCAATTTTACATACTTGGAAATGTATTTAGAATAACAAAATATGTAACTGGCTGTGGAATAGAAGCTTTTAATTGCAACTGTAAAATTTTAGAGGAGATAAAGTTAGGATGCACGATAGTCTAGTGGTTGGAGTGTTGGACTGTCAAGCGACAGATCGGGGTTCAAATCCTCGCCAGGGCTGAAATTTATTTTCTCATTTGGGCTCCACCTGCGCTCTTTAGCCAACTCAATTATAATATGTACACTTGACTATACATTGCTAGAGGGAAAATCAGACGGCTAAGGAGTGGACTGGCCACCCTCTGTCATATGCCGAGGCTAAGAAAATGAAGTCTAATATTTCATACCCATGACTGTGTCTAGGGTTATCTTAAGGGACGGCTAAAATAAAAGGACGGAGATAAAGAATCATCCAGTTAGCCACAAATTTTCAGCCAGCTAGATGTTAAGGCAGAGGTGTTAATCCTAGAGAGACACAGAAGGAAAATTGATGTATGTTGGCGTGGACAGAAAAAACAAATGTTATCGAAGCCATTAATTATGTAGTTTTGCGACTCATTTACATTTCATACAAAGTACCTCGACTTACAATAATTAAAAAATAATAGTTTTATGAACATAAGATTCTAGCACTTTCAGCATTAAATCTAAAAGCATTTATGAAGAATAATTTTATTGATCGATAAAACCATTCCAAAGGATAATTGTATTTCTACCAGGTATATATATATATTATTGCTATGGCGACAGGGAAAACTTGAAATAATTGCTTCTTCCGCAATAAGATAAAAATAACAAGTACGAAAAATAGTTTCATGAACACCAATTCCTGAACCATACACTATAACTTCCACTTCCCGCCCAAAGCGTTCGAAAGTTACTTCAGTGATGATATGTCTGTTCGTACTTGCTGTATTACTAGGAACTATACTAAAACCCATAGTTGTCCGGCACCTACCAGGACCGCATCCTCCGAGAAGGGCAGAACGAAAGATTATGAATGTATCATTTCGATATGGAACGACCATTATTGGATTTCTGATGTTTTTCCACAGGACCGCTGTACGGACAAGAACGCCGTTTGGTTCATAGAATTCCAGTTCACTAGATGCTTTATCGTTCCGAAGCACACTACTACTTGGCCATCAGGAAAAACCGTGAAACTGGTAGACCGGCCTATATTGGACACCCATTTTGTTATTTGGTGATCTTCTATCGTAATCTTCCAGATGCACGATAAATCCGAATCGAAAATATACAGACATTTTGATGCAACATTAGATCCGAAATCCATGGGTTTACTAATTTCCTCAATTGGCATCAGCATAAGAAGATCAAAAGGAATTGTATCTTGATAGACACGGATCGACTTGATTGAATGCTCGTTGCTTGCACATAGAATGTAAACGTGGGGTTCGAGTCGTGTGACACCGAAAAAGTCACAAAACGGATATTGAAAATTCTTTAAAAAATTTATGTAAACTGCAATCAAGCAAACATTCTGAATTTTATTGAGGTTTAATGACAGACGACTTGGGAATATACAATTATGTATACACAGGTTTATATAGGCATATAGAAAATTTGCTTATATTTGCAAGTAATATGAATAGAACTCGTAAATCACCAACAGTTTAATCTAAATGTTCCTCTGAAGCAACAGCAAAGCCTAGAAATATCAGAATATAATCCTCTTTCATGTTGCATGCTTTTTGAGTTAAGCCCCTTCCTTCTCACTGCCTTCATTAAAGCTACAGTCTTATTATCTTATAGTCTTTATTGGAGTTAAAGTTACTTTATCTGTTAAAAGGATAAAGTCATATATTTCTTTGTATATATCGCCATAATATATTTTAAAAGGTATTATGTTCTGGCGAAAGTTTAAGGAAAGTTAAATGATTAGCATTTATGTTGAATAAACAATGAAGGTGACAAATGTAAGGTTCGTAAAAGACTGAACTTAAAGGAAGATCTAATAAAAAACAATAATGAGACGAAAACTGGGTTTACTTGGACATATAAGTAGAATGGACAATGGCAGAAAAATAAAAGGTGTGATGATGGGTGGAAATGGGCGACGAGGACGACCTAACAAAGAGTTGATGGATGATATTGAAGATTTATGCCAGAAAGGTTTACACAACTTGAACATATTGGTACCGGACCGCAGAGTATGAAGACAGATGACAACACGTGCGGGCTTTCTTCCCATGGATCTTGCTGCTGTTGCTGCTGCTGCTGATTATGATAATGATGATTTTGATGATGATGATGATGACAATGATGATGATTTTGATGATGATGATGATAAAACAGATACTGTATGAAATTTAATTTATTCAAAAATTCGAATCGTGCTATTCATAATTTAACATAAGAAAAACCGATCATTGAAAGATTATAGTTTAAGACCTTGGGGCTACATATAAAGGTCCCGAACCTCATATTAGAGTTTTTGAGGTGACGCTTTCATGCTGTCAGGCTAAGAAATTGAAGTTACTAGCACTTCGTATCCTTGGTTGAATTTTTGCGATGTGCTTACTTTGATCTTCCTCTGACACAAAAAGGAATATAAAAGTACCATGTGATCCTTTTATTCATCGGACGAGTCATATAACTTGAAACGAGTTAATAGATGAACAGTAGCGGGTATGTAATATAAACTCTTAGTATAATGAAGCTTCCCTATAGCCTAATATGTTTTAGAAAATAGTGTACGCGGGGGTAAATTTATTAGAAAACCGACTCGTCGGGGGGAAAATGTGTTCTGAAACAGATCCTTCGAGGTAGAATCTGTTACGAAATGAATCCGCTCTTGCGAAGACTATTGCGGCACACCGCTCAATGGACGAATCTCAACGTCTTGGGCACGGACTAATGCAAAGCAGGATATTACCCTAACTTCAACGTTCGTGCTGGTTCAAAATTATATTGCTTGGTGTCAGATGCACGTTTGTGTAAGCAAGATAACCAGGGTCGTTGCACGGAGTTCGCTCAGACTGCTCAAACCCGAAATCGTTGGATCATAAATCAGCTCGGTAATAACTAAAGGCAAACTGCTTATTAATTAAAACTTCATTACATAACTGGTATTTACTTATTTCATAACTCATATCGTCCAACAGACAGCAAGGCAACATTACGTGGTATGCTTTCCTTTAATGTTAGAAGAAACAAAAGATCAGTTAAGATAACGGAAAGAATCTACCAAGGATGTGAAATGTTAGCAATTTCATTTTCTTAGCATCATCATATGAGATCGGGTAGCCATTCCTCTGCCTTGCCACCTGGTCTTCTCATCGAGAGTGTACAGTCAGTGCACTCATTCTACAGACCGATTCGCTAGAGGCGCATGTGGAACAGAAATCCTATGATCATACTTTCCTGGTAAAGATCTTAAACCCCGAACTTTGCAATGAAAGTCCAGCTTCCTAACCATTAGACTACTGTGCACTCGTTACCCTTGTGTGTGTGTTCGATTTAAGGAGGCACTGCTGTCCAAGGTGATGGCCTTTGAGGTTATACACAGTCGGCAATGGAATCTACGCCATTTCCCATGGCGGACCAGAGAGTAAAACCCGTGTCGCATATTTGAAAAACCTACCTGTTAGCCGAACGGCCACCATTCCACACATCTTCTCCTTATTTTGTAATAAATCAGCCGTTGTTTTAGACAAGCTATATATTATAAGGATTCGTTTAAATAAGATTTAACTCAGTCGACCTATCTCTTGCTTGCCTCTAAACAAACAAATATTAAACTGGATATGAGCTGCCGGATTTCGAACGGGATTTTCCAACATACTATGCTTTCTGACTGTGTTTGACTTCAAGCGACAGTTGCTAATGTCTTGTGGATTGTGAAAACAGACCTGCAGAAGTAATTAGATTGCATTAGACTAGATTATATTCACGTACCATCTAGTCGTTGTTGACGATTTTCCACAGACGAAGTTTGGTTAGAAATAACTTCTTGATTAGGATGACTGTTCGTTGTATGAGCTGCATTCGACGCTAAGGCGACGACCGTCAGACAAAACATGACCATTTGAAGAGGACTGAACATCTTCTTTGAGAAATCTTACAAGTATAGAAAATAGCAGATCGGATGCTATCTATCACCGACTGTTACTAGACTGGATTGAACAGAAGTAACCAATGAAAGACTTCTTTTAAAGCACATCAGGCAGTGCAGGATCCATTTCGCTGCAGACCAAGAGATGAGATTGCCTCGACGACTGCCATCCGATTCTTCCTTATCAGATTAAGGCTTACATGAAGGGGGCTTACCCTTGCTTCGCCTAGTAGAATATTGGGCCTTACGAATCCATATTTAGTTTAAATTGTCTGTTGTTGAACCGACTTTAGACCTAACTCCAGCTGTTAACATTATTGCGAGAGAGAGAGAGAGAGAGAGAGAGAGAGAGAGAGAGAAAGTGACACACTTTATTAAGTGGGAGTTGTAATCTGTTACAAACAACAACGACAACAATAGTAAGAGAATGTATTGCCGTCACGTAACAGTGGCTATGCCAACATCATAAAGTCAAGTTGGCCTTCTTCCTGACTGATGAACTTAATAAATTAAGGTTTTAGTATCCATGCTTTGTTTAACGACGTCTTGTGCCTGCCATGGCCGTTGACGTCAACTCTACCTTACCCACTGTGTTTAAGACTGCAATCAAGGTACAGAATAGACAAGTGTACGACAAAATTCGTGTTAGATCACAGAGCACGGCAGTACCGATAGACCACCATATATTACTCTTAACGTCTAACCTGTACATTAACTCCCGTGTCCAGGACCTTGACATTCGTCCACTGCTGGCTTAAGTGTCAAAGAGCGAGAAATCAGCGGCTGTCCTTCCATGGTTCCATACCAGAGGCCGTGGGAGTTTTAATTCTTACTCTAGACGTTGAAGTTTGGGGTAGACTAGAAGCTCAAGACAACGGTGGTGATGATGACGAAGATTATGGAAAAGTCGACGATGACAGCGAATGACAGAATCCGATCTGTTTTCTGTACTTGTAAGGTTTCTCAATTAGCTTTTTATTTAATGAGGTTTTTAAGTTTTGGTTTTATAACTTGGTCTATACGACTTATGCCGAACTATGGCATAAATATTTGCTCTGTGTTCAAATGCTACAATGATATTTATTTGCAATATCTTTCAACAAAAATGTATATAAGTATAAGCTAATTTTCTTACTTCTTCTATCCAGAAAAGCCTTCAAATCTAGTTGGGACTCTCGTTGGAAAAATAAAACCTAAAAACCTTAATCCTAAAAGCCAACTTATAGCACCTTTAGTTCCAGTATATCAAATCTCTTAAGTCAATCGCAGCCAGAGACTTAGTATTGAACTGTGTAAATGAACACATTTTTTAAATGACCGGGTTGTGTTAATACTTTGGTAACAAGGGCATTATTAAGAAAAATACAATTTGTTCTAAGAAAATGTTAAATAAACTTCAGAATTCAAAGTCAATTTTAAAATGTTTTGTACAGTTAATTGTTTTGGCGAAAACATATTTACAAATCGTTCATCACATAAGTGCCAAGGGTAGCTGTTTTTGTAGTATAAAGGCGTTATGCCTGGAGTTTATCTGTTTGTCAACATTAGAAAAGCCAAGAATCATGGTTCTTATATGGCGTATCTTCGTGATGACGTTAAGATTCTAAAGATTTTCTATTTGAAGAGATTCTTTGTCGGTTCTATCTTCTCTCAAGGCACTGATGATGAAACGACGCCCGTTAGTTAAAGAGCGAGTATCAGAAGAAAGCTGCACATTATCTTAAATGTCTTGCAAGTTGAGAAGACAAAGTGTGCTTGTTGTCGTTGAATGTTAAGATTTGTATGAATTGAAACGAACAAAAGCATCCTTTGAACTACACCCATAAAACACGGCAACAAAGACGTCAGAATCAATTCATTACTCTTATATTCCACAAATTAGCAACAATCAAAAGACTTGTTCTCAGACATGCACAGTTGATTAGAGACAGACTTTTCTTATAGAGGACAGTTCGAAACTTGAGCTATAGGCTCTGTAGACATCATAAAATATCAATTAACAGAATGGAATCTACACTGGTATTTACAATTACGTTTCATAACATTTCTTTGTTTACTCCAATTTCGTTAACTGTGGAAATCTGGCATTCATTAAGCTAAATCTGTCTTTGGATGGGGAATCAAGGAACTGCAGAAGAAAAATACCCACTTCGTCAAATATTAGGCTTATCAAAGTTTTGCACAAGTTAGGATCTGGTTACTGTTGACTGTCCGGCCCGCCACGAGCCTTCATGTGGCCCGCGAAGATCAATGCGAAAGCCGAAAAATTGATAATTCAGTCATATTTTTTCATGATGTTGCGATTGATTAAAAGGCAGCATTACGGTTGCGCACATGTCTAATTCTGGACATCTCTAATTCATAATGTGTCCCCCATTTTTTTTTTGTTTACTTTTACAATCTCGTGTTTACATGACTAATTTCATCAAGTTGTTGTAATTCGTAATTAGTTGTGTTTTTATATTCCCTCGTAAATTCGAAATGTCTAACGGTCGGAAACGAAAAGTTGACAATGAAAACAGACAATTTCATGATGACTGGACAGACCGCTACTGTTTTATTCAGCAACAGGGTAACGTCATTTGTCTGTTGTGCCACTCAACAGTAGCTGTAGCAAAGATATCAAACATGAAGCGCCATTACGAGTCGAAGCACAAGGATTTCCAAAGTGTTGTTGGTGAAGAAAGAACAGCCAAAATTCAGTCATTGTGTCGTTCACTGAACCAGCAGCAGAAGGTTTTTACCAAGCGGTCTGCCGACTTCGATGCATCATGTGAAGTTAGCTACGACATTTCACTTATGATAGCGAAATCGGGTCGGCCGTTCACCGATGGTGACTTTGTGAAGAACTGTATGATAGCAGCGTCGAAGAAACTGTGTCCAGATGCTACTAACAAGCTGCAGACGGTCTCTCTGAACCGCATGACAATACAACGCTGAATTTCAGCTCTGTCACAGGACGTGACTAGGCAACTGGCAGACAAAGTAGCTAACTTTTGTTACTTTTCTTTGGCGGCCGATGAGTCGACCGATATCGACTCTACTGCACAGCTGTTGGTGTTTGTCCGTGGAGTATCCTCATCCTTTGAGATAACTGAAGAGCTGCTTGGTATGGGATCAATGAAAGGCAAAACAACAGGGGCTGACCTGCTGGACGAGACTTTGAAACTGTGTGGCAGTGTTTCCTTGGATATGACGAAGCTGGTTAGTATCACTACAGATGTGATGGAGCACCAGCTATGACAGGTCAAACTAATGGGCTGGTGTCCTTGTTGTCAAGACATCTGGGAACTGGAAACAGGGAGCTGGTGAAGTTTCACTGCATTATTCACCAGCAAAATTTATGTGGTAAGGATCTTGGCTTCCAGGACGTGATGACACTGGTGACAAAAACTATAAATTTCATCAAGTCACGAAGCCTCAACCATCGGCAGTTTCGAAGCCTTCTTGAAGACACCGACACAGACCATGGCGATCTGCTCTATTATTGTGAAGTGCAATGGCTGAGTCGAAGTAAGATGCTGAGGAGATTCTGGGAGTTGATTGATGACGTTGCAGAATTCATGACAGGCAAGAAGAAAGAAGCAGAAGTCGCATCTCTCACTGACAAAGCGTGGCAGGCTGACTTGACATTTCTTGTCGACATTACTGAACACTTGAATTGTCTTAATGTGCAGCTGCAGGGAGAAAATCAGCTTGTGTGTCATCTTGCAAATCATGTTGCGGGCTTCAAAGTCAAACTAAAGTTGTTTATTCAACAAGCTGAGTGGAAACTTCGTTCATTTTCCAACATTCCAGTCCCTGTTGCAGAAAAATCCAGATATCTGTACGAACATATATGCTGAGAAGTTACAGGCGTTGATGACGGCGTTCGATGGTCGTTTTGCAGACTTTGACCACCACAGCTTGCAGATGAAGGTGTTTGCAGATCCATTTGCTGTTCCGGTGGAAGATGTTTCGCCGGAGTACCAGCTTGAACTTATTGACATGCAATCCTCTGACACAATGCGTGCTGCTTTCAGAGATAAAACTTTGGTAGAGTTTTACAAGTGTCTTCCAGCAACATTCGTCAACCTGAAGGACAATGCTCTTGTTCATGCAAGCATGTTTGGAAGCACGTATTGCTGTGAGCAAACCTTTTCGCAAATGAAGCTCAACAAAAGCAACACCCGGAATCAACTCACCGACAAACATCTTGAAGAAGTTCTTCGTCTGTCAACTACGAACATTCGACCTGACATCTCCAGGCTTGTTGCGGACATGCAGCCACAGCCTTCACACTGACTTGCTTAATGTGATAAAACTAACAGTTTTGCAGGAAAATAAACTTGATAACTTATAAGTCTTAGTAATTAACACAGTTGAATTTAAACTTTAATTTACGTTTGCTAATCCTCTTCCTAGACCATAAATTTCGCATCAGTCTTACAGGAGCTCAGTCGTTTGGCCCCCGAAGGCTTTCGGAATTCGAATTGTGGCCCTCTTCCCAAAAAGGTTGTGCACCACTGCTGTAGACTGTCTGCGCAACTTAAAATAAATCTAATGTTATAAATATTTGTATTATATTTTATGGAAACACTGACTGAAAATTTGTATGAAAGAATATATTTCTGACAGCTGGGTATAATCAAATAATAAAGTCGACGAACAAAGAGACGTATTCAAAATGAAATGCATTGTACTGAAAGAGTCTGCATGTTGGTCCCGGTGGCATATTTCCAATTCATGGGCGGGTTAAATATACTTTGGCGTCGGTGTAACTTGGACAGCCGAGATTGATATACTTCTATCGTCACTATTAATATCATCACATATATGCACCATACTTTACTGGCGATATATAGTTCTACATGTTAGAATATATTAGAAAATAAAAGATGGTAAAACCCCTTTTATAATACACATTATATATATTCTTCAAGCCAATGCAGAAATATTATGAGATGCAGAGCAAATGATAAGAAACTGCTAAAAACTAAAAAAAAACGAAAATAAAGACATATCCAATCAGCCACAAGTTGTCAACCAGCAAGTTGTTAAGGCAGAGATGTAAATCCTAGAAAGGCACAGAAGAGATACGGGTGTAAACTAGCATGGACAGCAAACAATAAATGTCATCTCAGTCACTTATTATTCCTCATTTATCGCAGGTGATCTTGTAGTTATGCGGCTCATTTACATTTCATACAAAGTCACTCAACTTACAATAGGCCACATTTTAAAAAATCATGATTTCTGAATAAGGGTTGTTAGCACTTTTAACTTTAATTTTTACGCAAGTTATCAACAATAATTTTAATGATTGACATAGGCATTTCAACAGGTAACTCTATTGTAAATATTAATATATATTTGTTAACAATATCGTAACAGAAATCCACTGGAATAATTGATTCTTCCACTATTATATAAATAGAGCAAGGAGAATGAACAAATCTAACATTAACCTTCATGCGTAAACCATTTATTCTCCAATGCCAAAAGTTTTCAATTTCTCCTGATACTTGATAGATTATCTGTCCGCTAGTAGCAGATGCATTACTAGAAGCTAGTCTAAATGTTAAGTCTACAGAGCAAATCGAACCGTAGAAATATGTTATAACACCATGCAGAAAAAGTATGAATATACCATTTGGATATGGAACAGCCGCTTTTGGAAAGCGGAAGTTATTCCAAACGACAATTCTACGGATAAGAACGCCATTTGGTTCATAGAAATGAAATTTACTAGAGTTTCTACCATGTCGAAACACTATAACTTTACCATCAGGAGAAACTGTGAAACTTTTGGGTCGGTGCAACTTGGACAGCCATTTTGTTAATTGATGATCGTCTGTCGTAATCTTCCAGATGCACGATAAACCCGAGTCCAAAATATAGAGACATTTAGATGCAGCATTAGATCCAAAATACCATGGTTGATTGACTTCCTCAATTGGCATCAGCATAAGAAGATCAAACGGAGCCGTATCCGAATAGACAAGGATCGACTTCATTGAAAATGTGTCCTTTGCACAAAGAATGTAAATGTGACCTTGAAGTCGTGTGACACCACGGACAGCACAAACCGGATATTGAAAATTTTTCAAAACATTTATGTAAACTGCAATGAAAGAAAAATTCAAAATTTTATTGATGTTTAACAACAGACTATTTGATAATATACAGGTAGGTGTATACATAGGTTCATAAAGGCGTGTATTATTTTTTTATTGCTAATAAATATGAATAGAACGTTTAAATGAACAACAGTTGAACCTAAGTGTTCCTTCTGAAGCAACAGTGAAGCTTTTAAATATTACAAAATGTTATTCTCCTGCATATCACGTGCTCTTTGAGTTAAAACTACTATTTTCTGTCTTTATTAGAGTTTCAGTTATTTTCTCTATAAAATGGACATACATAGTCATATTTCTCTGTGAATATAGCCATTTTGAACTCCACTTTTCACTACGTTCCTTTTCAGGTGATTAAACTTTCGACAACCTAATATCTGATTGTGTGTATCTGACCACCATAAATTTAACTCCGATGCACCGATCCCTGGATGGACACTAATTTTGTAAGTTTGCCTTTTAATATTTATCCCAAAGGTCGAAAGTTGAGGTCTTGCACACAGATCAGAGTATTGCATGACTTCCACTTAATAATAATAATAATAATAATAATAATAATTCAAGATCAGACGGTAAACGCCCAGATGGCGCTACTCTCATTCCCTGGCAGGCGGGCAGGTCTATGGTCTGGGATGTTACTGTTGTTGACACTTTGGCCGATTCTTACTTGCCTCACACAGCCACGAATGCAGGTACAGCGGCAGAGTTGGCTGCTCAGAGGAAGATCACCAAATATACTGATTTATCGGCTTCTTGTCAGTTCATCCCTTAGGCCTTCGAGACCCTTGGCCCGATAAATTTACAGGACCTGGAGTTTTTATCTAATCTGGGTGGACATTAGACCAGGGTTTCCGGAGACCCAAGGGAGACCGCTGCCATGATAATTCGACCTGGCCGGTCAAAAATCTTTGAATGAAAATTTCATATAGTACATAAAAACACCCTACTGTACATGTTCGTTAACTTCAAGACTCGTGCTGGTATAAAAGTATATTGCTTTGTATGAGAGGCACGTGTGCGCAAATAAGTTAACCACGGAGTCCGCTCATCAAGCTCGAACCCACCATCTTTGGAGTACAGAACCAGCTCGTTAACAATAAAAGTCAAACGGCTTCAATATAGTATAAATTCATATTTTATCATATTCCCGACATTATATATCCAGTAAAACTCTTTGTTATAAGACTCGTCCCATAAATTGCAGGGCCACATTACACTTTAAGTTTTCGTTTAGTATTAGAAGACGTAAAAGATCAAATTAAGCTGAAGGCAAGAATCAACCAAGTGTATGAAGTGTTAGCAACTTAATTTTCTTAGTCTCATCACGTGATAGCAGCAGGCCATTCGTCTACCTCGCCACCTGGCCACCTCGTCGACGGTGTACAGTCGGTGTACTCATTTTATAGCCGAGTTCGTTAGAGAAGCAAGTGGAATAGAAATCCTTTCCTGGCACAAATCTTAGGCCCAGACCTTTACAATGACATTCAAGATGTTGACCACTTGACTACCGTGCACCCGTCACCGGTTTATGTAAGGAGTGTAAAGCTATTTACACTATTGCGACTCGAACTCCCAATTGCTGGATATCAGAACCACCTCGCTAGCAATAACAGTCAAACTGTTTCATTATAGTATAAATTCGTATTACACACCTGCTACTATCGGTATACGAATCGGCATCCTCGCGTACAGAGGTGTCTCGACGTACGCTTTAACCAATGTAGCTTACCAGGCCAGTCGTGTTAGCAACTTGATTTCCTTAGCCTCATCAAACAAAAGCGGGTGGCCATTCCTCAGCGTTGCCACCTGGTCGTCTCATCGACAGTGTACAGTCAGTCTGCTCATTGCGTAGCCGAGCTCGGTAAGTGGGACAGAAATTCTGTGGTCCGTCTTTTCCAGCAATGATCTTAAAACCCCGACCTTTACAGAGTCGGTTCAGCTTCCTAACAACCTGGCTACTCGTCATAGGAGTGTGTCTTCGATTTAAGTAGGCACTGCTATCGAAGATGATGGCTTTTGAGGTTACCCACAGTTCGGAAATGCGATCTATGTTATCACCAATGGCGGGTCCGAGATTTGAACCCCGGTTGCGAAGTTGAAAAGACTAATCGTTAGCCGATCGGCCACCGTTCCACCAATCATATCCAGTGTTATAGATAAATTACACTGGCCAACACATAATTTGTTGCCTCAAATGTTAGAACTGTTTCTGGGTATATTTGACCTGCTGATTCCAGAAAAGGCACCAGTTTTCTCCCAGCAGGTCTAGTTTTCGAGATATAGAACATTATGCCATATACCAGTCCTTGCCTCTGCTCGCCCATAAAACATAAGGCTATAGCTATAATTATGTAGTGCTCAATTTATTATGTGATACACTAAATAAACATAATAATACAAATACTTAAAAGAAAATGGTAGTACCTGAAACTGTACTTATATGATACCAAACAGAACAAGTTTGTTAGAAAAATTTCAAGTCATTCGACACCGAAGAAGCTCCTTTTGTACGATTTCCGAGTGTGGCATCTGCCGGAACAATCGCGCATAATATTCCAGCAATAGTCTGCCATCATGTGTGCATCCCATCTTCCTTGGTACAGCGGTAAGCTGGAAAGAAAACGGCAAGTCCTGCAATATCACTGGCCCCGTGTCCAGGACCTTGGGATTCGTCCATTGCCGGCTCAAGGGACTAGAAAATAAAATGAGCGACTCCCCTACGTCTCACATGTGGGATATGGGACATACTTACCATCTCGTGTTTCTTGCCAAATATCCCTGGATGCTGTTTGGTAAAAAACAAATTCATGTTCAAACAAATCGTGTGCTAACGAAGGTGTGCTTGGC
The DNA here is from genome assembly GCA_964023275.1 of Norana najaformis. Classification (NCBI taxonomy): domain Eukaryota; kingdom Metazoa; phylum Annelida; class Clitellata; order Crassiclitellata; family Hormogastridae; genus Norana; species Norana najaformis. Next base: position 5,697,309 of record OZ029914.1, on the reverse strand, counting down.
GGTAAAGCGACGACTATCAGATGAACTACGACCATCTGAAAAAGACTAAACATTTTCTTTGAGAAGTCTTACAAGTAAAGCAAACAGCATATTGGAAGCTAGCTATCGCCGACTGATGCTTGAATCAAGTGAACAGAAGTTACCACTGAAAGACTTCTTTTCAATCGCACCAGAGACAGCAGGATCCATTTCATTGCAGACCAACAGATTGCCTCTATGACTGACATGATCAAAGCTAGGCTTATTTGGAGGGGAAATACGGTACCCTGCCTTAGCCTAACCGAATGTGACGTTTGAGATAGGGACGTTCAGTGGTCCCAGAGCCGACTGTAGCTGCAATCAGATGAACAGAAGTAACCATTGAAAGACTTCTATTCAAATGCACCATTGACTTCAGAATCCATCATTGCAAGAGATTGTCTCAGAGACCCGGTATTTGATACTTCCCTTTCAGCTCACAGGCTAGCTTATTGCGAAGGGGGCACACGACACTCTATCTTGGCTTAACAGAATGTGTGGTTTAAGGTAGGGCCGTTCAACAGGCCTAGAGCAGACCCGCATCGTGTCACTGGCGGCAATTGCTGGCGAGCCATGGGCTTAATGTGGATTCAAAAAGCGTGGATGTAAGATGTAGTAGCGACTACTATGATATCTTAAAATATGCATGCTCAATTATTTGCACTCTAGTTCTGTATATATGTATCTAAGCGCGTAATATAGCATCTTTTAAGACTCCATTTTAGTTTAAATCTTTCTTGTAGAACGGGCTTTTGGCCTAAGCAATGTGAACTTCAACGGTAAGCATTATAAAGAGGAAAAGAAAGTGTCGCACATTTTATTAAAGATGGGTCATAATTTGTTAATAATGAATATGATGATGATGATGATGATGATGATGATGATGATGATGATGATGATGATGATGGTAATAATAATAATAATAATTTATATTATTTTTAAGAATATTTACTATTGTTATTATTATTATTATTATTATTATTATTATTTTACAGATGTTTGCAATTGGCACAATTAAAACGCAGTCTCAAAGGCGCGTACAACGACCTCGTGAATAATACTCAATAATAGTTAGAATAATAATATTCTCAAAAATACTAAGAAATATCGTTGTCACTTTAATCGATGACAAGATGAAAAAGAGACATCTGTAGTAAACAACTGAGTTTTAGCTTCTGCTTAAACCAATTTTGCGAAACCAGTTATAACTTATCGCTAAGGTAAGGCAAAGCAAAGGAAGATAAGGCAATCGCTCATATGTTAATCTTGCACAGCTGGATCAAAACGTCTTTAGGAAATACAGTAGTTATTCATGAGAATTTAAAATTATAAGCATAGCAAATAGCATTTAAGACTCGATACTAAGTGTAGATTTTCTTTTCTTTGAAGTACTAATAATGCTCCATTTTGGAACGACATTCACAAGTTGGTTTTCTCTATTACTTTCTACAATGTTCGTTAAGAAAATCCGTAGATGTCGAATTCCAAACTCGTTATTAGTATGAAAACTAGAAAAGGAATATTATTTTATGTGCTTTGAAGACAAGGTAGAATTATCCAAGTTTCAACTGAAGGTTTTTAAAATTATTTAAATAACTTTTATCGTTCCGGAGTCTAATATATAATGCATCAACCGATGGTTCACCTAAATCAAGCCGCGATTGGGTAATAATGATCCAGAAGATCATTCCAATAAAACAAAGAAGCAGCCTGTGTTGGATACACATTTTCAAAAAGGCAAGTCTGAGCAGAATGTCTTTCTGTAATTAAAACGACCTTTTGGCTTCAAGGGAACCTTCCAAGGAAGTGAGATGATGACTTTTCTTTCGTGCCACAATTTTGCATGGTGAAAATCGTAGCAAGAAATCAACCTCTGCTTGCAAACCCTTTGCTCTCGAAAATTTTAAAGGTAATGTTTTGTTATAAATTTTCCCGACACGCCAGTTGATAAGTAAGAAAGTCATAATCGGCAATCAATTTTTTAATTAGTTGGAGACAATGGACCTAGACCTATTCGGAATTTTATCGAAACGCTATTCGTCCTGGTAATTGCCAATACAGACTTTACTTTGCGCACATGTAAACTTACACCTGATGTTTCGTTTATTAACAAGATTCCATTGCAGTCATGTTACGATGGCGTTTCAAACATCGCAAAAAGATCTAACAATAATTGCAGCCATGGCAGCTAACAGATGAAAGATGGAACTATGTTTACATCACTTAAACGGAAGGAAGTAAAGTAAAGCTCCGTGTGTTACGAGGAGGGTAGGTGAGGCGCCCATTTCCTTCACTTCGACCGTTGAGGCGACAATGTACGAGTTCCAGGGACCAAATTATACTGCTTGGTGACAGAGGCACGTGTGCGCTAACAACTTGCCCATGGACATTACACGGAGTAGAACCCGCAACCAAGTGATCAAAGAGCGCGCGTGTGCCGATAGACACCGTGTCGCACATATATTATCGAAAAAAAGAGATACAAAGTTAGAGAGATCAACAAAGAAGGAACGGTAATCCTCTTCTTTTAACCTTTGAACGACATTCAACGTTTTATGCCCATATTATACAACAGTAGCAAAACGAAATTTGTATTTCAATATTCCAAACCCATCCGGTCAGAAACAGTTGTAATCGATATGCCTTGTGAAAGATCACGCACAGTACACTTCGGTAAAGAGAGACGAATGAATTGAAACTTTGTTCCGTAACAAAGAGGTTGTTATTCTTAGAAGGACGTAGGCGGAAAGAAAAATTGTAAAATTATTGAAACATGAATACCCTGTATTTAAACTTTCTAATGCATTTATTGCGTGTAAGCAAACGAATTCCATTGTCAGAGGGAAATATAAGTTTGTTGCATGTCACAACCCAGAGTATATCTGGCCGAAAACCATAAAGAACATCCGAGAAAACACGGAAACAACTTACGGAGAAAGTCTGCGTGTATGTCCGTTTCGACTAAATACACAGAATTGTCTGGATTTATTACTAAAGATGAGCTCAGGCTTCACAAGTTGGAACCACTGCATGCATTATATATTGATTTTAAGAGTGGTGATTCTTCAACCGTTTTATGGCGTTCTTAAGATCGCGTGATAAGATCAACATGCTGCGTCTGAAAAGACTTTGGACCATCTTTTACTGAACAGTCTTCCCTGAAAATTTTAAACTGTTTCAGCTAATTCAAAGAAATATTTTTATCCAAACTTAAGACATTTTTTTGAACTATTAAGCAGCCGTGTTCCAGTGCTTTTGAGATGTTCATGAAAGTGCGATATCATTGTTCAGATACATACATACAGGTTCATACATAAATACCTACGATCACACATGCATACTATCATACAGCCATCCATCCATACATCCATCCATTCATACATCCATGCATACATACTTACATACACACATGCATACATACATACATACATACATACATACACACAAATTGTGTTTAAAAAATTTCAGTAAATTTTCTATAGTATCAACTTATAAAAGACACAAACAACCCAAACTTATGTAGATGTACTTTTATTTTTTTCACTAAGAAAAAAAATATAAAAGAAATGCACCATAATTTATTATTAACAGTGATTCGTGTTAAATACCAAATTAACATTGCTGAATCTCAAGTATAAGATTTATTAAGCCATGTGGATTATTATAAGTTTGATCACATTGACAAAACACAATCGTTAAGCATCAGTTCAAATTATTGACCCAACAATGAAATATGCATCGATTATACCTCTTCATTGACTAATTTATTTTGATTCCTTCCATACATATTCAAGCCTCATAGTTTTAATCTGAGGTAAGAAAATAACAATTACCAGCCGTGGTAAAACGAAATATCACAAATCAAAAGTGACAACTAACATAGCTAATTATGGCACAACGCACTAGCTTTATATAAAAGTCAACATTTGAATGCCTTAGGAACTCATTGTTTACAAAGGATTATGAACATTTTTCTCAGTCTGCTATACAGCAGAACATTGTTCTGGTGAATGTCAAAGAAAATAATTACAAAATCAAGCCTTGATAACACTGTGGTATCATACGATTGCGTAATAGCATTTTATACAGCACCTTTCAAAAATCTATCAAATGCACTGGCTATCTAACTGATCAAAACTGTGTGCCTTAAGGTTAGCTGAATATTTGAAAATTATTGCTCAAAGTCAATTTGGAAAAATTTGTAGACTGGCTTTAATTAGAAAATTATTCTGACTGATATCTTGTGTGCAATATCTGACTGTGCATTGTTGAATGCATTTGATTAATAGCAGTAGTCCAGCCATGAAGAGGAGAAGGAACCCACAGGATCCGCTAGATGTCGCTGCTTCAGCTGGACCGGGTTTTGTGGGGTAACTGTTGTCTGATAAATTGTTGTCTGATTAACTGCTGTCTGATTAACTGTTATCTGATTAACTGTTATCTAATTAACTGTCTGATTAACTGTTGTCTAAGTACTTTAATGCGGATCCAAAGTAATGATGCAACATCCAATGCGATACCCGGAGTGACCAGTGGTAAGGCTATCGCTAAAATTTCCTCTTCCAAGATCATCTTCCCGCTCATGTACCTAAAAGAAGCAGATAACTTGAATTAGACAATGGTGTTTTGAACATTGTAGAAGTAGTCACGAATTCAGCAGTTTGATTTCAGATCTATAAGAATCAGTTTGAGTTTGTATTGATATGATAAGCACTTTAAAATAGTCTTCTAATCCAATCTTATCCGGCAAATTTCTATATCGCCGTAATGGTAATGCATAAGATACCAATTGATGGTCGACTTTAAGCAAAATCGTATTGCGAACTATCACATTCAGTGGACAGAACCATGCGGTCAGAATCCGCGAGAGCCATGAAACAGAAAAGCAGTTTACGGGGATAAGCAATTCGAAAGACTGTTTGTATAACACTACGGTGTTTTAAACTTTTATATTAGTCATGAATTCAACAGGCAGTATTCAACCCTACAAGAAGCTGACAGTTTGTATAAAGCAGTAGTGCTTTAAACATTTTTAATGTAGTCATGAATGCAGAGTCAAAATTTAAGAAGTACAAGAAGTGCACTGTTTGAACATAAGACATTGGTACTTTAATGCTGTTAGCATATTAAAAGTAGTCATACATTAAGCCTTGAAGACATCAAAACACTCGTGCATGTATGAAGACATCAATCTATAACTACTTCTGAAAAGCGGGTGTTTTTCATGCGATAATCGAAGTTAAGGCCATCGCTTGATGCCCTTTGTAATAGACACCGGAGCCTAACTATATTGTTAAAATGCTTTTCACGCTTTTTCTGTGATTCAGAGTAATTAAATACAGTTTCCATGTCAGTACGAGCATATGAATGCCTGATTAGCAACTGTTACTTCAACATTCTATTTATAGAACATTCGACTGTGAACAAGTATTTATGAACTATAGAAATGCAACTTTAGTAATAACACTGGCCAACAGAAAAAATTTTTTTTCTTGTTGCCTTCGGTTTTAGACCTGTTCTTGGGGTAATTTTGGGCGCTGATTCAGAAAATGTCATTGGACTGAGTGCATCAGGTCTAGTTTCTCAGATATCGTCGATTTTGTAAAGAAAACCCAGTCCACTCTTTAAACGATGTCTTTGACAAAACTAAAATGTCATAATAAGCTTTATTTATGGCTAATTATAATTCTTGCTGATTCATATAATGCCTACATCCTTATAATGTAAAATCAGCATATCTTGCCGCGTGCTGAGATATTGCTGATTCAACGAAATAACTATTCCGTAGCCTACAGCTTACTCAGCACTAAATTCATGGCCTCATTTAGAATTTATTTGTGCTTATACAGCGTTTCATGGTTTCGAACTATGTAAATAGATTATGCTGAAGTCAGCATTTGTAGCCTATATAAACCGCCTTCTGAAAGCTAGAGCAGCCGCAGTCGTCTTAGGGCATATTAAGAGTTGGTCGCAAGAACAATCTGTGAATGTGAACATTAAATAACTACATGTTCTTACTATTTTTTAGGTTAGTCACTTAATTCCTCAGATGCGAACATCCTTAAGGTTATGGCTACTTCCAGACGGAGCTGCATTAACCATCCAGACATATTCTGCTACATTTGTGGGAAATACACACTAAAAGCAAACAGGAAACCGATTTCTGAGTTTGTAAAAAGAGCATATGTAGATTATTTTGGTGTCAAACTTGGAGATCAAGATAAGCAATGGGCTCCTCATACAGTATGCAAAACTTGTATTGAACAATTGCGCCACTGGACAACTGGAAAGAGAAGCTGCCTGAAATTTGGTGTACCGATGGTTTGGAGGGAACAGATAAACCACTTCGACGACTGTTACTTTTGTATGGTTAATATCATAGGCATCAATCGAAATAATCGTCACAAGTTGTCTTACCCTGATATACCTTCAGCCAGGAGACCTGTTCCGCATTCGGATATTGTACCAGTTCCACCTTTTCGCGAACTACCTCAGCTCTCAGACGATGACACTTGCATGTCCAATATCGGACAAGATGACGAAAGTGAAGAAAGTGGGGGCAGTGACAGTGATTTCCAATCAACTTCACACAGTGAACGTTTTGACCAAAAAGAGTTGAGTGATCTGATCAGGGACTTAAATCTTTCCAAAGAGTCGTCTGAATTGCTTGCGTCCAGACTAAAGGAAAAGAATGCACTTGAGCCTGGAACGAAAATTACAATTTATAGAAACAGAGAAAAGGATTTGCTGCCATTCTTTACCGAAGACAACAACCTAGTATTCTGTAATGACATCAGCAACTTATTGAAGAAAATTGGTCTGTCGGATTACAGCCCAGATGAGTGGCGTCTTTTTATCGACAGTTCAAAACGTAGTCTGAAATGTGTGCTTTTAAATAACGGCAACAAATTTGGTTCTATTCCAATCGGTCACTCCACCAGGATGAAAGAAGAGTACAATGCCATCTCTTTAGTACTGGAAAAGATAAAATACAAAGAACATCAATGGGTAATTTGTGTAGACTTGAAGATGGTACATTTCCTCCTTGGTCAACAAAGTGGCTACACAAAGTATCCCTGCTTTTTGTGTCTTTGGGACAGTAGAGCCAAGCATGAACATTGGACAAAAAAAGGTTGGCCTTCGAGGAAAGACATGGTGGTTGGAGCTCAAAATGTAATCAAGGAATCTTTGGTGGCACGAGATAGGATCATACTGCCACCACTACATATAAAGCTAGGCCTGATGAAACAATTTGTCAGGGCTTTGAATAAAGAAGGTTCATGCTTCGAATACATAGTACACAAGTTACCAGGAATTACAATGGAAAAATTGAAGGCTTGAATCTTCGATGGTCCACAGATCAGGCAACTTATGAATGACCCACTTTTCATACCATCAATGAATGAAATCGAATCTTGTGCCTGGTCTTCCTTTGTTCTTGTAACTAAAAATTTTCTTGGCAACAAGAAGGCAGACAATTATGCACAACTAGTAGAGGATATGCTTCTTCATTTCAACAAGCTTGGCTGCAACATGAGCATTAAAGTCCATTATCTCCACAGTCACTTAGATCGCTTTCCAGAGAATCTTGGTGACTTCAGCGAAGAGCAAGGTGAAAGATTTCACCAAGACATCAAAACAATGGAAAATCGATATCAAGGAAGATGGGATGCACACATGATGGCAGACTATTGCTGGAATATTATGCGCGATTGTTCCGGCAGATGCCACACTCGGAAATCGTACAAAAGGAGCTTCTTCGGTGTCGAATGACTTGAAATTTTTATAACAAACTTGTTCTGTTTGGTATCATATAAGTACAGTTTCAGGTACTACCATTTTCTTTTAAGTATTTGTATTATTATGTTTATTTAGTGTATCACATAATAAATTGAGCACTACATAATTATAGCTATAGCCTTATGTTTTATGGGCGAGCAGAGGCAAGGACTGGTATATGGCATAATGTTCTATATCTCGAAAACTAGACCTGCTGGGAGAAAACTGGTGCCTTTTCTGGAATCAGCAGGTCAAATATACCCAGAAACAGTTCTAACATTTGAGGCAACAAATTATGTGTTGGCCAGTGTAATAACTTCAGTGATACCAAGTAGTGTTCCAACTGTATGTTCTTTATAGTTACATGGTAGCCAATTGGTTAGAGTGCTCAGGTCGTAACGCGGAGTGAACGGGTTCGAGCCTCCTCTGAGGCAGTTTCTGTGAAAGGATTTTCAGCAAGTATTTAACTTATAAGTGCCATCTCCCTTCCTTCCCTCCTTCTGGCTAGAATAAATCTCTCCTAGAGGAGGGGTCAGCCACACAAATCCTTCTTTTCCATTTGTTTCGATCTCCAGTATCTTCTTTCTTCAGTCTGATAAGCTTTTTAGGTCTTGCTGAATCATCTCTCCCCATCTCTTCTTTTGTCGTTTCCGACTGCGGCGTTCGTAGACCTCTGCTGTTATAATTATTTTAGTGCAGTTTTCCTCTTCTCTCTTCATCACATGACCATACCGTCTGAACCTGGCTTCTCGTACCTTGTCAGTGCCATAAGTTTCCATCTATTGATGCTTAATCATATTGGCGCTTAGTAATTGCAGACATAATTTATTTCGTGAGATTTGGAGTTTGTTTATGACAGAATAACTTCGATAATCAAAATATATACAGGCCAGTGATTCTTTGTAGCGCAGTGAACATGCAAGCTGACTTTTGCAGGTTAGATCCTGCTGAGCGGAACTCGTCGTAAAAATCTTGGAAAAGAATACACTAGTTTCGCCACTTAGATTCAGACATACCGATCTTGAGCTCAAAAATTAGTGCAATGAATAAATAATTTAATAAATAAATAATAATGCAATTGCTAACCCATCAACTCAGTGTGGCTGGGATATAATATAACCTGCAAACTCCATATGTTACTTACCACAAGCGTTTTATTTAAAATCGAATAATTTCCCTCCAGGGAGATACCACTGTCTTTTATGCTGATAGTTGATTCAAGGTTCGAATCGACCTCAATGTTTCCCAAGTCACCGACATGTCTACAGCGCAAACAAGCAACATATTCACCTGAATTCATGCTGAAAGGACAATCGGTCAACATGACTAACTATCAGATATCAGTAATCTGGTTTTTCTGGGTTTTATGAAAAAGATGTATCATCTGCAATCCACAATGCTTGCGCCTAACAGCAAGACAATTTGTTTCAGCAACATTAGTTTCTGCATTAACCACAGGCTCGAATGGTACAATCTATTAGACTGGCCATCACGACATGTTCCCTCATCTTACCATGTTTCACCTTAATTTATTTTACTATGACCTAATTTACCACAACACACCTTGCCATTACATTAATTCTTTTTACCTCAATTGACTTTACTTTGGATAACCCTTTCTTACTTGACCTTACCTTGAGTTACCTTATGCTACCTTGCCTTAACCCACCTTATCTTATCCTACATTACCTTACATTTCCTTATTTGCTTCATCTTACCTTACGTTGCCTTACATTGCCTTACCTCTTCTGCTATTGTTTCATCATACACCATCTTAAATTACCTTACTCTGGCTTCCTTACCCTATATTGCTTCTTACCTTATCTCACCTTACGGTAATGTGTCGTATACGTTATCCTACCTTATCTTGATATGCCTCGTGATACAAGCCTCGTCACAAAGGGATGGATGGCCAATCCTCTCCCTCGCTGACCGCTCTACCCCTCAACAGTGTGTATAGTCAGTGAACTCATTTTATCACTGAGTCCACTGGGGGTTCAAGTGGTGCGGAAACTTCTAAATTCTTCCTGATTTTAACCAATTTATTACACGTGGAAAGCTTAATAACCACAACGGGAATAATCTAGAACCAGGTGTGTGGTTTGCCTACCTATTTTCGTCAGTTGGTCCACCGTGGGTTTTGTTAAACGGATTGTAGTGGGCTCCTGCTGCTGTACAGTTGTTGGCAATGCTTCCATACTCATGCACATGAAATCCTCGTTTATTTCCAGTTCCATTCGTAAAACCATACAGATGTCCATTCAGTGTAACGAAGTTTCCAGTACTCTTTAAAAGTCATCAAGAATTCAAATTACACAAATGGTAGGATTCACGCCACATGTAACAGTAAATAAGTATCAATACGAGTTGGAAACAAAAGTTCTGTATTCTGTCGTTGACATATAGTCATGTTTGCACCTAAGACGAATGATCTTTCGACCGCAGAAAGTAGAATAAAACAAGCGGTTTGATGAGCCCTGCTAGGGCGAAACGGCTGGTAAAGCACAGAGAAACACCTCGTTGTCAGGAGTGAACCCTCTTCAGGGCCCGCCCCCCTGCGTCCTAGGATTGTGGTTGAGGCCGGGTGCTGCTGAAAGGCCCAGTGTGTCCCGGGGCGCCTTGTATGGTAAAACATAGGGATGCGCTGAAAACCACTAGTTTGCATCTATTCATAACCATACTTCTAAGAAGTTTCTGAAAGGGCGTGTCAAAAGTATGTTACCTTTGACCTCTAGAAACCTCGCAAATGCAAACGTTAAACATATAAAAGCATATAGAACATATTAGTAAGAACTTCAAATAAGAGAATGTTGTGTATCTGTAGCTGTTTAATACATCTTCATGTCAAATATTAGTCTTTTATACAGTAGCATCCGGATTTGATGCACGTCTTTATGTACAGATGTATGTTTAATATCTCCTGTCAATCGATGGCATTTAATGTTAATTCATTCTTAAAGATATTATGTTTAAACAACAAAACACTTACTGACTGGATGAGTTTAATTTCACCAGATATGTTCATGCCAGGAAAGCCCAATGGTTTGATGACACATGTTGCAGTAAGATGATGATCAGCAGAGACAATCCCAACAGTGACTAAAACCAATATCAACAGGCTGATGTAAGAAATGCAGCGATCATAATAAATAAATAAATAAATAAACAAACAAAAATAAAATAAACAAACAAATAAATAAATAAGAAGTAGCTTGCTACTGACGATGCTCTATAAATTGTCATCGTACAATACAATGAAAAACCATAAATTAATGAATAAAGATCGACTGAATGTTCTTATCAGTGACTATTATTTATTTATTTATTTATTTACTATACATGCATGAGAGCCAACATGAAAAGGAAACTATGAAGGCCACATCGTTTTACAAACATATCAGTCTTTGTCCAGTAATTTCATCTGCCTTGATCACAGTGAAATTTTCAGAAATACTTCAAAGTTATAACTAGTCAAACATTTATATTGCATCAATTAATGCATTAAGCTTAAAGCCATAAAGAGCTTTAGAAAAAAGAATTTTGTTTTGTTTGCGGATTGAGATAACGGGAAAAATGAGAAGCAGGCGGACTAGTGTATAAAATTGCATGGAAATCGAGTTTTTCCTTTGTGAGGATAAGACGAGCAGCTGGGCATTCCAGCTGATCGTAAGCTTGACTTTCGGACTTCAAAATTAACATGCGCACAAGTGATGTGCGCCTACTTATCATCAATACCCACTAAATATTCTTGTGATGCTATTAGCGAAATTTTACTGAAGGTGTTGTTAATCTTAAAAGTCTTAATATTATTACTGCGGATTGCTTTGAAGTAAGATCCACAGAACGCCAGACTCTGAGGCGATCGTGTCTACGAACCATTTAAATTCAACAGATCTGACTATCATATACCACACTTACATAAAAGGGATGTAAGTACTAAACGCAGACAAGAAAGTCATTCAGGCGCCAACTCATTGCGTGTTCCAGAATCAAACACGGAGTCTTTGTTTACAGTAGTGGTATACCAGCTACAATTCGGATTGCCTTAAGGACAGGCGAACTAAACACCCAAAACAACTATTAGGCCTAGTTAAATTTGTTATGCAACCTTCGCACATTCTTAATCAGCTGACGGGAACAATGTATAATTTGTTATACATGTTATGTATGTAGGCCTATATACTTGAAATATTTAGAATTAATTATTTCTACAGAAATTCCTAAAGACCTAGTTTTGTGGGTATGCATACATACACACATATTGGTCCACATAATAGAAAACAACAAGGGCATGTTTGGTACTCAGCCAAGAATATAGGACTGTATTCATCTTCAGCTATGGTCTGCGTCTGATATTCATACTTTGTACAGATGCATGTATCTAACTGAGAAAGGTATTTAGCCAGCAGTTATCAATGCAGCTAAATTTAACACCTTTCAATGAATTGTTTGCTGAGGCGTTTTTATGCTGTTCCTTCCTATCGATCAGTTTACCTCTTCTGCTCTCATTGTCTACATTGTGTATGCTGTTCACTTAGCCATGAATTTCTTTAGATGATGCTGCCTTCCTGCTTAATTATATACACTCTGGAAGCAAGTATTTATGCATGTATATATGTATGCATGTTGCACTTTTAAAGAGATTCTTAAACTAAAATACAATTAATGATAAGAATGACACTAAAATAATAATAATAATTGTCCGAACAAGAACAACATCATTAATAATGATAATGATGATGATGATGATGATCATAATAATAATAATAATAATAATAATAATAATAATAAAGTGCTCCAATGAAAATCCCTAACCCAATAACAACAGCCGATTAAGAATAAAGATATATTCGGTAAAGTAATTAAATATACAAGTTCCATACTTCCTAATCTAAATTTGAAACTTCGATTATGTCACGGAAGAAATACACTACGCATCTGTAGTTGATCAATGCCAAGGAAATCGGGTGCCGATATAAGACAACGATTTACTTGAACTGAATCCATTCTTAACAAGACACTGAGATAAAACAACATGTTTTTATGAACTATAGGCCCTAGCCAGCAATCAGCATGACCTCGCTCCTCTTGTGAGTCAAATTTATTCATAGTGTCTGGAATAAACGGCGACCTGGGGCTTTCATTAGCAATAACAGAACAAAGACGGCCAATTATTGGTTTATTCGTCAAGTCATGCAACACGTTCACAAGATTTCCACAAATTATGACTCATGTGTGAACTGGTTTTTCACTTACACCGATACATTGTGATATGCAAATTCTCTCGGTAAGTTCTCAGGTGATACGGACATTTACATAATGTTTAACCTATAGTTTAAATACATTGTAAGTGATTAATTATTTAACACTACATTATTTAGAATTACAGTGAGTCAGTCAATCAGTGAATCAGTCAGTGAGTCAGTGAGTCAGTGAGTCAGTGAGACAGTGAGTCAGTGAGACAGTGAGTCAGTGAGTCAGTGAGTCAGTGAATCAGTGAGTCAGTGACTCAGTCAGTCATTCAGTCAGTCAGTTAGCCATGTAGTCTAACAATCGAAACGTATTGATTTTATTCAGTCTAATCCGCTCTGATCTAATCTACTCTGATTTTCTCTATTCTGATCTATCTCATTCCATTGAAACCCAATCAAATCAAATCTAACGTAATCCAATACGGTATAAATTAATGTGTTTGTATAAGCTAGTCTAATCGTCAATATTACACTACTGTCTTTAATACTATGCCACAGTTCGCCATATTTTTCTGTAGATTACTGTAACCTAACATTATATTATTATACATAATGTAATTTAATATAATGAATATCGCCAAAATCTCTCTTTGCCACTTGCGTAAGTTCTGCAAAAGTGGTTGAATTCAAACTACAGCAGAGACATTTTCCACTGCTCAACTTTTATATGTGTAATTTGTTTGCCCAACGTGCTTCGCGCTCTGTCATCATTTCCCTGAAGCAGATGGCAGAGCAGTTGATCGGTTGCATTGTTCGACCAGACTGCCGAAAATTGACTGAAAAACGTTTGTCCAACGCTATTATTTGCATGCACAAAACTGCGAGCAGTAGTACGTGTTAGTATTCATATTTCGAGCTCGCTTGCAGGGTTTATATACGTTAACGGCAAATGTGTTTCAAGGTATGATATCCAGTTTTTTTATTACTTTAACGTCAAATGTGTTTCATAGTATGATATCCAATGTTAGGTTTATTTTAACGTCAAACGTTTTCATAGTATGATATCCAATGTTAGGTTGACAGATGTAAAAACGTTTATTAGCAGAACAGATAACACGCAGTTATAGAGTTGCCTTCGTTTGACAATGTTGTTTGATTATCAGGGATCAAATGCACTTAAATTCAATGGTTATTTCCCTTTCAGTTGTGTTATGTTGTTTTGTTTTCTACGTCTTATATCAACATTCGAGATCGCTTTATGTAAATATAATTAATTTAATATTATTAATTAATAATTGCAATTTTTCTTACTCCGGCGTCTACTGCGTAAGGCATCAACCTATGGCGCATCAAAACCAAGCTATACTGAGATCAATACGATAAATTCTGTCCATTAAAAGCATAAATGTTGAAAGACATACTGGATACTTACAAAATAAACACAGAGCAGTCAGAAGTAGGACCAAAGGTCCTCGTTTGCACGCCGACTCCATATTAAATCGGCTGATCTTTCAAAGCTGCTTCAAACACTGCTAACGACAATCCTTTATGTTGTTTTCCTTCCAAAGGTCTTCTCTGCTTGAGGCACGCTTTACAAGTTGGATGACAAGTCTTTAAGGTGTGAGGGCAATATACGCAGTTGCATTCAGATAATTGTGATTTTATAGCAGAGCAGCTGACGCTTCCAGCAGATTCTTAAAAGGCCGGTCAGTCGTGCAGGGTTAAGGGTGACTCTTCCAGGTGCCATAGACGACTGCGTGCTACACACCAAAATAAAGCCATGATCAGATCAAGCGATAATTATTATTCTGATTTAGGATTAAGGATGAGGTATTGTTGGAAGAAATGACGTGACTAGACCAAACAAGAATTAGGACTAACATTCAGGAGAACTCATAAATATAATTTAACGTAGGTAAAACCGATGATACAATAACAGTTGATGATCTAGGGGATTACATATGAAGGTCCAAAATCTTATAGTAGACCTTGAGAAGACCCTAATGTCTTTCATTAGACTCTTGAACCAGCGTCGTGATACAGTCTTTCCAAAAGAGTCTCCTCCGGAGTCAAACGGGCTTCTTCAATATACCGTGATTTTTGACTGCGATTTTACTTAAAGGGATCATCGACGATACCTTTGCATTATGATTCCGCGCCTCCGATTCTCATTTCTGTGTGACTTTGCGCGCGTTATAAATTTTCGTAATAATAATAATAATAATAATAATAACACGAGCGAATCAAGTTATCTTTTTCAGCGCATTGCTATCACAATTCAGCGCTTTAACGCAATTGGCCTTCACGGTACTTTCATCATCTCACCGACTTAAATTTTTCGAATTTTTCGATAAAGTTTTTGTTTTCTAATAAATGCTAAATTGTGTAAATCTTAGCAGTGACGAAGTCATTTCAAAATCGAATGTAACTGGCATTTAGACACCATTGCACTTCTGACACCATCTTATATATTTGTTTCCATTTATTTTTACAGAAGATATTCAGAAGACTGTACATGCTGCTCAGTGCAATTTATGCAACTGAGTCATAAGTATAACCAAAACTGAAGGAGCGGGCTTGTGTTCAGTCAACCGTGCACTATAACAAGTGTTTCAATACCTGTCAATCACAATTCAGAGTTTCAAAGACGTTGCTTTTCGCAATAACTTTTCCCTACCAGAAACTGGATGAGACGCTGCCATTCCAGGTGTTATTAATGATCTCCATACAAATTTTAACTCCTGAAGAATTACCCTTACAGGTAACCAGATTTAAACAATAATATTAACTTATAGAGGCCTAGAATCTCACTTTCATAATAAAGCAGAGTGTGATATCTAACGAAAACTTTTAATTATTTTTGCCAATGTAGATCATGTTGGCTTCTAATTCTATTGCACAATTTCTCAGCGTCATCGATTCATGCTTTGCCTTTTATAATGAAGACCTCTGGCCTTCCTAGATCTGATGGCAAGAGATCAAATGGGCTTACAATAATTTCACATGGCGAGCGGAACAACTGTGACAGACACTTTGGCCATTTCTTTTTCGCCAAATATACTTGAGTTAAAGCGTAGCTGAGCAGGACGACATATCTCTCAACGCTCGGCATTCACAATTTGAAGCATCCATGCAGTTGCTTTTCGCACCTCCCCTATACCATAAGACCCAGAAATAGATGAATGGCTGCCGTTCCAAATTTTGTTCTTAATCTCCAGAAATTTTGCAGCTCTTGAGGAATTATAATTATGTAGCTTGCATTCTTTGGCTTGTAATTGTAATGGTAATCTGACATTTATAAAGCGCCACTTCAAGAATAAACTCACGAGGCGCGCTTCCGACCCTAACCAGTGATACCACTGTCAAATAACACAAACATCAGGCGCTTGCGAAACTGCGGAAGGGACAAACTGAGGAGCTCGAGCCGTGGCTCTCGGGAGTAGCGATTCCAGCTGTTAGGTCCAACATAGACTGAGCTGAAGCATTGCGCATATGAGGGACTGTCAGGAGTCCAAGGGAGGCCTACCAGAGAGTGCTACGGCCTGGAACCAAGGAGACCGAAATGCAGAAGTCCCTGAGGTCACATGGAGCAGAGCCAACGAGACAATTACGCATAAGGGTTAGGATCTTGAACTGAATAAGCTGCTGAATTGGGAGCCAGTGCAAAGTGTCCCCCATTAAGGAAGCGATATGGCCATACCTATGGACGCCTCCAATAAGACGAGCAGCGGCATTGAGAACAGACTGAAGCTTGGAAATATTAGCAAGTGAGAGTCCAGCAAAGATAGCGTTACCAAAGTCCACCCTGGTGCAGATAAGGGCGTGAATTAGAGTAGTAACGGCATGAAAGGAGAGGGAGCGGCGGATGGTACGAAGCCGACGAAGGTCGTAAAAGCATGAGCGGCAGGCACTGTAAACATGATCGGTCAAGGAGAGTTCCAGGTCAAGGAGAGTTCCAGGTCCAGAACAACTCCAAGTGGAACAGAATAGAATGTCCGAAAACCTCTGGCGTAAGGACAAGGAGTCGATCTTAGCAAACTGAGCATGACCACCCAGCCAGATGAACTGGGTCTTACAACAGTTCAATCGAAGGGGATTAGAGGACATCCAAAGACCAAGGGCAGATGTTGTATCAAGAATCCTCTCAACCAGAGAGGGAGCCGTGTCCGCTGGGCCATGAGTGAAGGCCTGGGTGTCGTCTGCATACTGATGGACAGCAACACCCATGTGAAGGAAAACCCGTGCCAGGTCGGCAGTGTACAGAATGAGAAGGAGAGTACCCAAGGCAGAACCCTGAAGGAGTCCAAAAGGTATAAGAGACCAGGCGGAATGAGTGGACCCAACTATAAGAATGGGAGCGGTCTGCTTCCATGCATATTGTACAGTACACAGTATTAGAAAAAGATTATCATCGCGATGCCGTCTTTCTAGGTATACGCTATAAAAGAATGAATTTTTAAAAAGTACTATATTATATTGCATAATTATTTAACTGATACTTTAGATGTCATTGTGCTTCAATTCCTACTATGTTGCAACCACTGCTGTTTGTAGGGTGTGGGTGTTTGTCTAACAGTAATAAAGATTCGTAACTATTTAATTAGTTGTGGGAGAGGTTAATGAAGACGGCCGAAACCGACGACAAGAACAGATTGACGGTAGAGCAGTTTATCGACTCAGTGGCGAAGCAGTTCTACAACCCAGAGCTGATGCAATGTATTTCGGGTCTGCTTCACGGGTTTTTCGACCTGATGGACCTCAACTGCGACGGGTACTTGCAGGAGGACGAGCATCGTAGGCTGTTTCACCAGCTTGGAGTACCAGATACGTCGTACACAAAAGAGACTTTTATGGCGATCGATGTCAATCACGATAGGAAACTGAGCCACGACGAGTTGGTTAATGCCTGATGGGATTTCTGGTTCTCACAAGATGAAAAGAGTCCAAATTCGCTCTTCTTCGGACCTCTTGTCGACTAGAAGCTTTCTGTTCTGCCTAGAGGCTTCTGCTTTTTCTGTAATTTCCCACAGTGGACAATCACTAAACTATGCCACTAGTTTCTGCCTATATGCAAGAGCCAGATTTAAGGGAATCAGACCATTTGATTTTTCAGAGGAGGAAGACGACGCTCTTGAGCAGAGAACTCATCATCATCCTGAAATTAGCTACTCATAATATCACACTGTAGTCATAGAAAAGTTAGAACCTTCTTCAAACACTTCGACCTTAATCACCACGACTTTATAGCGAAAAAGCGGTTTTGAAGAAAAGAATGATCAGTTTTGCGACTCTGAAAAGACCGATGCCGCCCATAGGAAAAAGTTCAAAAGCAATTTTTTTGACTTAAGTATTCTAACAATACGTTTGTTTAAACGTATGGTTGACGTAATCTTTTTATGGCAAATTGATTTTGAATAATTTTAAATTCAATCCCGGATTTACTGAATTAGTTGGATGGTTCGACCTGTTACCCAAAATTAAACCTCCAGCCGTCTTTAAAAAGTTTCTCGGAAGTCGAAGTTAGCCCTTTCCAATCTTCGTAACTGCACATGGGATTCAATAATGCACAGCTATAAACAAGCTGATTTGGAGTCCACTATAAACATTTCCAGATTTCTTTTGCTAGGATGATATCAGTAGTTTATGCATTTGCAGATCTAACTGCTTAATAATAACACCGCATTAAGTCAGCAGGTCATATGGTAAGACGAGAGAATCAGCTTATTTAGCAGAACCCATTTTCAGGGCCTCTCTATTTCAAAACGATGCTTTATATTTACCTGAACTCAGAGGATTAGACTAACACTGTCCGCATGCCATATACACACACGAACACATACAAAACCCGTAAATCACGAAAATACAAACCCCTAAATCACTACGCATATCACTCAATTCGCTCTTCCTTCCTTCAAGCACACCACTTCACTCTTCCGTAATTTTTTTTATAAAATTTGGTAAAATTTGGTAAACACTTGATAGCGCAAGTCGTTCCACCTGTTTCAAACAAACCGGCGATAGTGTCTCGACAACTATATAATCCATGCCAACAGCTCACTGATCTCGTCCTCATAAAAAACAGCATGACAAGCCGTTCCACTTCTTGAGAGTAAGCTTCAACCAGAACTATGGCCAATATATGTCCCATGGTGCAAGCTCACCAGTCATGTACTCCTCCAGACGAACAAGAACCATAATTTCACAAGAGTTGCAATTGACAGTTGTCAGAAAATAAAGGTTTGAAATTATGGTGCTAAATAAGAGATTTAATTCAGTACAGTGTAACTTGCAAAGTTTTTAGGTCTTTCTCATACTCATTTGTATTCATAAGCCTTGTAATGTCACCCTAGGTATGGCTGCGATTCATGAATCTGTAGAATCAGATGGCAATGGCTTGCTGACCCCATCCTTTATGACTGAGTCGGTTAAACAATAAATTAATTGAGCCGGAATTTAAGTCGGCTTATTGGACCTTGTGCCACTATTTCTTTATGGTTTTGGATGTCAAGGGGCGATGGCTTTTTGCAAGAAGATGAACACTCCAGATCATTTTTGAAGTCTGCCCCGATGATATTAGCGTCGTACGAAGCGAAGAAGGCATTCGCTGACGGTCGAAGGGACGTTAGGTTTCGGAGAGCAGAAGAAAAATATAGTACTGCATCTCTTAAACGGACCACCCTAGATTAATAGAACGACTCTGATTTTGCTGAAGTCGCTCTAAATACGCTGTACATACTTGTAATATACGTGTGAAAGAAATAATCGTCGTTACGTCTCTGTACGGTCGGACAGATCCACTCAAGAACCCGCGTGCTGTTAAAGGCATAAAGTCCCCCGAAGATTAAGCCACATCAATAGCACCGCTCGCCACCAAATACTGAAAGGAGATTTGTGTTCGCCGGCGACCATTTAGCGCCGCAGGACTCACAAAGAATCTTTCTTTCAGTACACTTGGAGAAATATTAAACTGCCTGATTACTAATGTTGCAATATTTTTAAGAGTTAGTTAAATTGAAGACCTTACGCCATGCTAACATGACAAAAACATATTATGGGAGATAGGTATATGGGCCCTATAAAGGTCCATTATTGAAATATGGGTCTCAATTGAGCCCCATATTCCTGACACCTAGATAGTTGTATTGGATACGGGTTGTCGGACAGTGAAAGCCAAGGGCAAAGTTACTGGTCGTCGGTCAGTGATGAGGGTCGAAGCCCTTTGAATCGTAAAAAGGGTAATTTTTACTTGACATTGAAATACTAGTTGTGTTTTTATTCGGCACATTCTGAAACTACACATTTTTATGCTTTCTATTGATGTATGTGTAGTGAGTGGGATAAAAAACATATTTAAAGCATTAAATGGTTTTTAAGATTTTGACAAGTATGGGTAAGTTTAGGCTGGTTGCCTAAAATATGTGAACGCCAGACTTACTGTAAGAACATACCTAGGCAACATAAACCCAAGAACATGAACTGTGCCCTTAATGGCATAAAACAGTGTATGATATAAAACGAACACCGTGTGTTAAATTTTTTCCATTTTTGCTAAATCATACCTCATAAGGTGTAGAAATTACAGAAGCACATTTCAAGCTAATTTCAGTTAATCTAAAAGTACTAAGTCTCCGAAGCCAATGAATGAAACTAAAAAATCATCGATGCGTCAAAATAGATGAAATAAGCATCAGGCGCCATTTATTTTCAAAATATTTAAATAGTGTTTATTGAATACTTCTTGAAATACGAATTCAAAGGAAATAAACCTTCCACCCATTATTAGAAAAACAAGTCAACTACGACACACTTTGCCAGAAGATTGGACTTCGTTGACAAATAGGCAGTTACTCCAAGGGCCCAAGGAAGAACTGATACGGGCTTTTTTCATCTTCGGACAAAAAGAAATCAAGAACACACTTAGTGAATTCATCTTTGCCCAGCTTTCCATCGTGGTTGGTATCGATAGCATCGAATGCTATCTTTGAAAAGCTGGCAACGTTGGGAATGCCGATGCTTTCTAAGAACCTTCGGTATTCGTTTTCTTGTAGGAAGCCATCTTCGTTCGTGTGTAAAGCTTCCATCAAGCTCCGACTAACTTCAGTGAGAACGGTCTTGATTTCCTCAGTATGACGTTGGTTCTTGATGGATTCTATAAACACCAGCTCCGTCACCGAATTCTTGTCAGTTTCCGCCAACTTGCTAAAAATTTTCCATCTCTACAAGGAAGTATAGGTTTACCTGGCATTTATTAATTAAAGTATTATTATTCTCGCCTTAAAATCGTCTAGTCTGATGATCAGTTATAACAGTGCAAACTTGTAAATGTTACTCTGCTTGCAAGTCATTAGTTACGTTACCTCTGTAATAATGAGCATGCCTGCTAAAAAGCAGACCAGTTTAATTATCGGTATCTGTTGGCAATGCTTACGTTGTTTAGGTTTCTCCGGATCCTCTCTTGTTGTGCGGAATCCACTTTTTCGTTCTCACAAAGGCGTTCACCGAATAGCTCACTGTCCCTCTTTGTTAGGACGCCGTCTCCATCGATGTCCATTACACTGAAATACCTCTTCATTTTTTTCACCCAAAACTCAGACATCCTGATGAGGCAAAGATGATCGGGAGTCGAGTATATACTAGGTCTAATGACGAGCGATTTTGGATCTGCCGAAATATAAAGATAATTAATTCCAATTTATTTAGCTACAGTGTAATACAAACCATAAGTTTTAAGGCTGAGGCAAAATGAGGCATCACTTTAACGTCGTCCAGCAGTGAAATCTCTCCAAGACTTGTTTACTGGTACTACTTTTATATAACCTACGAATATTGCCCTCCAAGTGTTTATTTTTAACCCATCTTAAAACAATTCTTTTCGCTGAGTCACATTCTTTTTAGTCGGCTTATGCTGGTCTCCTTGTACGGGCGGTTTATCTCTTATAAAATTCTCAAACTTTATATGTATGCATTGTGTGTAAAAAATTTAATACAGCGCCCTTTAATTTTCACTCAAAAACTCTGCACGTGCCTAACTTCTTAAACATTTGCATATTAAGGTAATTTTAAAATGTTTGCTGAACAGTATCAAATTAAAGAGAACATATGTGCAGCGGAAGTCCGTTCCATGACGAAGGTGCAAAGCAGGAGAAGGCACGATGGGCCTGAGTTAATGTGCAAAAGCGCGGCAGTTGCATATCTCCGCGAGCAACAGAACGAAACGATCACCGACGCGGTTGACTTGAGACTAGAAGGCAAATCTGTCTGATGCATTTCGGGTAAAGCCGACCAACGAAACTTGCACCTGAAGGATATTTTAAAGCATAATTCTTTCCTCGACTTGACACAAGAACAGTGTGTCTCTCAATTGCTTAAAAATACAACACGATTTCAGTAGGTTGGCCAATAGTCAGGTGGTGCAGTTGCTCGCGGACTCCGAACTTCGTCACTCCCGCAAGATTTGAATTACTCACAGTAATCGGATGTACAGCGTCACCGTCGGATTCAAACGGAGCCAATTGGAAGAGCTCATAGTTGCCATCATCGTTCACTTATCCAGAAAAATTTAAGACTGTCCAGAGGTAGACCACTGAGCCCGTAGATATTACTACTACTAACACAACCACCACCACCGGCACCACCACCACCACTACTACTACTACTTCAACTACTACTGCTGCTACCACTACCACTACTACCACTACTACCACTACTACCACTGCTACTACTACTACTACCACTACTACTACTACTACTACTAATGATAATATTAATAATAATAGTAGTAATAATAATAATAATAATAATAATAAAATGCATGACATCAACGAGGACTAGCCATCCGAGAGACAATGCTGTCCCCATTTTTCCTATTTCTGAGGGATCAAATGAACCTCAAATGAACGGAGAAAAATATATTAAAAGATATAATAACAATAATAAATAATAATATGGCAAAATTTGTCCATGACCAACTTACCACAAACCTTGATTGCTGGCGTCTCTCTGCAAAAATGCTCGTCAGGTTGTCCTCTTTAACCGAACCCTCGGAAGACAAAAATCCCGATGTTTGACAGGTTTTTATACCTAAAGCGGATGTCCCTTGATCACAGTCGCTTGGCTGGTCGTCTCGTCCAAACCAATGCATCTTGGTTAAGCTTATCGTCGTTTTGGGCGTCACCTCAGAATCCAAGTCATGTTATGATGATTAAATTGGTTCACACCTCTTTTGAACCTTATATACACAAAGTGGTCGCAGATGCTGCCATAATAATTCATTCTGTTAAACAACTTCCCAACGATTAAAACTGTTAAGCAACTTCCCAGACAGTTTCATTCTGGTGAACAGATGATCCGAAGATGTCTCGTGCCCTAGTTTGCTGTATTGGTAAACGCCGTTGCCAAGGAGCCTATGTCCTTGAGGATTCCTGTTTCGCAACCCGATCGTGACTTATTTCAGAAATTTGAATCTCGGGCTAGGACGGCAAGTGCACGGGACCTTAAAAAGCGTGTTGACTTATTTCAGCCCCTATACCTTGTTGTGGGAATCTAGTCTAAGTGGTCAATTCTAATTCTGATTTGCCTTTGCAAACTCATATTCAATGACGATTTGATGTCAGTTTATGCATCGTCATTGCTTTAACTTGACTTTCTGTCTAAATGATGGTTGTCAGACTTCTATATTTCTTAACATATTTAACTTTAAACTAATGGTCGGTGTATTAATGAAAGGGTTGACGTTTAAGATGCTGTGCCTCATTGAGTTGACAATGGCTTATGGGCATTTGAAAACATATCCATCTGTCAGTCTATGTGAAAAAGATAAGCGACACAGAACATTAAGATGACTAGAGAACTTAACAGGATCCTAGTTTGTTGATGTATTAAAGTGTTGAATATTTGTATTGACGGTCCATATAGAGTGTCATTTGATGAATGCATCGTCGAGCTTTGAGAAATATTAAACTACCTGAATACTAATTCTTCATCGCTTTTAATTGACTAAATCAACGACCTTGTGCAGAGGCGTCGATCATTTGGGTGCCCCCGATGGCCGGGCCTCAGCGTTAGTTTGAACATTGGGGTCCGGCCATTGGTTGGGCTTCGGCAGTCTTTTTACTGTAAAATCGGTAAAAGGCACATGTGGACTGATAAAAGTTCTCATTCTTAACTTTATGAGGTTACTAAGCAATGCCAATCCGTAATTTCCAGTTGCACCTCCTAGGTAGTGCTGTCTCTGCCTACCTTTGCTTAGACAGACAAACGGACAGACAAAGAGACAGATATACGAATATGTAAGCCTAATACATTAGGCATAATTACATATGTACTTATAATCATATGCAGGTCGACGAAGCGAAATGAGTTACAGGCAGTCAGACACCAAACTTTCAGTCACACAGACTTTCAGGCACCAGACTAAGTAATGTACTAAATCACTAAGTCAAAAACCTTATGCAGAGGTGTCGATCACGTGGACGGTCCGGGCCTCGGCAATATATTGAGCATGGGGTCTGGCCATTGGTTGTTCCCCGGCAGTATTCTAGCTGTAAAATCGGTAAAGGGACAGCTGATAAAATTCATAAAATTAATTTCACTTTATGACATTAGTAAACAATGTCAATCCGTAATTTCCAGTTGTTCCTCCACAGGCATTGGTGTCTCTGCCTATCTTTGTTTAGGTATACAAAAGGACAGACAGAAAGACTGATATATGAATATGTACTTCATAAATCATAAGTGCATGGGTAGGCCTAATTATAATTATACGCAGGTCGACCAAGCGAATCCTGTCACCAGCAGTCAGACATACAAACTTTCAAACTTTCAGCCAAACAGGTCGCCTGACTGACTGATCGCCATCCAGGAGGCTCAGATCTAGAAAGATTTGACAGAACCGTGAAAAATAAATGGAATGCTGATCAGACAACTCGCCCTCACTGCTCATTGCTACACGGATGTCATCTTTGACCAGTCAGGCAGTAGGGATGTAATCCGACGCATTAAATTAGTTTCTTCAGCTATGAAAACATATAAATGTATATTATGCACCTATGGTTTTGTAATTTGGGTGGATACATATATATATATATACCCGTATTCAAATAGTCGCCCTTTAAAATAATTTTCCCCACAGAGTCTCTGCATTGCTAGCCGAAGAAAGCTCCCGATTTTTTATATATGAATATCGGATTTCGTTGAATTTTAACAAATAACATCAGAGACACATTGCGTTCGGATTTCCTGATAAGAACAATGGATAAATTTGTTACAAAACGGAAATGACTAGATGACAATTTTGATGGTGAAATTGCACTTGTGGATGTAGGCTCATCAGCTTTTAATCATTCTTTCAGTGTACATGCAAGGAGATGAAATTGAACACCAGTTACTTAGTTTTCATGGTTCGACTCCAGGTATAGACAATTTTCATGAATTGACTAAGCTATCCATCCCATCCGCATAGGTAAAAGAAAAGAATCGCGTATGTAGGTCAATTAGCTGCGTCACTGTGCTGACATCGGGGTATAAACGAGATTATACAATACGCATATGGCAAGTGACTTAAGTGTCTGTTCTGATAAAAGAGAGATAAAACTGAAGTAGATTACAGGTAACTTAAGCCTGCTTAGCTTAAACTTGCTCATAACTAAATGTGGACTATAACTATGAGAGATTAGATTAATATATCCAAAATGGTCTCTCTAATGAGTTTTCATGCTAGCAGTTAATCAATAAGTATTATGTAGAAAGGTCCTGGAACCCAATAGGGCCTATTCACCCAGACCCCATTATAAGCCCGCTCCCCCAATGTTTGTAGCGGATCGACTCCTCTGACCTTTTGCACTGCCAGCATCCCAAAAACATTTTATGTGACAAATATGGGTCACTTAAGGGTCCGTTATTGAAATAATAGTAGTAGTTCCAATGCTTAACGACATTTTTGGCATCAGTCCGTTGACGTCGCCCTCATTCTTTATCCAAGGTTGAGTCTGGTACCACTCGAACACGACAGTTGCGGAGTTCTATTGAAATATGGATCTCAGTTGGACCCTTCATAGACATGCTTACAAGGTGCGTTCCATAACTTAAAATGCTGAATCCGCCCCGTATATATAATATGTATATATATATATAAATCTGGAGTTCAAAGCTGAGTTAGGGCAGGAAGATTTTGCAGCTTCTGTTTCTTTAGAGTCCCGTAGCGAACTCAACTAGAAAATGAGTTGACTGACCGTATATACTGTCGGTGGAAGAGGACCGGACACCCCTCCTCATCTGCTGAGGCTTAAAGTCGCTAGCGCATGCGCACTCATGGCTGCCTCTCGCGATCAGCTTATAAACGAATGCTCTACTGGCCTAGTTAGCTACATCGGTGAAGGAGTACGCCCAGGATCCTCTATGAGTGAGGAACCCGATTCGCGACCCGATCGTGGCTTATTCAGAGATGCAAATCTCGGGCTAGTACTGTCCTTGCACGGGGATTCTAAATGATGTGGCGCCCATTCAAACGGGCAACGGTGTTGAAGGATCTCACCCAATTAACGCATTGCAAAAATGAGCAGGGTTGAGGCCATACGGTCGCTACATAAAATTTGTACATTTACATCTCATTTCTTCTTGTGTTGGTGTTGTTGGTTCCTTTATTTCACTGCGATGTTATTTATCTAGAGCCTGTTTGGATTGTTGCAATCGGCAAACATTATTATTATTATTATTATCATTATCATTATTATTATTATTGCCATAATATAGTTAGGCCTGGTGGGACGTGGTGGTATAATGGCATGTTCGATGCCTCGTAACCGGAGGGTCGCGGGTTCGAATCTATCTCACGCCACTGTGTAGCGACCTTGGACAAGTTGCCCACCCACAGTTGTCTGTGAGGAAGGCAACGGGAAGCCACCTCCCTCATCTCATCCCCGGGTGGCATAAAGCCAATGGACCTGCCTTCGGGCATAAAACTCATCATCATTGTCATAGATAGGCCTAATGACGAATATTGAACGAATTAATAACGACATTATTAGCTGCTGAAGGCAGTGGAGTATTTTTTGCTATATAGATATTTGTGCGAGCCGGCTATTGTAACTTTAGGGTTGATTTTTCTCTTTACTCTTTACAAGCTGAAGTTCAATGCGCTTAGCTCGTGGATTCTCTCGGTGGAAGAAGGCCATCCCACCGCCCGCCTACATGATCAGTACTTAGGAAGCTCGACTCCTTTCATGGCAAGCCATCGTAAAGATATCCACGTGTAGCTGACCTCTTAAGTACAACATCAGTGGCAAACTGGTGCCAAGCCTCTATGGCGCCAAAGATACCGTAGTTGTTATATAATTGGTTGATAGCTTCGGCAACAAAATTGGTTATGGTTCCGAGACTTTTAGCGTTCCACGTGCCAAGTTGAAACCCAGCTTTAACGATAACTTATTTGTCTGTAGTATGGGCAATCGTGGGTTGGCTGTCTGACTGTGTCTGTGGACGTCTGCCGATGGGCAGGAAAAGCAAACGTTCTCGCACCTTTCCCTACAACCGTTTTCTGCCGTAGTCAACTTATGTGATAAACTCCGATGGTTGCAAGTACCTGACGGATGCCAACATGCTACACCAAACACGAAACGAACACACTTAGCTTTCAAAGACCGAAGGAATTTTCAGAGAAGCAAATGCTAAACACAATGATTATCATTTCACTGAAATTTATTGGCCGAACAAGAAAGAATTGTCCAATACAACTGAAAAATTCAACTAAGAAACCGAGATTAATATGCCTTGTATTTATAGGCTCAAGCGCATCATGTGATTCCTATACATGCATGCTTAAATAAACACATACATGCTAAGCCAAGAGCATGGACTGTATCTGTTTTTGATGAACACAAGTAGTTTATGAAATAAAACAAGCGTCATGAATTAAACTTTTTTCATTTTTCCTGAGACGTCTCATAATGCATTGAAATTAAAGAAGCATAAACTTCTACCTCATGTCAGTGAAACTGAAAATGCCAAGTCTCCCAAGCCAATGAATGAAAATAAGAAGATCACTGATGACTCTAAATAGAAGTATCAGAAGCCATTTGCCTTCAATTCATGTAAAAATGTTCCTTCAAATACATTTTAAAATCCACGTTTAAAGGAAATAAAACTTCCACCCGTTACAAGAAGAAGTCCACTGCAACACATTTTCCCAGAAGATGGTTGGCAATTGGGGTGAGACTGGGCACAACACTTTGCGAACCGCATTTATGCCACCATTGGGGGGAAGTCGACGTCATTGGACTACACGGCCTGGTTTGCAGAGCAGGAGGCGGCAAACAACAGCGGCACAGTATGCTGAACGACGTCATTTGGAGAGCGATGAACAGAGCCAAAATTCCTGCACAGAAAGAACCTCTTGGCCTCTCGAGGAAAGACGGAAGACGCCTTGACGGTGTGACGCTCATCCCTTGGTCGCGTGGTCGGTGCCTAGCATGGGACGTCACAGTACCGGACACCTGTGCAACGTCTCATCTACCTCACACATCGGTCAGAGCAGGTTAAGCTGCCGACCCCGCAACCTCGTCCAAAAGGATGAAGTACGCCACCATCACTCTCTCTCACGCCTTTGTGGCGGTGGCCTTGGAGACCAGCGGAGCCTGGAGCAAGGAAGGTCTGGAGTTCATCACAGAATTGGGAAGACGGACAACAGATGCAACCCATTATCCTCTAGAGACCTCGTTCTTGTTTCAGAAGATTTCGGTGGCTGTTCAACGAGGAAATGCCATCTGCCTCTCCGGAACATTGCCATCATGCTCTGAATCCTCTGAAGATGGCGATTATTAATTTAATTTATTTTAATGAAACTATCACACAATGGATAATAATGATAATAATAATAATAACAATAATAATAATAATAATAAATGATTTATAAACAGCAGTGACCTACTCTTCATAACAGAGTTAGGGCGCTGTCTCTCTCGTATAACCGGAGACACGAGAGAAACCAGTTATCATTGCAGTCACAATTCAACGCTTCAATTCTGTTGCCTTCCACGGTACCTTTGCTCCGCCAGATCTTGACGATTTCTAACCATCCCAGAATTTTGTATTCTCCGTATAATTTTTTAAATCTTGAGGGATCATATATACCTCGTGAAAAAAAGGGTAAAAAAATTATTAATAATGCCACCTTTTCCAGCGCCTATCAGTTGTCATAGAACGCTTAAATGCTGTCACCTTTCGCACCATTTTTTTCTCTGCCAAAACTTAAGATTTATCCAGAGATTTTATATCTCCGGAGCCTATTTTATAAGTCCCAATGAACACGTACCTCTTGCATAAATGTAATAATAATAATAATAATAATAATAATAATAATAATAAGCGGCTCTACTTGCTCCAGCAACAATAGATTTGTTTCATAATTGAAAATGTTCCGACACCCTGGAAGTCGTTTCTGACGCCTATTATAATAATTATAATTATAATTATAATTATTATTATTATTATTAATTTTATTGATAATAATAATAATGATTATAATAATAATAATAATAATAATAATAATAATAATAATAATAATAAGTTTTAAAATGATGATAATAAAAATTTAAAAAAAAATTATTATTATTATGATAGTATGACAATAGAAGTAATTTTATTAGATTCGAATAGATTAGATACGTATACCATCTTGTCGTTCTTGACGAATTCCCATTGCCTGACTGAAACGACTCTCTCTTGTCTCTGATGCGTTTGACATTTAAGCTTAAGCGACGCCTATCTGATAAAAAACGACCATCTGAAGAAGACTGAACATTTTCTTTGGGAAATCTTACAAGTAGAGAAAATGACAGCTAGGATGCTATCTATTGCCGACTGTAGCTAGAATCAAAAGAACAGACGTTACCATTGAAGGACTTTGATTCCATAGCACCAGACTCTCTCAGGATCCATTCCATTGCAGATAAAGAGATTGCTTGGAGGACCGGCATACGATTTTTCTTTTCGGATCATAGAATAGGCTAATGTGAAGGGGATACGATATCCTGTCTCGGCAAAACTGAATGCATCGTAATGATAATCGTAATCGTAATCCCGAGATTTCTACAGCGCCCAACGAAAGCCACGCTGCTGGGACCAGCTTGTTCACAGGCGCTCAGTCAAAATAAAATCGATAGGCAAAAGTGTTCGGTTCTAGGTCAAGATCCAGAAGTCAGGCGGAAAGACAGCGTGGCAGCTACGGGTGGTGGTGTTTGGGGTTGGAGAGGAGAGAGAGAGATAAGAGGAAGAAGGGGTGTAATGGTACGATCTGTGAAAGAGGAATGTTTTCAGTTTTGAGTGAAAGGTCGAAGCATAAATTGCAAACGGTGATTCATCGATGAATTTGTATGATGGGTCAGAAAACTGTCGCAATTGTCTCGGCAAAACAGAATGCATGGGCTCAGATAGCATAGCGGTCCCATATCGTCCCACTGGTGCCAGTTGGTGACAAACCATGGGTTCAGTGGGGCTAAAATATGCATGTATATTTATCCGCAGACTCGATTTTTTTATATGTGTTTCTAGACGCTTAATATACCGCATTTCAAGGCTCCGTTTTTAGTTGAAATTGTTTATTACAGAACATACTTTAGACCTAAGAAACCTGAACTTCAGTGTTTAACATTATTAAAATGAAAATAAAGTGTTACACACTGGGTTAAGGATGAGTCATATTCTCTAAATAATAAAAATAACAATGATGATAATGATGATGATGATGCTTATGATGTTGGTTTTCGCTTCGTATCTTCTCCAATTTTGGACAAAGTAATCTACAGATGTCGAATTTCATACTCAATATCGGTGGGAAAACTAGGAAACGTGTGTTTTGCAGAAACAGAAAAATGGCCCAAGTTTCAAATGAAGATAGTGGCACGTGTGCGAAAAGACCTTGCCCAGGGCCGTTACATGGAATCGAACCGGCAACTGCATGACCATAGAGCAAGAATGTGCCGATAGACCACCATGTTGCATACATATTTTGGAAAAAAGAAGTTACAAAATTAGAGAGATCAACAAAGATGGAACGGTAATCCGTAGCATTTCTCCTTTGAACGACAGTGAACGTTTTATACCGATATCATATTTCAGTAGCAAAACGATATTTCAATATTCCGAACTCAACTGGTCAGAAACAGTTGTAATCGATATGCCTTCTGAAAGATCATGCAGAGTAAACTTCGGAAAAAGATACGAATGGATTGAAACTTTGTTTCGTAACAAAGAGGTTGTTATTCTTAGATGGACGTAGGCGGAAAATACTGTAAACCTTTTCAAACACGTATACTCTGTAATTAAACTTTCTAATGCGTTTATTTTGTGTAAGCAAACGAACCCCATTCTCAGAGGCAAATATGAGTTCATTGCATGTCACAATCTAGAGTATGTCTGGCCGAAAACCATAAAGAACATACAAGAAAACATTAAAACAACTTACGGAGAAAGTCTGCGTGTAGGAAGAGATGCGGTTGTAGCTTGTACAATGTTTCTTTTCCATTAAATACACAGAATCAGAATTGTCTAGATTTATGACCAAAGTTGAGATCAGAATCTACAAGTTGGAACCACTGCCAGCATTGTATAGTAATTATAAGAGTATTGATTCTTCAATCAAATTATGGCGTTCTTAAAATCGCGTTTTAAGCAGCGCATACTTTATACTGCGCCTGAAAAGACTTTGCACCGTCTTCTCGGAACAGTTTTCCCTGGAAATTTCCAACTGTTCCGGCTAATTCAAGAGAAACATTTTCAGCCATACTTAGTTGGAACTTTTAAGAACTGTTAAGTAGTCATGTTTCAATGCTTTTGAGATGTAGATAAAAGTGCTATATAATTGCACATATACAGACATAAAGTTTCATACACAAATACCTAAGAACATACATGTACTTGATAATACTTACATCCATCCATCCATTAATCCATCCATCCATCCACCCATCCATCTATCCATGCATACATACCTACATACATACACATAAATCTTGTTTAACAAATTACAGTAAATTTTCTATAATATCAATTTATAAAAGAAACAAGCAATCCAGACTTATGTCGACTGACTTTTATTATTTCACTACAAGACTACAAATGAAAGACATGCACCATAATTTATTATAAAAAGTGATTCTTGTTAAATACCAAACTAACATTGCTGAATCTGAAATATAAGATTTATTAATCCATGAGGATTAATAAAAGTTTGATCACATTGACGAAACGCAGTCATTAATCTCCAGTAAAAGTACTAACCCCAATGAAATATGCATCGATTATACGCATTCATAGACTAACTTATTTTGATTCCTTCCATACATATTCAAGCCGCATAGTTTTAATATATGGTAAGAAAATAACATTTACCAACCGTGGTAAAACGAAATATCACAAACCAAAGGTGACAACTAACATAGGTAAACGTGGCACAACGCACTTGTCTGCAGCGTATAAACGTCAACATTTGAAAGCCTTTAGAACTCAGCTTACACAAGTTTATGAACATTTTTCTCAGTCAGCTTTACAGCAGAACATTGTTCTGGTGAATATCAAAGAAAATAATTAGAAAAAAGCACTTAAAGCACTGTGGCAATATATGCCTGCATATTGGCATTTTATACAGCGCCTTTCAAGAATCTATCATAGGCACTGGCTATGTAACATATCTAAAAGGTGTGCCTTAAGGTTAGCTGAAAATCTGAAAATGTATTGCTCAAAGTCAATTTGGAAAAATTTGTAGACTGCCTTTATTTAGAACATTATTCTGACTGATATCTTGTGCAATATCTGACTGTTCATTGTTGAATGCATTTGATTAATAGCAGTAATCCAGCCATGAAGAGGAGCAGGAACCCACAGGGTCCCATAGATGTGGCTGCTCCAGTTGGAACTGTTGTTGTTGGGGTATATGTTGTCTGATTAACTGTTGTCTGATTAGTTTCTTCTGGATCCAAAGTAATGACGCAACATCCAATGCGATAGCCGGAGTGACCAGTGGTAAGGCTATCGCTAAAATTTCCCTTTCCAAGATCATCTTCCCGCTCGTGTACCTACAAGAAGCAGATAACTTGAATTAGATAATGGTGTTTTGAACATTGTAGAAGTAGTCACGAATTCAGCAGTTGAATTCAAAACTATAAGAAACAGCCCGAACAAGATAATGATATGTTAAACACTTAAAAGTAGTCTTCTAATCCAATCTCATCCGGCAAATTTATATATCACCGTAACGGTAATGCATATGGTATCAATCGATGGTCGACTCTATGCAAAAATCGCAATGTAAACTATCACATTCAATGAACAGAACCATGCGGGCAGAATCCGCGAGAGCCACGAGACCGACCATCAGTTTACAGGGATAAGCAATTCGAAAGACATTTTGTAGGTTGGATCCTGCTGTGCGGACTCAATCTAACCACCTTGGAGAAGAATACACTAGTTTCGCCAATCAGATTCAGACATGTCGATCTTGAGCTCAAAAATTAGTGCAATAAATAAATAAGTTTATAGATAAATAATCTTGCAATTCCAAACCATCAACCCAGTGTTGCTGGGACATAACACAACCTGTAATCTGCATGGGTTACTTACCACAAGCGTTTTATTTAAAATCGAATAATTTCCCTCCAGAGAGATACCACTGTCTATTATGCTGATATTTGATTCAAGGTTCGAATCAACGTCAATATTTCCCAAGTCACCGACATGTCTACAGCGCAAACAAGCAACATATTCACCTGAATTCATGCTGAAAGGACAATCGGTCAACATGACTAACTATCAGATATCAGTAATCTGGTTTTTCTGGGCTTTATGAAAAAGATGTATCATCTGCAAGCCACAATGCTTGTGCCTGACCGCAAGACAATTTGTGTCATCAACATTAGTTTCTGCATTAACCACAGGCTCGAATGGCACAATCTATTAGACTGACCATTACGACATTTGTCTCATCTTACCATGTTTCACCTTAATTTACTTTACTGTGACCTTACATGTCTTATATTAATTCTTATTATCTCAATTGACCTTACCTTGCATTAACTTTCCTTACTTGACCTTGCCTTAAGTTACCTTAGGCTACCTTGCCTTAACCCTCTTTATCTTGTCCTACATTACCTTACATTTCCTTACCTGACCTCATTTGCTTATCTTATCATACCTGACATTGCCTTACCTGTCCTTCTATTGTTTTATCGTGAATTATCTTACCTTACCTTACATCGGCTTACCTTACATTACATTGCTTCATCTTATCTTATCTCATCTAACGGTAATGTGCCGTCACGTATACGTTATCCTACCTTATCTTGCTAAACTTTGTTATACTTCATCAAACTTTGTTACACCTGGAAAGCTTAATAATCATTATGGGTATAATCTAAAACCAGGTGTTTGTGGTCTACCTACCTTACTGTATCATTTGGTCCACCGTGGGTTTGTTTGTGCGGATTGTAGTGTTCTCCTGCTGCTGTACAGTTGTTGGCAATGCTTCCATACTCATGCACATGAAATCCTCGTTTGTTTCCAGTTCCATTCGTAAAACCATACAGATGTCCTTTCAGTGTAACGAAGTTTCCAGTACTCTTTAAAAGTCACCCAGAATTCACTTTACACAGATGATAGGATTCATGCTACATGTAAAAGTAAATAATTAAGTACCAATACGTGTTGGAAATAAAAGTCACCCAGAATTCACATTACAGAGATGGTAGGAGTTATGTATTCTGTCGTTGACCTGTAGTCGTGTGCGTACCTAAGACGAAAGATCCTTCGACTGAAGAAAGTAGATGCAATTTAGCGATTTTATGAGCTCTGGTAGGGCGAAACGGCCAGTAAAGCACAGAGAAACACCTCGTTATCAAGCATGAGCCCTTCTCAGAGGCCGCCCCCCGCGTCCTGGGGATTGTGGTTGAGGCCAGGTGCTTCAGTAAGGGGTGCCTTGTATGGTAAAACATAGAGATTCGCTGAAAACCACTAGTTTGCATCTACTCAGAACCATACTACTGAGCAGTTTCTGAAAGGGCGTGTCAAATGCATGTTACCTTTACCTATGACCTCTACGAACCTCGCAAATGCAAACGTCAAACATATCAAAGCCTATTAGTAAGAACTTCAAATAAGAGAATGTTGTGTATCTGAAGCTGTTCTATACATCTTCATCTCAAATATTAGTCTCTTATGCGGTGGCATCCGGATTTGATGCACGTCTTGATGTATAGATGTATTTTGAATATCTCCTCTCTACCGATGACATTTGATGTTCGTTCATTCTTAAACATATTCTGTATAAAAAAACAAAACACTTACTGACTGGATGAGTGTAATTTCACCAGATATGTTCATGCCAGGAAAGCCCAGTGGTTCGATGATACATGTTGCAGTAAGATGATGATCAGCAGAGACAACCCCAACAGCGACTAAAACCAAAATTAACCGGCTGATGTACGGACTCCATGGATCATAAATAAATAAACAAATAAATAAATAAATAAATAAATAAATAAATAAATAAATAAATAATCAAATAAACAAACAAACAAATAATGAAAGAAATAACTAAATGAATGATGACGACGTGAATTAATTGACAGTGTGAGAAACACACTTGGAGTAGCACGCTACTGATGCTGCTGTTTAAATTGTCATCGTTACATTACGTCGCAATAAAACAATGCATTAATAAACAAAGATCAAATGAATCTTCTTACCAGTGACTATTATTTATTTATTTATTTATTTATGAGCGACAACATGAAAAGGAAACCATAAAGACCACATCGTTTTACAAACTTATCAGTCTTAGTCCAGTAGTTTCAAATTCCTTAAACACAGTGAAAATTTTCAGAAATACTTCAGAAGTATAATTAATCAAACATTTATATTGCATCAATTAATGCATTAAGTTTAAAGGCATAGATAGCTTTAGAAAAACGAGTTTTGTTTTGTTTGCGGAATGAGATAACGGAAAAAATTCCAAGCAGACGGACCAGTGTATGAAGATGCATGAAAACCGCGTTTTTCCTTCGTGAGGATATGATGAACAGCTGGTCATTCCCAGCTGATCTTAAGCTTGACTCTCGGACGTCAAAATTAACATGCGCATAAGTGGTGTGCGCCAATGTATCATCAATACCTGCTAGATATTCTCGTAATGCTATTAGCGGAATATCACTGAAGGTATTGATAATCTTTTAGTTTATATTATTAATGCGGATTGATTTGAAGTAAGATCGCCGAACGTCAGACCCTGAGGCGATCGTGACTACGAACCATTTACATTCAGCAGACTGGGTATCATATACGACACCTACATGAAAGGTACCTAAGTGCTAAGCCCAGACGA
Source organism: Norana najaformis (assembly GCA_964023275.1). NCBI lineage: Eukaryota > Metazoa > Annelida > Clitellata > Crassiclitellata > Hormogastridae > Norana > Norana najaformis. The sequence continues at coordinate 5,660,955 of OZ029914.1, read as the reverse complement.
GAATGTCATTCAGGCGTCAAATCATTACGAGTTCCAGAATCAAACACGGAATTTTTTCCAGTAGTGGCATACCTGTTACAATTCGGAATACCTTAAGGACAGATGCACTAAACATCAAAAACAACCACCAGGCCTATTTAAATTTGTTATGCAACCTTCGCACATTCATTAGCAGCTGACGGGGACAATGTATGATTTGTTATACATGTTGTGTTTGTACAAAGGCCTATATATTTGAAATATTTAGAATTAATTATTTCTATCGAAATTCCCATTGGAATTGTACTATATGCTTACATAGAGGCATATTGGTATAAACGTCGGCAATATAGGACATTTTTGGTACCCAGCCAAGAATATAGGACTATATTCAGTTTCATTGAGATATAATTCTTACATTATAGTAATATATGGAGCTACGATTTGCATCGAGTATTCATGTTTTATTTAGACCACGTATCCAGCTGAGACTGTTATTTAGCCAGCAGTTATCACTGCAACAGAACTTAACACTTTTCAATGAATTGTTTGCTGACGCGCATTTATGCCGTTCGGTCACGATGGTCTTATTTTCCTATTGTTTACATTGTGTAAGCTGTTCACTCAGGCCTGAATTTATTAGAGAGAAGAAGCCTTTCTGTTTGAGGAGATACATTCTATATGCAAGTATTTATGCATGTATATATGTATGTTTTTCAGGCTTAATAATAATAATAATAATAATAATAACATTCCTCGAAAAAATGGATGCAACTGCCATAGAACTGACTTCTTGAATTTAAGAAATTCTTCGCAATAATAATAATAAAAAATAAAATAATAATAATAATAATAAAATAATATTAATATTAATATTAATAAATATACCTTGGGCATAAAAACAAAAACATAATAAAAATAATAATAATAATATTAATAAATATACCTCGGGCATAAAAAACAAATAATAATAATAATATTAAATAATAATAATAATAAAAGACATATAGGACGATGATGATGATGATGATGATGATAATAATAATAATAATAATAATAATAATAATAATAATAATAATAATGATAATGATAATGACAATAATAATAATAATAAATAATAAATAATAATAGTAACTAATAATAATAATAATAATCGAAGAACTTCTGTAGCGCCAATGTTATAGTGCTAAAGGCACGAATCGATGGTTATGGTTGTTGCTGCTATTAATAATAATAATACGATAATTATAAAATTATTATGATCCAAGGACAACGGAAGATTAGGAATGAAGTTGCATTCGGTCTAGTGATTAAACACACACATTGTCTAATCTAAATTTGAAACTTCGATAACGTCACGGAAGAAAAGCATTATACATCAATATTTGATTAATGCTAAAGAAATCGAGCGCAATTATGTTGTTTTCCTTCCTCGCATCAATGTTCTTGCACTCAAACTGTTCTTAACCAGACATTGAGATAAAACAACATGTTTTCGTGAACTATAGGCCCTAGCCTGCAATAGACAAGGCCTCGCTGCGCTTGGGAGTCTAATTTATGCATAATGTCTAGAATGAACTGCGCCTTGGGTTTTCATTAGCATAAACAGAACAAAGTCGGACAATAATTTCATTATTCGTCAAGTCTTGCAAAACGTTCACATGATTGCTACACATCGCAACTCAGGTGAACGGATTTTCACTTACACCGGTGTATAGTGATTTATAAATTCCCTCATTATGTTCTCACTTGATAAGGACATTTATATGAACCTATAGTATAAATACCTTGTAAGGGGCTAATAATATGACACTATATCATTTAGAACTACAGTGAGTCAGTAAAGTCAGTCACTAAGTCAGCAAGTGAGTGAATGAGTCAGTCAGTCAGTCAGTCATCTAATCTAGCATATTCGAATCGAATCTTATCTATCCTGATCTTATCTCTGATTTACTCTAATCTACTCTACTCTACTCTACTCTAATCTAATCTAATGTAATCTACTCTAATCTACTCCAATCTAATCTGATCTGATCTAATCTAATCCAATCCCATCCAATCTCATCCAATCCCATCCAATCCCATCCAATCCAATCTAATCCAATCCAATCTAATCTAATCTAATCTAATCTAATCCAAGCCATTAAAACCAAATTAAATCAAACCTATTGTAAATCAAATCAGTCTAATTTAGAGCGTGTTTGCATGTGTTATTGTAATCGTTAACTTAGCATTACTAGCTTCAATACTGTGCCGTACTATGCCGAATTGTGCCGAAGGTTACTGTAATATAATATATAATATTATATGATATGATATTATACATTACAATACAATACCATACAGTACGATACAATACCATACAATATAACATAATATAATATAATTTCATATAATATAATATAATTTCATATAATTTTATATAATTTCATTTGATAAATAGCGCCAAAATCTCTCTGTTACACACTAAAGCTGAGTCATTGGGCTGCAAAGCTGGTTGAATTCAAACTACAATAGAGACAATTTCCGCTGCTCAACCTTTGTTTTTATAAGTTGTTTGCCCTATTGACTCACATTGTGTCAACATTTTCCTGAAGCAGATGGCAGAGCAGTTTATTAGGTGCATTGATGCCGAAAATTGGCTGGAAAACGTCTGTCCAGCGCTAATATTTGCATACATAATATTGCGGGCATTAGTAATCGTAGGGTAAACATAAGCTCGAGATTTCGACAGAGCCCAACGGAAGAAAAGTCGCGAGAACCATATTCACAGGCGCTTAGTCAAAACAAAATCGTTAGGCCGGAACGATTAGGTTCTTGGTCAATATCCAACAGTCAGGCAGGTAGGCAGACTGTTGCAGCCGATGGTATTTTTGATTGGAGCGTAGATAAGTAAGGGGAAGGGGAGGAATGAGGATAGGATTTGTGAAAGAGGATGGTTTCAGTAGAACCTACTCATGTTCACATTCCGTGCTTGCTTGTGGGGAGCATATACTTCAACGTTCAAATTGTTTCATAGGACGATACCCAATGCAAGATTCCCATCTATAAAAATGCTTAGCACTGGAACAGATAACACGAACTTGTAATGTTGTCTTCGCTTGACAATACACACAAGTCGACTGATTACCAGCGATGAATTGCAATTAAATTTCAATATTTATTTTTCCAGCAGTTGTTGTGCTGTTTTCCTTGTCTAAGTCGCATATATGCATTCGACATAGCTCTATATGAATATTAATTTATTATCATTAATTATTAATTGCAACTCTATAGCGCCGATGTCTACTGCATAAGGCATCGATCGTTTGCGCATAAAAACCAAGGTACAGTGAGGTCAATACCATAATTTATGTCTACAGAAACATAATTATTCAAAGAAATACTGGATACTTACAAATAAAACACAGGGTGATCAGATGCAGGACCAAGGATCCTCGTTTGTACCCCGACTCCATGATTAAATCAACTGGTCTTTCTGAGGCCGCTCCAAACACTACTATTGACAAGCCTAGCTGTTGTTTCCCTTGCAAGTCTCGCTCTGCTACAGGTACGCTTCACAGGTAAGATGACTCGTCTGTCAGGTGTGACCGCAATATACGCAGTTGCATTCAGGTAATTTTGTAAGCCACAGAGATTTTATAGCAGAGCAGCTGTCGCTTCCGGCAGATTCTCTGAGATGGCCAGTCAATCATGCAGGCTTAAGGTTGACTCATTCTGGTAGGATAGAAGACTGCGTGCTGTACTCTAGATGTATGAGAAGCGCAGTGTAAAATACAGCCATGGTCAGATCAAGCGAAGAGGAAGAAGGTGGTGTATCACGATCACGATGTTCTGATTTAGGATTAAGGTTGAGGTGTTGTTGGAAGAAACGACGTCACTTGAACAAAGAAAAATTGGGACTAGCATTCAGGAGAATTCATAAATATAATCGTTAGACCTTGTACGGCAGTGCGGCTCCAACTGCAGAAAAATGTTTAACAGAGACACGATTGAGTGAATGAATGAACGAATGAATAAATGATTGAATGAAAGATTTAATGAATTTAAGTGGATATCGTTCCATAAAGGCGAGACTCTTCAACGCCTACATTCTGCGTAGTCTGAAGACCTTCTAACAAACGGGAGAAACTGGAGCAGCCAAAACGCCTACCCAAAGACAATCTCATGGCCTTAGTAAAATAAATATGTGGCTGTGAGTGCTCTGAGCATACTACTTTAATAAATTTAGAAAGGTGTTCTGAGCATATTGTTATTAAAAATTAACAAATAATTCACTCTAAGAATGTGCAATTGGGTTGCCAACTATTGATTCTGCCAATCTGGGACGCCCGCATAGTCACTCGATATGCCAGTACCAATGGATTTAGGCAGAAGAAAAGCTGTTGAACTATTCAAACATGAATACTCTGTATCTAAACTTTCTAATGCATTTATTGCGTTTTAGCAAGGGAGTCCCATTGTCAGGGGCAAATATAAGTTTGTTTTATGACACAATCTAGAGTACGTCTGGCCGAAAACCCTGATAAACATCCGATAAAACGTGTAGCAAGAGATGAGGCTGTAAGCTACAATGTGTCGTTTCCATTAAATAAACAGAATTGCCTGGATTTATGACTAAAGATGACCTCAAGCCCACAAGTTGGAACCACTGCCAGCATTTCACATTATGGCGTTCTTAAGATTGCGTGATAAGTTGATCAGATTTTATACTGCACCTGAAAAAGACTTTAGATAGAAAGTGCCACCCAGATTGCATAAGAGAACTCTGCATTCCCATTTTCAATCAACGATCACTACATTCCGTGGGAACTTGTTAGTCTAGCGTTCTCGAGCGACGATGCAAGCACACGTCCATTCTCGTGAATAGCACTTTCCCTTTGGGACAGTCTCCAAATAAATAAAACACGTACTGTTCCGCCATATACAGATGAAGAAACATTTTCAACTTTGCTTAAGTCGCAATTTTAGGTCTATTAGATTGCCTTGTTTTTCTGCTACACGAGTTTTCTAAAAAGGAGTAATAGATAGGCAGACGTACGTACATACATGCATGTCTTCATGCACTTATTGGGCTATTTGCGAAAAAAACACTGCATTGGCTCTCTGTCGAGGAAATAATTGGATTCAAAATCATCTTCTTGGAGCAAGCCACCACAATCGGGACGACCCTAATATATATCAGCTTTGTGTCCCAGTCTGCCGTCCAGGGAACTTGTTTACATTCCTAACTTCCCGTACTGGGACTCGAACACGGAACACTTTCTCATTCATTCCGGAACAGTCTTCCCCTGGAAATTCGAACTGTTCCAGCTATTTCAAAAGAAACATTTTCATCTAAACTTAAGACGTGTCTTTTTAGAACTTTATGTAGCCATGTTCCAGTGCTTTTGAGATGTACATAAAGAAGTTATATGATTGTTCAGATACATACATACATACCAGTACATACATAATTACCTACGATTATACATACTTATGATCATACATACAATCGTACATACATATACACATACATACATACATTTATACATACATACTTATACACATACATGAAATGTTTGTTTTTACTAGAAAAATACATTGTATTTTCCATATTATCAACTTATAAAACACACAAGCGACACAGGCTTAGGTGAAATTACTTTTATTATTTCACTACAAAAACTTTAAATAAAAGATATGCACCATAACTTATCACTAAAAGTGATTCGTGTTAAATACCAAAGTAACATTGCTGAATCTGAAGTATGAAAGAAAGATCCCTGTCCCTGATTAATTCCAGGATACTCCTCTAGAGATCCTGAAGTACAAGATTTATTAAGCCATGTGGATTAAAATAATTTTGAGGATATTGACAAAATCGCAATAATTAATCTCCAGTTCAAATTACTGCCCTCTTAATGAAATATACAGCGATTATATCTATTCATTGACTAACTTATTTTGATTCCTTCCATACATATTCAAGCCGCATAGATTTAACCAGAGATAAGAAAATAACAAATACCAGCCGTGGTAAAACAAAATACCACAAATCAAAGGTGACAACTAACATAGCTAAACGTGGCACAAAGCGCTTGTCTGCATTGCATAAAAGTCAACATTTGAAAGCCTTTAGGAACTCATAGTTTACAAAGGATTATGAACATTTTTCTCTGTCTGCTATACAGCAGAACATTGTTCTGTTGAATGTCAAAGAAAATAATTACAAAATTAAGCCTTTATAACACTGTGGCATTATTATGATTGCATATTAGCATTTTATACAGCGCCTTTCAAAAATCTATCAAATGCACTGGCTATCTAACAGATCAAAAATGTGTGCCTTAATCTTAGCTGAATATGCGAAGATGTATCGCTCAAAGTCAATTTGGAAAAATTTGTAGACTGCCTTTATTTAGAAAATTATTCTGACTGATATCTTGTGTGCAATATCTGACTGTTCATTGTTGAATGCATTTGATTAATAGCAGTAGTCCAGCCATGAAGAGGAGAAGAAAACCACAGGATCCGGTAGATGTCGCTGCTCCAGCTGGGCCGGGTTTTGTTGGGGTAACTGTTGTCCAAGTAGGTGTAGTTGGATCTAAAGTAATGATGCAACATCCGATGCGATACCCGGAGTGTCCAGTGGTAAGGCTATCGCTATAATTTCCCTTTCCAAGGTCATCTGCTCCCACATGGACCTACAAGAAGCAGATAGTTTGAATGAGGTAATGGTGTTCTGAACATTGTAGAAGTAGTCATAAATTCAACAGTTGAATTCGGAGCTATAAGAAGTTTTAATAAGATAAACACTTAAAAGTAGTCTTCTAATCTAATCTTATCCGGCAAATTTCTGTATCGCCGTAATCGCAATGCATACGGTACCAATCGTTGGCCACCGCTGACAAAATCACATTGCAAACTATCAGATTCATTGGACAGAACGATGCATTTAAAATCCGCGAGTGCCTTGCGACAGGAAGGCTGGCTACGAGGGATAAGCAATTCGAAACACAGTTTGAATAAGAAGAGGGTATTTAACATTTTAAATGAATAATGAATTCGGCAGTCAGAATTCAGACCTATAAGAAGCCGACTGTTTTAATATGACAGTGGTGCCTTAAACATATTAAAAGTAGTTATGTTTTCAACCATGAATTTAACAAGACACTGGTGTTCGTTTGAAGACAATTAATCACGGCAGCCTGACTCTGGTAGTTCTGACAACGTGGAATTCGATCTGGCTTCTCCAATGATTTTGATTACGATTTCACTTGAAGCGACTATCGATTGATAAAGTAAGTAAGTAAAGCTCCATGTCCTAGGAGGAAATTGGGGGAGGAGCTCGTTTCCTTTTCTTAAGCCCTTGAGTCGGCAATTGACGAATCCCAAGGTCGTGGACACCGGCCAGTGCTTTACAGGACTTGTTGTTTACTTCCCAGCTTACAACAGTACTAAATTACACTGCTTGGTGACAGAGGCACAGTGTGCGCAAACAACTTCCCCAGGATCGTTACACGGAGTCGAACCCGCAACGACATGATCATTGACCAAACGCATTACCGATAGACCACCGTGTTGCCATCGATTGATGCCTTGTGCATTTTGATAGTGGCGCTTTAGAAGTCATTAGATAATGCCCGATTAAATTAGATTAATCTAGCGCGTTTAAGTAGGCTACCTCTCAAAAGCAAATGTTTTTCATGCTGCAATCGCAATAAAATGCCACCGGTTGATGCTTTTTGCAACAGACACAGGAGAAAATTATTATTATTAAAATACTTTTCTAGTTCTTTTCTGTGCTCAGTTTAATATAACAACAATTTAATACATTTTCAATATCAGTTTTGACTGTCAGCACAGATCTTAATGAATATATGGATGTTCGATAAGCAACTGTAATTCTACATGATAATTATTTATAGAACAAATATGAATGAACTTCACATTTTATGAACTACAGCTATTCCATCTGATGTGATATTAAGTGCAGTGATATTCAACTAGGGGCCACCTTGAAGGTTCTTGAGGCCCACTTTACCAATTAATTTCATGAGATGTAGAATTCGTTCTTAATAGAAGAACATATATAATCAGTATGTGTGCAGTCCCTGTGGTTTCTGGTAGGACATTGAACCTGTAATCCAAACGTTGCAGATTGGATCCTGCTGAGCGAACTTATTGTGATCTGGAGAAGTATACATTTATCTCATTCTTCTATTTCGACATACTGATCTTGAGCTTATTATAAGTGCAATAAATAAATAATTGAATAAATGTATAAATACGATCGCAATTGCTAACTCAACAGACTCCACACTGTCTGTATCGAGTAGTGCCGGTCCCAAGCCTGGATAAAAGAGGAGGGCGACGTCAGCGACCTTTGATGCCACAAGATGTCGTTAAACATTGGAACCTAACAGTCCAATGTTGCTGAGACATAATATCATCTGTAAACCGCATGGGTTACTTACCACAAGCGTTCGATTTACAATCGAATAATTTCCCTCCAGGGAGATGACACTGTCGATTATGTTGATCTGTGATTCAAAATTTGGTCCAACCTCAATATTTCCCAAGTCACCAACATGTCTACAACAAGCGACATAGTGGTTTGATTTCATGTTGAAAGCACAATCAATTAACATGACTAACAACACATAGCCATCTCGTTTTTCCGGGTTATATGAAAAAAGACGTGCCATTTGCAATCCTCAACGACTTTGCTTGACAAGACAATTTATGTCCTCAGCGTTAGTGTCTGCATTAACCAGACATGTTACCTCATCTTACTTTGCTTCACCTTAACTCACGTTGCTCGAACCTTCATTACCTCATCACACCTTGACTTATATTTATTCTTTTTTTCTCACCTGACCTTACCTTGCATTACCGTCTACCTTACTTTACATTTCCTTACGTTACCTTATCTTATTTTGCCTTACATTACCTAACCTCGACTTACCTTATCTTATTCTACCTTACTTTATTCCACCTTATCTTATCCTTCCTCATCTTAACTTTCATTGTCTTATCTTATATTGTCTTACCTTACCTTATCTTACTTTACTTTACCTGCATTATCTTACCTACATTATCTTATCTTATCTTACCTACTTTACATTATCTTATCGTAATCGTAATCCCGAGATCTCTACAGTGTCTAACGAAAGCTACGTCACGGGGACCAGCTTATTCACATGCGCTCAGTCAAAACAAAATCGATAGACAAAAGGGGTTCGGTTCCAGGGCAAGATCCAGAAGTCACGTACAGAGACAGGGTGGGAGCTACGGTGGGTGGTGTTTGAGATTGGAGCGGAAAGAGGGATAAGAGGATGAAGGGGAGTCAGGATAGGATCTGTGAAGAGAGAAATGTTTTCAGTTTTGAGTGAAAGGCCAATGCAGAAATTGCAAGCGGTGGAGCAGGAATGAGTTTGTATGATGGGTCAGATAACTGTCGCAGTTCTAGGGGAGTTTATTACCTTATCTTACCTTACCTTACCTTACATTGTCTTATCTGACATTATCTTACTTTACATTACCTTATCTCATCTTACATGAACGCAATATGCCATACCTTACGTTATCCTGCCTATCTTCCTATGCTTTACTACACCTGGAGAGCTTAAAAGTCATAATGTAAATTATCTAAAACCAGGCGTGTGTGGTCCACCTACCTGACTGAATCAGTTGGTCCACCGTGGGTTTTGTTGTGCGGATTGTAGTGGGCTCCTGCTGCTGTACAGTTGTTGGCAATGCTTCCATACTCATGCACATGAAATCCTCGTTTATTTCCAGTTCCATTCGGAAAACCATACAGACGACCTTTCAGCGTAACGGTGTGATCCGAACTCTTTAAAAAGTCACCAAGAATTCACATTACACAGATGGTAGGATTCACGCTACATGTGACAGAAAATAGGTATCAATAGGAGCTGGAAATAAAAGTTAGGTATTCTGTCGTTGACTTGCTGTGGTCGTTTATGCGCCTAAGACGAATGAATGATCCTTCGACTACAGAAAGTAGATGTAAACAAGCGGTTTGATGAGCCCTGGTGGGGCGAAACGGCTGGTAAAGCACAAAGAAACACTTCATTGTCAGGTATGTACGTTTTATGAGCCCTTCCCAGGGTTTGCCACCCCGTCTTGGGAGTTGTGGTTGGACCAGGAGCGGCTGGAAGCCCCAGTGTGCCTCGTGGCGCCTTGTATGGCCAACAGAGTGCTCCAGCTGCACTGAAACCGCTTGTTTGCATCAAAAGTATGTTACCTTTAACCTTGTTCACTATGAAACTCATAAAGTCAGACGTTAGACATACCAAAGAGTATTGACCATATTAGTAAGAACTTCATACAAAAAATCGTTGTGTATCTATTACTGTTTAATACAGCTTCATTTCACTAGCAGTTTTTAAACACTAGCATCCGGATTTGATGCACGTCTTTTTGTCTGGATGTATCTTGAATATCTCCTGCCTACCGATGACATTTGATGTTAATTCATTACTAAACATATGTTAAGACAACAAATCACTTACTGACCTGCGCGAGTTTAATTTCACCAGATATGTTCATGCCAGGAACGCCCAATGGTTCGATGATACATGTTGCAGTAAGATGATGATCAGCAGAGACAACCCCACCACCGACTAAAACCAAATTCGATCGGCTGATGTAAGGACTGTAGTGAGTAAGTAAATAAATAAATAAATAAATAAATAAATGGGTGAATGGGTGAGTGAGTGTGTGAGTGAATAAATGAACGAATGAATGAATGAATGAATAAATAAATAAATAAATAATGACGAAATGAATTAATTGACAATGTGACTGAAGCACCCTAGATAGGCTATTGACGATGCTGCATAAATTGTCGTCAGTAAACTACGTGGAATTTATTAAAGAACACAGATCGAGAGAATATTCTTCTCGGTGACCTATGGCAGACAACATGAAAAAGAAAACATAAAGACCACATCGTCATACAGACATATCACCCTTTGTCTAATAATTTTATATGCCTTGCACTAGTGAACTTTCCAGAAATAAGTCTTACTTCAAAGTCATAATAAACATACATTAGTATTGCACCCATTAATAAACTCAGCTCAAAGGCACAGATAGCTTCAGAAAAACGAGTTTAGTTTTGTTTGCTGAATGAGATAACGGACAAAGAAACGTAAAGGTGGAAGCAGCGATTTCCAAAAAGATGGACCAGTGTTTGAAAATACATGGAAGCCCCATCATCCTTTGTAAGGATCAGACGAATAGCTGGCCAGTGCAAGCTGGTCGTGTGCATGACATGGTAGGATGACGTGTTAGCGGACTTAATAGCTCTTCCGATGGAATCAAGTCCGTGTATTTATAGTTAACTGTTTAACGAGTTAATAAGTTAACAAATTTCTCCGATTCAGTTTATACTATAATAATAATAATAATAATAATAATAATAATAGTAATAACAACGACAACAACAACAACAATAATTATAATAATAATAATAATAATAATAATAATAATAATAATAAGAGTCAACGTCATTAATTATAGCTGAGATGTGGTGAATGGTGTGAAGAGGTATGGCGTGTGTGCAGCTTGGGAGTTCGGTGGCTGATACACAGATAGAGAGTGTTATGGACATGTGTGCATTCGTAAATTCAACATTTCTAAAGCGCTACTTAAAAGCTAAGCGCAGGGCACCAGCTCATTCACGAACGCTGCGTCAAGTCAGTGGGGTTGTCCAAAGATGCCGTATTCAAGTCCGATTGCCAGTAGACCAGAGAGAGAAGAGGTAGAGAAGCTATTAGGGTGGGTTGTGTTTAAGCTGAGAGAAATTGGAACGCGGCTGATTCGATGGATTAGGGTGGATTTCTGACATCAGTTTTGAATTGAATACCTGAGGAGTAATAGGCAGAGGGGTATGTATGTATATATAAGGCTGTTTCGCTGAAGGTGGTGTTAATCGTATACATATAATAATATTACTGCGGGTTGTTTTGTAGTCAGATTCACAGAACGCCAGGCCCTGAGGCGATTGTGACTACGAGCCATTCACATTCAACAGAACTGAGTAGCATCTACGGCGCTCACATGAAACGTTTCTAAGTACTAAGCGCAGACAAGAATGTCATTCAGGCGCCAACTTACTTATTACGTGGTCCAGAATCAAACACCGAATCTTTATTTGCAATAGTGGTATACCAGTTACAATTGAAAATGCCTTAAGGACGGGCAAAGTAAACGTTAAAAACAACTAACAAGCCTATTAAATTTGTTATGAAACCTTTGCACATTCATAAATATCTGTCATGGACAATGGATGATATATTATACATGTCATGTATGCAGGCATATGTATTTGAAATATTCATAAATAATTATTTCTACCGAAATTCCTAAAGGCCTAGTCTTGTGCGATATGCAGACATACATGCATATTGGTACAAAGATCGACAATATAGAAATAATAAGGACATATTTGGTACGCAGCCAAGAATGTAGGACTGTATTCAGTTTCATGGATATATTTCTTCGCATTATAATAACATCTTGAGCTATGCATTGCATCTAATATTCATGCTTTATACAGACGCAAGTAACTAGCCGAGACAATTGTTTAGCCAGCATTTTTTCACTGCAGCTGAACATAACACTTTTCATTGACTTGTTTGCCGACGCATCCTTTTTGCTACTCGTTCCTATTGATCGGTTTACATCTTCTGCTCGCATTGTCTGCATTGTGAAGCCCGTTTCCTTAGGCATGAATTTTTGCAAGTGCCTGCCTTGCTGCATGAATGTAGGCTGTACATGCCGCATGCAAGTATTTTTGCATGTATATATGAATGTGCGTAGCGCCTTTTAAGAGGTTCTAAAAAACAATAAAAGATTATAATAATAATAAGAGGAAAAGCCACTTTTCTCTGCCAACTTTTATCTGTGGCCATCCAGCGTTTCAACGCAATCGCTTTTCACAGCACTTTTGACACGGAGCACGATGTCACCGAAGACTAGAACATCTCAGAACAATGCAAACCCTATTTTTTAAATCCTGAGGGATCATAAGTTCCTCGAGTAAAATGATGATGATGATGATGAAGATAATAATAATAATAATAATGATGATGATGATGATGATAATAATAATAATAATATTAATAATAATAATATAATGATAGTGATAATGATATTAATGATGGTGGTGATGATGATGATGATGATGATAATGATGATGATATTCCAAAAACGTCTATAACGCCACTGTAATAATGCTAAAGGCATCAGTCGATGGTTGCTGCTAAGCAAAGTCGGTGTGCAGACCAGTTTCCAGAGTGAGTCCGGTTAAAAGCCAAGAGGAAATCAGGCAAGACACAGACACAGCGTAGGGAGGAGAAGACTCTAGGAATATATGGGTTTCAGTCGATATCTAAGGGCCAACACAGATTCTGCAGAGGAAAGTTGCAGGAAAAGTCTAGAGGATGGGTCCAACAGCAGGCATGCCCACCAAGACCTGTCCTTGTCGTCAGAGGGAGACATTCAGCGGACTTAGCAGAGTCGTGACAAGTCTTTGAAGTCAGCATAAGACGAAGACTGTGCGGTTGGTTAAAATGTAAAACCTTACAGACAAATAACCCAGTCTTGAAAGCTATTCGCTTTTCTACCCTGGGTAGCCAGGCTAAAGATTTCAGAACAGGAGATATCAATTTGTTGATACTTCGAAGTTTTGGTGATGGCGTTGGCCGAGATGTCTTGGACCTTTTTGAAATGTTCTTTTGAAATGCCGATAAAAAAATCGAGATACAGTAGTCAAGATAGCTGGGGAACAAGGCATTTGCTACATAAACCAAGGCAGAGAAATGAATGTGACGTCTAATACGAATGCGATTGTGGGCTGACCTACATATTGAGTTGATGTGTTTGCTGAATGATCGGCTAGAATCAAATACAACACCTAACTTATGAGCCGACCAACCGCTGTATGACATGGTTACCTAGTTGGACACAATAAAAGATGTTATGTTTATGCTTTGGTACACACGTGTATGTATATATGTATGTATGCATGTACCTACGTTTGACTATATGTGTGCTTACATATATGCAGGTGTATGTATGCATGTATTGTATGTATATATGTATGTGTATGTATATGTGCATGTATGTATGCATATATGCATGTGTGTATTGTGTATTATATTGTTTGTATGTATGTATGTATTTATGTTTGTATGTATGCATTGTATGTATGCACGTGTGTATGCATGTTTGTATATGTATTGTGAATGTAAACATGTATGTATGTACGCATGCATACGTACATGCTTATGCATAAATGTATGTAAGTATGTATGCATGTAATAAATGTGTTGAACGACGGTAACACTGTATACATCTCACGACTGGGGAAACTCGGCATCACGCATGCATGATTTCATTTCTATGTGGCAGCCTTTCCTTAGAATGCAACTGAGGAGTAACTGAGTCACATACGTTGGCTCTAACCACGACCCTAACTTCAGGTATTATTCATCTGTATGTCTCAGCTGAAGGGCGTGTTCCTGTCCTCGCTTCGAACTGCTACGTTTCACCACTTGTGGATATTTTTACCATCACGACGCCCGCCTCTCACTTAACAGCTGACAGTTGATGCCTGATAGGTCTATTGAGCTTTGCAAATTATTCGTGTGTAGTTCATGAGCCTATGTACGTATTTACCCGGATATTTAAATACCTCTCAAAAGCGCTAGCGATTAAATATAATACAGAGTTGTAAGTAATAATAACATGTCACGATATCTTTGAAAAAACTGAGGGGTGAGAAAAGAGGGAAGAAAAGCTGCCTTGTCAGTGAGTCATTGAATGAGTCGTTCTGTCAGGCAAGTGGTTGGTCCTGTCCAACCTGAGAGGCATGCAGGCGGACAAACAACCGGGCGGACAAGTAGGCATAGAGACAGACATGAAGCTTTTTTAATGTACGCTTGAGAGAAGCCAGACTTATCCCTTGTGTATGGACTGATTTTTACATAGTCTTTGAGTGCATAACACCTTGAGGACAATATTGATGATGATGATGATGATAATAATAATAATAATAATAATAAAAATTTGGTCCAATAAAAACCCTAACCTAATAACAACAGCTGATTAAGAATAAAGATGCATTCGGTAAAGTAATTAAATATACAAGTTCCATACTTCCTAACCTAAATTTGAAACTTCGATAGTGTCACGGAAGAAATACACTACGCATCTGTAGTTGATCAGTGACAAGGAAATTGGATGCCGTTATAAGACATCGATTTACTTGTACTGAATCCATTCTTAACAAGACACTGAGATAAAACAACATGTTTTTGTGAACTATAGGCCATAGCCTGCAATAAACATGGCACCGTTCCAATTACGAGTCTAATTTATTCATAGTGTCTGGAATGAACTGCGCCCTGGGGCTTTCATTAGCAATCACAGAGCAAATGCGGACAATAATTTGATTATTCGTTAAGTCATGCAACACTAGATTGCCACATATCGTGACTCAGGTGTGAACTGGTTTTCACTCACACAAATTATATGACAGTACATCATTTAGAACTATAGTGAGTCAGTCAGTGAGACAGTCAGTCAGTCAGTCAGTCAGTCAGTCAATCAGTCAATCAGTCAGACAGTCAGTCATATAATCTAACAATAGAATCGAATTGACTTTAATTCAATCTAATCTGCTCTGATTTAATCAATTCTGAATTTCTCTACTCTAATCTGATAAGTTCCAATCCACTGAAGCCCAATCAAATCAAATCTATTGTAATCCAATTCAGTCTAATTTAATGTGTTTGTATAAGTTTCGTATAAGTTAGTTTACGACAATACTAGCTTTACTACTGTGCCGTAGTATGACATATTGTGCCGTAGATTACTGTACATAACATTATATTATTTATTATTAAGTAATTTATTTTAATGAATATCGCCAAAATATCTCTGTGCCACGTGCGTAAGTTCTGCAAAACTGGATGGATTCAAATTACAGCAGAAACATTTCCCACTGCTCAACTTTCCTGTGTGTTATTTGTTTGCCCTACGTGCTTCGCACTCTGTCATTATTTCCCTGAAGCAGATGGCAGAGCAGTTGAGCGTTTGCTTTGTTCGACCAGACTACCGAAAATTGACTAAAAAACGTTTGTCCAACGCTATTATTTGCCTACACAATACTGCGAGCAGTAATACGTGTTAGTATTCATATTTCGGGCTCGCTTGCAGGGTTTATATACGTTAACGGCAAATATGTTCCATAGGACGATATCCAGTGTTAGGTTTACTTTAACGTCAAATGTGTTTTCATAGGACGACGCTATCCAATGTTAGGTTTACAACTACAAAACGTTTAATAGCAGAACAGATAACACGCAGTGTTGTCTTCGCTTGACAATGTTGTTTGGTTATCATGGATCAAATGCACCTGAATTCAATGGTTATTTCCCTTTCAGTTGTTATGTTCTTTTGTTTTCTACGTCTTATATCAACATTCGAGATCGCTTTATGTAAATATAATTAATTTAATATTATTAATTAATAATTGCAATTTTTCTTACTCCGGCGTCTACTGCGTAAGTCATCAACCGATGCCGCATCAATATATAATGAGATCAATAGGATAAATTCTGTCCATTAAAAGCATAATTGTTGAAAGACATACTGGATACTTACAAAATAAACACAGAGCAGTCAGAGGTAGGACCAAGGATCCTCGTTTGTACCCCGACTCCATGATTAAATCGACTGATCTTTCAAACGCCGCTCCAAACACTGCTAACGACAAGCCTTTATGTTGTTTTACTTCCAAGGCTCTTCTCTGCTACAGGTGCGCTTTACAGGTTGGATGACTCGTCTTTCAGGTGTGACTGCAAAACACGCAGTTGCATTCAGGTACTTTTGTAGGCAGCGGAGTTTTTATAACAAAGCAGCTGTCGCTTCCGGCGGATTCTTAGAACGCCTGTCATTCGTGCAGGTTCCGGGGTGACTCATCCAGGTGGGGCAGAAGACTGCGTGCTGTATTCTAGATGTATGAGAAGCGCAGTGTAAAATACAGCCATGGTCAGATCAAGCGAAAAGGAAGAAGACGGTGTATCATGATCACGATGTTCTGATTTAGAATTAAGGATGAGGCATTATTGGAATAAGTGACGTGACTTGAACAGAGAAAAATTGGGACTAACATTCAGGAGACTCATAAATATAATCGTTAGGCTATGTAGGGTAGTAGTGAGGCTCCGCATGCAGATGTTTAGCAGTGACACGAATGAGTGAATGAATGAATGAATAAATAAATGAACGAATGATTGAATGAATTTAAGTGGATACCATTCATAAAGGCGAGTCTCTTCATAGCCTACATTCTGAGAAGTCCGAAGACCTTGTAACAAAGTGGAGAAACTGGGGCGGCCAAAACGCCTACACAAAGACAATATCGTGGCCTTAATGAAACAAAATATCTGGCTCTGAGCGTTCTGAGCATACTACTTTAATAAATTTAGAAAGGTGTTCTGAGCATATAGCTATTGAAAATTAGAAAATAATTCACTGTTTAAGAATGTGTGTCATGGATAACACCATAGAAATAATATAAGTAAAATTTGAATAATTATTATTTGTTTTCAAAAATTAACAATTAATGATGACGAAAGATAAACACTGCTGTTTGAACACATGATACGTTGAGTATTATTAAGGGTTCATGAAATAAATCCTCTTTTAACTTATGGCCCAGACTTCCTCGCATATTTTTGACCGAATACCTGTCGCCTCAACTTAGCCTATTAGACACCTACAGAATTGCAGAGATCACGATTACGATTACGATTACGAGTACTATCCTATTTCTAGGAAAACGATACCTAAATAACAAAAATCTAGTCCTTTCCTCTCCAAAATATTAAGAAGGATGTCGCATTTCTGGAAAACTGAAAGCGAAAACTGAATAGATTTATGTATGCAATCTGCGCTTATTCGCATTGACAGTCGGTTTCTGTACTTCAGACCGAAGTTTTACCTGATTACATGCTTGTATGACCAGACAGTGAGTAAAATGTACAAAACTACATAGGCCTACTTGTATGGTTGAAATGAGGAAGCATCAGACGACAGTTTACACCAGAGGTGTCCAACCTTTTGGAGTGAATGGCCACATTACTATTTTTTTATAAAACTTCGGGGCCGAAGACAAAATGTCATCAAAAATCAAAGCAACGCAACGCATACTAACGAACAATTATTTTATTTGCCTGCCTTGAGATCAGGAACCATATAGTCACATTTTTTGCTGATTTGTTTTGTACTAATGGGATACGTGACATTGCTTTTGCTTACATTAATACTCTATATATTATTAGGCAAGCAGTTCACAATACTTGACATGAAACATCGATATTTTGAAAGGCTCGGCGGCCCGGATGAACCCATTCGGCGATCCGGATCCTGGCCAGCAGGTCGTATTTTGGACAACCCTGGTTTATACCAAAAGCCTAATAGCAAGTAACAGTGTTCGTCTTGATTGAAAGTTTCACACAGGAAACTAAGGCGGGGATGTACAGTAGTTACAGTGAGGAAGTTTTGAGAATGTTGTTTCATACCTTTATAAATCCAAAATTAAGAAGGCATCTGTCATGCATTTTATATGATTTACCTATGACTGGCATTTCAGAGCAGAACAAGCAACAGTCGGACAAATATTAATATTAATAATAAATTATTAAGGCTTTTGTAGAGCTAGCCAAGACACGTCAGGGATACTCGATGAGTTATCTTTCATGTCTCGTATACACGCCAGGCGTATAGATATCGTTCATGGGGACAAAGATCTACCCGTTGTATAAGGTAAACAAGCACACGTTGAGATAGAAACGCAGCAGTATGAGTTGTAACGGCTATACAGTTGAAATGACACAAGGCAAAGACAATTCGCCAATACTTTCAATCTTTATTACTGGTCATCTGAGCCAGAGGTAAGATCTCAAGTGTTTAATATTTGTTACCGTGCCTGATAAACTCTCACAAAGTCGGAAAAGTATATTTGCGAGAAATGCGCTAAGAAAGGAAGTATGCATAAATGGGTCGAACTGAATTCTTTCCATATTCATATTCCTTGGGATCGATGTTAGCTATCAAACTGTAGACCTAAGTGCTTATGTAGCGTTTCGCTGTCTAAGTATTTTTATTTTAAGCGAATTTGTTTTACAGGAAATTTTGAAGCGGTGTCTTTAACAGCAACAACATAAAATGGAAGCCAAACAGTCCGAAACCCGCGAAGAGGAAGAACTTAAAGATTTGATCGAATGCTGTATATGTTTGAAGAATTTCAACGACCCAAGACTTCTGCCGTGTTCACACACCTTTTGTCTCAAATGCTTAGAAAACGCCGGAGTAAATACCAATAAGCTACCCGGCAACGCAATGGCTTGTCCTTTGTGCACTAAGGAGTTCATAATTCCCAAGGATGGATTTTCAGGACTCCAGAGAAATTTGTTTGTCGATAAACTAATGAAGATATCCGGAGTGGTCAACCCGGCCTCTGCGTGTATTCGATGTGATGTGTGTTTGGAAGGGAGTTCTTTAGACACGGAAAATCCTGTTCCATACGCGGAGATGTACTGCGATGATTGTGAACAGAACTTGTGTCAAGAATGTTGCAAACAACACAGCAAGTTCAGAGGGACTAAATTTCACAAACTTGTTGATGTTGGAGAACACACGAAGACGAAAGCTTGTTCGGAGAGGACCGTTCAAGATTTATGCATTCTTCATGGACGAGTGAAACTCAACATATTCTGCTTCGATTGCAAGAAGGTCGTTTGTGCTCTCTGCTTTGTTGAAGCTCACCAGGGACATAAAGGCGCTGAAGTCACCAAAGCAGCCGATGATTTTCGTAAGCAGGTTAAGGAAATAATAATTGAGTTTGCACACATGGAGGGTGAACTTGATGGTAAAAATTCCAAGTTAGATCAGTGTAAACCTCAACTCTTTCAATCACTTGAAAATTTGGAAAAAATCGTGAAGCAGCGTTTTGAAATGCTAAAGGAAATGGCTGAGAAACAAATGAAGTTGTTACTTTTGGAGTTGGAGAACTGGCGACAGAAAAAGCTCAATGAAATCGATGTTCAGAAAGAAAATCTGGAGATACATGCAGGAAATCTAATGAAGCACAGAAGCTATTGTAACGATATAACAACTGCCGGATCAGAGGTAGACTTATGTCAAGACATGAACGTTCTGTCTGAGAAGGTCAATGAACTGAAAGCACAACATGGCACCATTATGAAACATGAAATCCGTCCACTTACGACTATATTCCAGAAAGCAACATTTGATGATAACTTTCGACAAGGCGGGACAGACATGATTGGCTACTTCAAGGGTTAGTTCAGAAAACAGAAATATGTAAGCCAAGTTGTGTTGGAATAATGCACTTTCTATCGAATCCTATAATTTACCATTGGTAAATTGATAGGATGGTAAGCATAAAATGATAGATCGGACTGAGAGTTTTATGAAGGTTTCACTGGCAAACATTCCACTTCAATTTGAATGAAACTTTACAACGTTATTTTAAATTAAATGCATCCATTTCATCCTCACATCTACTTAATTGCCTTTGCAAAATGTTCTGCTTTTAGGATTTTATTTTGACAATTTCTCGAATTACAGTATTTTACAGTCGTCGAAACGACTGCACGTGCTCTTGCCTAAAGTGGAGATTGGCTAATGAGAAGAAAATCTTTTGATTCTTTCATCATTCTCTTTCAGCACGTGCTTTTTATTTGCATATAGTAGTTTTCGATTATTCATTTGAATATATGCTAATGCTTTTGGATTGGTTTATTTATTTCAGGTGACACGACTATACTTGAAGACACTGGTGACGGTAAGCCTACGTGTAATAAAGTAAAGAATAGAGTCCTTTTAATGAACGGTGTTTTCTATTTTCCACCCACGTTTTTTCTAAAAGATGAAACAAATAGTTTGGTTTGTTTTATGCATTTCTCAAGTTATTTGTAAATAGCAAAAGCATGCAAACATTCACTTTTAAAGTTTTTGTTTGGTGACGTTATTCACTCGCCCTGTTACCTGCAAAATCGCCTTTATATTTACGCCGTTACTGTTTGTTCTGACAACCGGACGTTCTTCTTATGGCATCTTTGGGCAACCCCTATGAATTGTTGCAGCGCTCATGAATGATTTGGTGCCCTGTGCTTAGCTTTAAAGTAGCGCTTTAGAACTTCTCGAGATTACGATTACGATAACGATTGTTCACATGACCTTATTATGTCTAATGCAATGAAGCTAAGTGGTCTAGAACTACTTGTGTGAACTCACATAGTTTTCCAGGCTTTAAGAGGCTTTGAGGTCTTCAAATCGGCTTCTTTTCGGATCCGAAAAGACGCGGTACATTTGGCAGGACACTTCTGCGGATCCTATCTATTTTACATCACATAAAATCGAAATAATCACGCTTTAATAGCTGAAAATAAATTATGCAAAATTAGTTATGCCTTGGCAATGTGAATTATCTGTCTAGTTTCTCTTTGGTAACTCTTAAAACCTTCGAATCGTGGGTTTTTATTAATGTCATCGTACATACACAGTCGCCTGGATTCACTTAACGTCAGTTTAATATTATTTAAAATCATGCCGTGAAATTTTACGTTATAATAGTCTAATTATGTAAGTTTTACTGTTGATAGAGTCGAGGAAAATTACTGAAGTAGCCTACGGAGGATTAACATCAAACGCGGAAAGCCAATGGTGTTTTTCGAAGCCTAGCCTGTTATCAGGGTTTGATGCTGCTAAGAATGTGCGGAAAAAGTGAAAATTTTAGGTCCCCAACTTTTGACACTAGAATAAAGAAAACTTAGGCATACCTGAATTCATGTATTGGTAAACACATGTATTAAAATAGAATTTATTAATAGAAATTTGAAGCATTGGATTAGTGAACTAAAAGAAATGTCGTCAAACTTTTCCTCTGAAAGACCTATCTTGTCTGGTCCCCTTTCCAACTTTCTATAACTGCTCGTGCACGCCCACTCTTTAAACTTTGCTGACGCCAATGAATGTAGACTAATGTATTTTGTCAGTTCACTCAATATTTCTAGTGAAGTAGTGCGCGTTGTGTACCTCAGATCGAACGCCGGAAATTGCAACTGCTATAGGAGTATATGTTTCCTTTTGAATCTGTGTGGCATATTATACACTAGTTTAACAACAGGTGGCGTTAAAGAAAACTTGTATTCTCTGCAGTCAACGATAATAATGTCTGATTGTTTGATGTTATTATGTAGTTTCACCATATGTCTCATCAGCATTATCGCTATCACCAGAGCTGTCAAATAAAGTTCATTGTATATATATATATATATATATATACTCAAACACTATATATATATATACTAAAACACTATCTGGGAGCCATATTTAGAACCGCCTTACAGCAAGCTCGTGTTTTACTGAGGTTATTTTCCACGGCTTATGTAATTGTGTTGCTAAAGTCCTGTGGTGCGAGATCAATTCCGCGGTGCAAAACTTTTCTGACTCCGCTCACTTATGTTGCAAATGCACGATATGGAGAAACGAATTTTAAATTACCCTGTTGTCTTGATGGCAAAATTTGATGCGAAACATTATTCAATAGGTGGAAAAATAGAAGCCCAAGCTTTCAACCAAATATCCTGCAATTATGCAGTCGTAATTAAGACAAAGCATTATTTTGACGAACGAAGCTTCAGCGAACTGGCAGTCATCGGTCACGTGAACCAATCACAATATTTTTGGAACGGTTTTCGCTCCGAAAACGATCTCGCACCGCACCAACAGACAGACATATTTAAAGAGACAGAGGTTGCATATTTGGCTAGCGGTCGGTGTAGCTACCTGAAGTAGCCAATAGCCACGCTTACTGGTAGACACTTTGAGCAAAAACTACGTGGTACCAGTAGAATTTGACCACAATTTAACAATTACAGATGAAATTTGTGTCCCAACTCATTATGTAGTTTCACCATCTGTCTCATCCGCATTATCGCAATCACCAGAGCTGTCAAATAAAGTTCATAAATATTCATTGGCCGTGGTTTTTTCTTACATGGTTAAGTAACTAACATTGTAGTTGAAGTCAGTATGTAACACCTAGTTTTCGATTGTTGTTTTCGACAGTGCTTAACCATTCTTTATGCAAGCTTTGGCTTATTAACAACAAACTGTGCTATTTTTGCCTGCGAACAATAGGTGGATGGCTTTGCCCTTAAATTTTTGACGTCGTCGTAGGACTGGGCCACATGTAAAGTGATGCAGTTGTACATTTTTACTGCTCTAAGAAATCCTCATTCGGGCGCAATTGGGAGCCCACAATTGCCTAATTATCATAATCGTAATCGTAATCCCAAGATTTCACATTTCAGATTTCCCCCAACGAAAGCCACGTCACAGGGACCAACCTAATCACAGGCGCTCAGTCAAAACAAAATCGATAAGCAAAAGTGTTCGCTTCCAGGTCAAGATCCAAGAGTCAGGCAGAGAGACATTAATGTGAAGTCAAGATTCTCTGCTTACTTCTTTACAATTAGTAAATTGAGACAGTCAGTAAGATTCTTCGACCGAGTTGTAGGTCTAAGCCTTTGTGTTCTACTAAATAGGATCCAGACACATTCGACGCCGATATTTTCTTACTTCCTCACAGATGATAAGATTTATAACCTCATATCATAGCAAACTGTGGCCCATGTGGTATACAGGTGACACGCAAGTATACTTATAGTTTGTGAGTGTATTTACAGTTATAAATGTACATTGTTTAGAATTTATTTCTAAGCATTCTCATACACATTTTCAGCCGATCACTGCCTTATCTTGACACAGAAGATGACAACATTAGAACGTGATAACAAACTATACAATATGTCTTATAGGTCATGTGCATGTACACTGATAGTGTGTGTACCTACAATTGTAAATGCACTGTATTTAGAAATGGTAATGTTTAATGTTTGCAAGAAGCGAAGCTTGTAGTCCACCACTGTTCCAGTTAGACTTTCTTGGATCGAACGCATTTCCAACGAATGAGGTTGACGAGGAGGATTGTGATTCCTAGGACGCCGACGCAGATGGCTGTAGATATTCCGGCATCTTTACCGACGTTCACGCCCTTGTATATGTCAAAACCTTGAAAACAGACACAGAATGAAAGTTTAAGTAATATACATGCAGAAAATACTGCTACTAATAACAACATTGTATTCTATTCTATTCCACTCTACTCTTTTGTTACTTTCTGTTCGCCCACATATTTCAGGGACCATGCTGTTTCTCTTATTTCATTTCACAAGCAATCTGCACTTTTGAGCTGAATTCATAAATCAGTACAATATAAATTTATGATTAATAATAATAATAATCAGCTTAGTCTTAAGAAATCTATTGCAATGGAAGCGATTCGGACCTTTCCCGCCTATCGACTTTGTTTTGACCGAACGCCTAAGAATAAGCTAGCTCCCGAGACTTACCTTTCTTGGGTGCTGTAGAAAGCTCGCGGTTACAATTACAATAGTGTAGTATACTGGTTTCTAGTTTAGTCTAGCCTTGTCAGGTTTAGTTAAATTTAGTCCTGTTTAAAGTACGACCGTATTTGCTATTGCCCTCATTTTAAAGTTCAGAAGTGCGCACAATTCTATGCGAATGAGCATCTATGGCGCTGAGCAATTGTGAGTGAAGGACTTGCTCAAGGTCCCTACACAGTAATCGACTCGGGGGAGATTCAAGGGAAATTTTCTCATGAATAAGACACAACCAACGAACCAACAAGTCAGTCTGGCTGACTTACTAACCGATAGACTGCACCTCCCGATTGACTGAGCAACACGAACAACGAAATGTCTGAGCTTAGATAAATGCACCTAATCAGACGGGTTTATTAGCGCACAACAACAACGACAACAACAACAACAATAATAATAATAATAATAATAATCACCACCATCATCACCATCAGAATCAAAAGCTTAATGATCATCAATAATAATAAAAATCGGTAATAATAATAATAATAATAATAAAATGATAATAATACGATTTATATAGCGCCATTGCACTGCCGAGGCCGAAAAAAGGGCGCTGTACTTGAGCATAGGCGTTAGGTGAACCTGGAGATCAACAGAAATGTTAGTTGGAATTGACATCCTCAAACAATCGAGATCCAAAAGGAATAATAAGATTTTCGTAATAAGCTTTGCCCATACTTACTAAACTGTCCAACTGCAGAGTCGATGACGACGGTTATCAGAAGCAGTAGAATCACGGTCTTCATTGTTCTACGTTTCTCTGAAGATAATTCCGCTACAGATGTAAATTTGGCTACAGGTAACGACAGATCCAGACGAATAAACAATCCAACGAACTCTTCACAGGTTAATCTTAACTTCTAAGAAGTAACTTCGTATAACATACGAACAGCGAACGGCCTGCAGCTAACTGAAAGCACCCCTTTAAGAGCATGTACACATGTAGGCCCCGTATACACTCTCAGTGCAATGTCTATTTTCGCCGCACACTAATGTTGGCAGAAGGCCCGTTGACACGAATCGTCAGATTATAAAGGGCAGTCACTGAGGCCTGTAACCAAACACTTGTAATTATAGCCACATATGCTATACACATTTCTGATTCCATGCTTTCTGATTCTATCTATTCTGTCTATTCTATCTGATTCTATCAAATGCTGATAGAAGGCCCGTGGACACAAATTACAGTTGTAATTGTAATTATAACCAGAGGTGCTATACACATTTCTGATTCTATCATTTCTGATTTTGTCTATTCTATCTATACCTAATTCTATCAACTATCAAATTAACTCCCCCAAAACTGCAACAGTTTTCTGAACCATCATACAAACTCATCGAAGCTCCACCGCTTGCAATTTCTGCTTCGGCCTTTCACTCAAAACTGAAAACATTCCTCTTCCACAGATCCTATCCTGACACCCCTTCTTCCTCTTATCTGTCTCTGTTCTCCAACCCCAAACATCATCCACCGTTTGCTGCCACGCTGTCTCTCTGCCTGACTCTTGGATCTTGACCCGGAACCGAACCCTTTTGCCTATCGATTTTGTATTGACTGAGCGCCTGTGAATAAGCCTGTGGTCCCCGCGGGGCGGCTTTCGTTGGGCGCTGTAGAAATCTTGGAATTACGATTACGAAATATTGATAGTATATTGATGAATTACAGTTGTAATTGTAATTTTAATCAGAAATGTATATAGCATTTTTGGCTTATGCACTTAGCGCGCTGCAGTATAGACCATCGCTTTCTAACAAACACTTGATGCATCTGGCCACATATATTTTGTGAATTCGTGGACATACAGTTGATACATATTGAGCATACAACAAATAACATGTTCGAGTGCACACTAAGTAGCTAATATATGCATCAGGAACAAGACGCTCTAGAGGATTGTGTACGTGGGTTGAGGATCGTTGAAGCGTTGCATGGTCCGTGTTACCTGGCTTCTTCGGTTGCTTGCTTCTGCTGGTTTCAACCGGTTAGTTGTTGCTCAGGGTTAAGCTAACTGGGTGCTTGTATATTTGGATATATTTATGTATGCATATGCCAAGTGTTTTATGACTACTGGATTGCTGTGTATATCTGTCACTTCTATATATCTATTTGGCTGTAGCTTCTCTTATCTCTATAGCCGTGATTCATAAATTGTAGGAACTGTAAATTACTGGTTTATAAGTGACATTAGTAAATTATTGTTTGCTAAGTGACAATAGTGAAAAGAAGAAACTCAATACATCTGGAAAAGAAAAGCAACATTTGTGTCACGTCAATACACTGTCACGTCTCCTATCATTTAGACTGTCATGTCTCCTATCTGTTAGACTGTCACGTCTCCTATCATTTAGACTGTCATGTCTCCTATCTGTTAGACTATCACGTTTCCTATCATTTAGACTGTCATGTCTCCTATCTGTTAGACTGTCACGTCTCCTATCATTTAGACTGTCATGTCTCCTATCTGTTAGACTATCACGTTTCCTATCATTTAGACTGTCATGTCTCCTATCTGTTAGACTGTCACGTCTCCTATCATTTAGACTGTCACGTCTCCTATCTGTTAGACTATCACGTCTCCTATCTGTTAGACTGTCACGTCTCCTATCATTTAGACTGTCATGTCTCCTATCTCATAAACTATTTGACTACCTTTGTAGCGTGGCCTATTCTGCATAAAACACAAATGTTGTTCTTCTTTTCCATATATATTGAGTTTCTTCTTTTCACTAATGTCAGTTATCAAACAATAGTGTATAGTTCCTCCATTTTATAGTTCACGGCGATTTCATCAATTCTCGCCTCATTGAAACCTAACTTCAACTCACCTACACTCAAGCCTATACATTCAAATGCTGTCTGCACAAGTTAAGACAGGTTTATCTTATAAACGTAACACAAGGGTATACTCACGCAAAATTTGCCACCTTGTTATTCTATTATTGTACACCTAAGATATGAGCACATAATAAATATGCTGGAATTTACTGATTAAATTCAGGATAGACATGACTAAGAACTCGATTTAACAACAGCAACTATTCATCAAATATGGCGAACATGCCGAAAGAAATTTCAGATCTTCTAAAGGGCCAGCTGTTCCTTATATGAGATCATTCCAACAGCATAAGGTAATAGCATCACATTCTGACTCATCGATTGGATCGGTTGATGATAGCAGATACTCTGCAATGTCAGTCCTGAATGCCAGCAGCTGCAAGAGGAAACCAGTCCACATGAAAATAGTTGTGAACACGATTAGTGGATAATTACACAAAACAGTGTAAATTTGTAGCCTCCAATGAAAAAAACATGAATAGCTAAAACAGTCTCATTATTACTAAAGATAAAATAAACAAAATACAAAAGAAATAAAACCTGCAAAATTTCTTTTGGTTGGTCTCCAAAGTGCCGTCTGTCATTCCGATACTGAATCCATGCGTTAGTGACTGCCAAATCGAAAAAGTGGAAAACAGTTCTGATCGTCCACTTCTTGGTTCTTGTTCGAGTTCTGTAGTAGCTAATCATTCGATCACTCATGTCAACTCCACCCATCTTGGTGTTGTACTTCATAATAATAATAGGGCTCTTGACATTGATGTATTTTTTCTCTTTCTTAGACCAACGTCTCACCAGACCTTCCGGGTCAATGCCGGTACTTGTGGATGCCATCAAGATTGGTTTATTGTCCAGCCATTTTACTACACACATCTTTTTGTCACTTGACTGTATTACTTCATGTGAGCCTCTAGGTTTTTTCATAAATTCTTTGTCTGAGCTCAATTTCCTGCCAGGAGCACTTATTCGGTTCTTCTGTATCGTACCAGTACACAGCAGCTTCTTGCCAAGTAGCTCTGACAGGAGTGGCAAGCTTGTGAAATACCTATCACAGTATATTACTGTCCCAGGAATCAAACTGTCTGTTAGTGCTACAACTGCCTTTCCGCCAAGCCCAATTTTCTCGTTTGCACATTTCACCTGTAAGAAGGTATCTTTTCCAGAATACACACAGAAATCCAGCACCAACCCATCTGGGTTTGCTAAAACAAAGCTCTTGAGACCCACAGGGTTAGGCTTGTTTGGAACGTACTGCTTGAGTGATGTTGTTCCAGAGAAAGGAATCATTTGTTCGTCAATGCTTACTTCACTTTCTCTGGGCAGTTTCAGACATGCACTTCTAACCCTCTCCAACACTGGTCTCACTTTCCACAGTCTATCAGCTTTCTTGGCATCTTCAGTAACCAAGTTATCATCTACAACTTTAAGATTATTTCTTATCTTGAAAAACCTGTCTCGATTCATAGCATTAGCAATGCGAGGAACTCTGGTAATACCAGCCCAATACATTCTAATCTGCGGAAAATTCAAACATCCACTCAAAAGAGCAATGCCGAAGAATACTTTTATTTCTGCTGAAGTGCAGTTTAGACTTTTTCCAGTTTCTTTTACACTGCGCATGTTAGTGCTCTCAGCAAAAGTGTCGTAAACAGCGTCACTGAAGTACTGTTCAAAGTAATCAACTTTGGTCCATTCTGATCTTTCCTCCCGGTCATCATCGAGCTCACTTGTCCCGTCCTTCACAGAAACACCTCTGAAATCTTTACACTTGCTCCATGTTACCTGATTTACACCTACTTGAAATCTTTTCACTTCTTTACTCCCTTTCTTCCTTGTCTGTGCCAGTGGTACATCATCATCATCACTGCTGGCACCTTCATCAGACTGCGATGACTCATCAGGCAGTTCGCGTGTCACATCATCTGAAGCTGTTGCATCTTCGTCGTCACTTGCCTCAACGTCAGATCCTGCATCTATTGCAACCAAAACGGATTCGGCTGCATTCAGACGACCTTGAAAAAATAAATAACAAACAAACATAACATCTGGCAAACAATAGTTACTGAAACCTAATGTACATTTAAATGCACAGTCAGATAACACGTTCTCTAGATTACATTGTCTGAATAAATCAAAAACCCAAAGTACATCTATTTGCATGCAGTATTGCTCAATTATCCGATTTATTTACATAACCGCACCCCAAAAAATTTTTAATCGGCAAATTCTTACCTTTTTTCTTTCCATAAAACTTTTTAATCCCGATTGCCGCCATGTTTACGACCCTCAACGATAGTCTGTTTCACTGTTTTCGCCTTGAGATATATGCCAGAACGATCAGTCATTTAAATGCACACCAGGTCTCAACTTAGTAAGTTATGGAACGTGTTTTACATGATTCAGACCGGTTGTGCATTATAATGCACATTTGGTCTCAGGAGGTTAAATGAGATCATTCCAACAGCATAAGGTAATAGCAGAAACAAGCTTGAAGCATGTTTTAATGAAAGATTGCAGCTATGGACAGCTAGAAGACTTGTACTAATAATAATCAACGTATTATCGTATCTAAGATGATTTTCTTTTGCGTTCTTATTTCTCCTGGCCATTAAAATGGCCGTATTTATGGTGTTTGTGTTAAGCAGCTCTATAGCCTATACTTGTTGGAACTGCTCACTTCTACAGGATTGGCAGTTATTAATTATCGTCAAGGCAATCAATGCCCAGCTTTTGCTCTCATTCTTTAGCTCCGATCACCGGTCTTAGTGAATCAAAGGCATTTGTCGCCACAGTTATAATAAGGTTCTTTGTACGAGTACGAGTTAACAGTCGTGCTTCATTGCTCCCCAAGCAGATCGAGTCGGCTGATCAAGCGTCTAGCATCGACCATTGTATTAATTTATACGCCTTGACCATTGGAATGAATCCTGCATTGGCGTAAGAGTTACCGGAACCTGATAGAACAAGAAATTATTGAACTGAAGACCGACTTCGGCAGATTTGTTTGGGAAACAGTCGAGAGAAGTTTAGGCCAAGGAGAGGAAAGGAATGTCAATTCAACACAGGATTCGCATATAAGCTTTGCGTGTCATTCGCTGGTGAAGTGCTTGTAGAAATTTGCAAATTTAAAGACTTAGTCTCGTTAGAAAAACACAATGGGTCAAGTTGTCGTCGCTTTACTTCTCGCATTTCTGTTAGAATGCGTGAGTGCTCAAGGGAGTAAGTCATATTTCTTTTTGAAAAGTTTTGCTATGAATTGGATTAAGTTATTACACTTGTTTGTACCCCGTTATATTATCAAAGGTAATCTTTCGCTTTGCCTCTATTGAACAATGACTGAACACTAAAAGAGTTCTGAAAATGAATCATTTATATTTTAAAGCCCTTGGAGTACCTTGCATAAAGCCATAGTAATGTGAAAGGCTTTGTGTGAACTCTGTATAGTCAGTCCACATAGGTATCTGCACAATCCCCATAGTCCACTGGGTATCGGCAAAAGCAAAGCAGACCAAGCACTTGACAAGCAGGTACATCTAGTTATTGAACAGGTGCTGTATAATCATCACCATATTCATCATCATCATCATCATCATCATCATCATCACATCATCATTACCAGCATCATCATCACCATTGAAATTCATAGGTTGAAAGCCTGTTGTGTTCTCACCACATTTAATCGTTTCTTCGAACATGGTTGACCCGGGCAACGTCCAAACCGATGTTAGCGTTTTGGTGAATGTTTGCGGTTCTTTACCTCTAGAGATATAGTTACAGGATGTCTATGGAACATGGCAATCACGCCATACACAGGGGGTCTATGCTCCCATTCGTCCGACCGTCCTCTTTTTATAGCCTTGCCTTGGTTTCTCCAAAACGAGGCTGCTGCTCACGTTGGACAACTGATATCAGTGTTGCTCTCGAGTTTTTCCACCTCGCGTAACGCCCTGTATCGAACTTCAGTTAATATTTTAATCACTCAAGTACAGCTTTAGCAAGTATCTTAGAGTACACTAAGATATGACACTCACTGCATACATATAATGTCCAAGGCCCTTGCCTAACAAAATGCCAAATGCATAATGGCTCTGTAAGCTTGCAATCTACGTCGTTGTGTGCCCAAACAGCGAGGTTGTACTACTTAAAGGCGCCTAATAAACGTGGCTGTATTATCTGACTAATATGGAATGGCACAGCTTAGTGTACTCTTAAGATCTGTAGTTTAACCAAGCATTCCTTTACTCGCAATGATGAATTGCGAGTCGGTCTTGAAGACAGCTACAACACATAAACTCCAGTTTACTACTCCTCGACACTGTAGCAATGTGATTGCTTTGCTTTGTAGACAGCATCGACCCTCACAAAGGAGCTGAAGTTGGCAAGAACGCCGGCATCGCAATCGTCCTGTGCTTTGGAACTGTCGCTCTGCTCACGGTTTTCGTCAACATGGTCCGATGGAAATTAATCAAGAGCCAGATGAAGAAACAGTCTACCACATCCGCGAACACACCCGCTGCAACGATTTAAAACTATGCATTGGTTAATGCAGCAATATCCTGCCGTTCTCTGGGCTAAAGATCTACAGACAATGACACTGTGGGACGAGTGTGTTGGTAGCATGGCAGTTGACTCTGCGATGAAAGCCCTGAGTTATTAGCAACGAGGTGTAGATATTTGTTGCATATTAAAATACATTGCTCGGTAAACTTAGCTTAGTTTTGCATATGTCACGAAAATACATGCATGACGACTTACAGATACCATTTACATAGTCGATGAGAGATGTAGTAAAATGAAAAACAAAAGCCCAAATTACGAGCAGCATCAGCCAACTCAACAAGTGAGTCACCAGTTTTAAGAATTTAAGCCAGTCAAATTGTTATGATTCTGGCCGTTTTCATGGTCACTTGATAAATTTCAGTTTGAACAACTTGTTCCAGTAAGCGCAGTCATACTAAAAATTAAATGTTCCAGTTAACTCTAATCACCCCAACAATATCATAGACTTTAATCACGTGTTTAAGCTTTGTAATAATATCAACATCAACATCGCCCGCGGTTTGCCAGGTTTAATTAGTCCGTGCAAACCTTTTGGAATGGATTTATATGCCAATCCAGTGACCAGTTATTCAGAATGTTCAGATTTCAATTTGAAAGGTATATAAGAAAAGGGAATGCATAAAATTCCATAAATAAGAATCAGGTCTAGTAGAATTTGATCTATTCTACAGTAATGAATGGAAATGGAAAAGAAAATTTAAAACTGTGAAATTTCAAGCTAATATAAACAATAAGCGAAATGCTGATGACAAAACTGATCTTGACAGAAAAAGTTCCTGTTTTTGTTGGTGAATAATTAACCGGTTTGATTTCATTCATTGCTTTGCCACTCCACCAAAGACAAGACTGTTTCTAATAGTAGAATGGAAATTTCTGCACAAAAGTCACGAGAAAGATCATTCAGGAACAATGCTCATCAGATGTTGCTCCAGGTCTTATTTCTTAAACACAAGCATTGTGCCATCTCCCAGAACTAGGAAACTGACAAAGACGCGATCATCGGCATGGACCTTCTTGGCAATTGCACGCAGGGCAACAGTTGATGGGTCAGTTTTCTCAGGTCGATAAACATCTCCACCCCATAACGCCTGAAAAAGCAAAACAGATTAAAATGAAACTGATTAACTAAACACAAATTTATACCGAGTCTCTTACTCTTACTGCCCCACCACTCTCGAATAAACTCCCTCCCCCAAGAACTGCGACAGTTTTCTAACCCATCATACAAACTCATCGATGCTCCACCGCTTGCAATATCTCCTTCGGCCTTTCACTCAAAACTGAAAACATTCCTCTTCCACAGATCCTATCCTGACACCCCTTCTTCCTCTTATCTCTCTCTCCTCTCCAACCCCAAACACCACGCTGTCTCTCCGTCTGACTTTTGGATCTTGACCTGGAACCGAACCCTTTTGCCTATAGATTTTGTATTGACTGAGCGCCTGTGAATAAGCCTGTGGTCCCCGCGGGGCGGCTTTCGTTGGGCGCTGTAGAAATCTCGGAATTACGATTACGATTGTACCGAATATGCCTGAAAATCCATTAATATGCAGAATTATAATGCTAATTCTAATATTACATGGTCAGGGATGCGAATTACAAAATTTAGTACTTTAGTACTTGACAACCCTAGTGGGGAATCTGTTGGTTGGACTCTGGATATAAGCGTCACTGGTAGTTTTCTAGTTATCTGAGCAATGCTTGCTAATGGATGAATGTTCTGTTCTTAATGACATATAACATCGTTAAGGCTTGCGCAGAGAGCACCTCTGATTAGTTTTTTTGCAGAGGTGCTAAACAAATTCCTGATTGCAATTACAATTAGAACGTTACCTCAATATAAAGCAGGAATTTGTACATAAATGCGTAGACATACACCCACAAAAAACATTGGCCCATATATAATGTGTGTGTTTATGTATTGGTGGAAATTTGGTGCCATAGACACAGATGCAAAGAAATTAACCAAAGTTGAGCCCATTTAGTACACGTACTTGGATTGGCAACCATCCACGGAATTCAATGCATGGTTTCGTGGATGGAATTCAGCCATGCATTCCTCAGGGTGCTATGTATGAAAGCAAGTGAGGAAATTTAAAATGTGGCCTGTTATATGATTGTGGTGGTTCTCAACCCTTCCGTTGTTCACCCACCGTCATATGTCAGTCTGTTTCTTCTCAGGCATTCAATTCAAAACTAAAGTCCTATCTTTTAAAGAAATCTTACCCTGATCCAACCAATGCCTCCAATTCCTATCAACGTAAACAACCTACCGTAAAAGCTCCTCTATCCCCTCCTCGCTCAGGTCTTCTCGCAATCGAACTTTGTTCTTCACATAGGATCCTTGAACAACCCCTCTGACTTGACGCAGCACTCGTGAATATGCTTATGCCATGCACTTAGCTTTAAAGTAGCGCTTTAGAAATTTTCTAGATTACGATGGTGTTTACATTTATTGGGTTATATTATTTAATTTAACTCTACTACTACTACTATTGTTTATGAATATTGCTATGTAAGTCACATCATCAATTGCTATTTTATTTTACTAGTCGCATGACTCTGTCTTGATCCCATTTGAACATACATCCACGCTTCAGATTCACTGACTGTAATAATGTAATAAGTGCTTTAAATAAATTAATTAATAAATTAATAAAAAATAAATACAAGAACTGACTAACATTGTCAATAGCTATAATTCCGTTCCTGCGAATCAGTTTGAGGCAGAGTTCGTAGTAGTTGTCATAATTCTCTTTATCTGCATCAATAAATGCGAAGTCAAAGGTCTCGGCCTCTCCATTTGCAATCAACTTCTCTGAAAGCAAAACAACATAACAGCCAAGTATCAGACAACCAGTCAACAACATGTTTTCTTTACACTTCTGATTGGTCTTTGTCTCAAAAATACTCTTGTAACTTTTATGGTGTTGATGTTCATAAAGGACAATTCGCGAAAAAGTTACCTATGTTGGACTCCTCCTTATCCGTTGTCTGCATTTGACATTACCCTTCCCATCCTCTTTGCGGACATCTTCACTCCAGGCGTACATTAGGGTACCCTGTTGAATTTGCAGGGCTCTGCCAAGGAATAAGGGTACTTTGATACTGAAGTGGCCAACGAAGGGACATTAATCAGATCCAGACAATACAGACTGTTTGCAGTTTGAAGTGTTTATGACACAGCCTGTACCAAATTTATACGTAAGCCTAGACTTGCGCATTCTTCGTAACTCACCTCACCCTCTTATCCACATTTGAGTGACCCCAAATAACTCTAAGCTGTTACTTCACATGATAGTGGGGCATAAAAATATGGGAAAGATGGTACATTTCTTAACTTGTTAAAATTCGTATTTCGTTGGCTGAAAAAATGGTAGAACTACTGAAAACAAAGGAAATACACAACTTTACCGCAGATACTTCAGAACATTTTAATTAAGCTGCTCACATTCTAGAAATGCAAACAATTACCATATCAAAGAAATGAGAAAATTTCCCATAAATAATTTCAACACGTCACATCAGAAGCTATTTAGGGAGCAGCTTAGGAAATGCATTTAAGAAATTTTATTCTTTGCAGCATCAAGAGATGGTTTTAGGCTAGAAGGTCGAAGGCCTAACGTTAAAACTTAAAAGTTATCGACTGTATAAGGATGTCTAATCATCAGAAAATCGTTACTTTAAATGAAGTCGTAGCAAAAGTTGTAATCTACTGGAGAAGCCCAGTCGAAGTCAAGTAGGTCAGGACTAGAAGTTAAGGTTACGGTGGTAATCAAGTTGAAACCATTTAGTCTTAAAGTTAAGACCCAGATGACCTTAAATAACTAAAAGAAGGCGCAGAACTAGGCAACAAATTTCAAAGCTTCAGACCAGCAACCCAACGCTGTTCTGGTGTAAGGAACAATAATCAAAGTGACTGTTTATTGCAGTGGTTGCACTAAATTCATGGCCTCATTTAGAATTTATTTGTGCTTATACAGCGTTTCATGGTTTCGAACTATGTAAATAGATTATGCTGAAGTCAGCATTTATAGCCTATATAAACCGCCTCCTGAAAGCTAGAGCAGCCGCAGTCGTCTTAGGGCATATTAAGAGTTGGTCGCAAGAACAATATGTGAATGTGAGCATTAAATAACTACATGTTCTTACTATTTTTTAGGTTAGTCATTTAATTCCTCAGATGCGAACATCCTTAAGGTTATGGCTACTTCCAGACGGAGCTGCATTAACCATCCAGACATATTCTGCTACATTTGTGGGGAATACACACTAAAAGCAAACAGGAAACCGATTTCTGAGTTTGTAAAAAGAGCATATGTAGGTTATTTTGGTGTCAAACTTGGAGATCAAGATAAGCAATGGGCTCCTCATACAGTACGCAAAACTTGTATTGAACAATTGCGCCACTGGACAATTGGAAAGAGAAGCTGCCTGAAATTTGGTGTACCGATGGTTTGGAGGGAACAGATAAACCACTTCGACGACTGTTACTTTTGTATGGTTAATATCATAGGCATCAATCGAAATAATCGTCACAAGTTGTTTTACCCTGATATACCTTCAGCCAGGAGACCTGTTCCGCATTCGGATATTGTACCAGTTCCACCTTTTCGCGAACTACCTCAGCTCTCAGACGATGAGACTTGCATGTCCAATATCGGACAAGATGACGAAAGTGAAGAAAGTGGGGGCAGTGACAGTGATTTCCAATCAACTTCACACAGTGAACGTCGTTTTGACCA
Source organism: Norana najaformis (assembly GCA_964023275.1). Classification (NCBI taxonomy): domain Eukaryota; kingdom Metazoa; phylum Annelida; class Clitellata; order Crassiclitellata; family Hormogastridae; genus Norana; species Norana najaformis. The sequence continues at coordinate 5,624,254 of OZ029914.1, read as the reverse complement.
AAAAGAGTTGAGTGATCTGATCAGGGACTTAAATCTTTCCAAAGAGTCCTCTGAATTGCTTGCGTCCAGACTAAAGGAAAAGAATGCACTTCAGCCTGGAACGAAAATTACAATTTATAGAAACAGAGAAAAGGATTTGCTGCCATTCTTTACCGAAGACAACAACCTAGTATTCTGTAATGACATCAGCAACTTATTGAAGAAAATTGGTCTGTCGGATTACAGCCCAGATGAGTGGCGTCTTTTTATCGACAGTTCAAAACGTAGTCTGAAATGTGTGCTTTTAAATAAAGGCAACAAATTTGGTTCTATTCCAATCGGTCACTCCACCAGGATGAAAGAAGAGTACAATGCCATCTCTTTAGTACTAGAAAAGATAAAATACAAAGAACATCAATGGGTAATAATTTGTGTAGACTTGAAGATGGTAAATTTCCTCCTTGGTCAACAAAGTGGCTACACAAAGTATCCCTGCTTTTTGTGTCTTTGGGACAGTAGAGCCAAGCATGAACATTGGACAAGAAAAGATTGGCCTTCGAGGAAAGACATGGTGGTTGGAGCTGAAAATGTAATCAAGGAATCTTTGGTGGCACGAGATAGGATCATACTGCCACCACTACATATAAAGCTAGGCCTGATGAAAGAATTTGTCAGGGCTTTGAATAAAGAAGGTTCATGCTTCGAATACATAGTACACAAGTTACCAGGAATTACAATGGAAAAATTGAAGGCTGGAATCTTCGATGGTCCACAGATCAGGCAACTTATGAATGACCCACTTTTCATACCATCAATGAATGAAATCGAATCTTGTGCCTGGTCTTCCTTTGTTCTTGTAACTAAAAATTTTCTTGGCAACAAGAAGGCAGACAATTATGCACAACTAGTAGAGGATATGCTTCTTCATTTCAACAAGCTTGGCTGCAACATGAGCATTAAAGTCCATTATCTCCACAGTCACTTAGATCGCTTTCCAGAGAATCTTGGTGACTTCAGCGAAGAGCAAGGTGAAAGATTTCACCAAGACATCAAAACAATGGAAAATCGATATCAAGGAAGATGGGATGCACACATGATGGCAGACTATTGCTGGAATATTATGCGCGATTGTTCCGGCAGATGCCACACTCGGAAATCGTACAAAAGGAGCTTCTTCGGTGTCGAATGACTTGAAATTTTTATAACAAACTTGTTCTGTTTGGTATCATATAAGTACAGTTTCAGGTACTACCATTTTCTTTTAAGAATTTGTATTATTATGTTTATTTAGTGTATCACATAATAAATTGAGCACTACATAATTATAGCTATAGCCTTATGTTTTATGGGCGAGCAGAGGCAAGGACTGGTATATGGCATAATGTTCTATATCTCGAAAACTAGACCTGCTGGGAGAAAACTGGTGCCTTTTCTGGAATCAGCAGGTCAAATTTACCCAGAAACAGTTCTAACATTTGAGGCAACAAATTATGTGTTGGCCAGTGTAATCAAAGTGACTGTTAATAGAGTGCAGTGTTTGATATGAAGGGTCAGCAACGAACAGATAGTTCAGCTGATTTAAATGTAATAAAGTAACACCTTGACAAATTTAAAACTAAATTGTCTGCTCAGTGTGTAGCCAGCATAGGCCTACTCATTCAAACGTATTGATGTTCCACAGCTTAAAATGCACAAATGTAGGTTTTTGTGTGTTACATGCATCCTGTTTTTTCTTCTTACCTTTTACTAAGCAATAAATATTATCGAACATACAGATATACTGACCCAAAGTTTCAACAGCTGGCGCAATTCTGAGATCGATCTTATGAGCAACACCAGCCTGATGAAAAATTAAGAAGCAAGTTTAATTTCTTCCACAAAACGAAAAACATCCAAAGTGTTTGTTGAGTGATCCACATTTAAAAGCCCTTATTTTTCTTAAACATAAGAAAAATTCTAAAAGTCTAGTCCAGGTCAAATCAATTTCCAGCTTTCTGTTGCTATTATAAAGCCGCAGTTAAAAGTTTACCCCAAAGATATTCATACAAATTATGAGTTGTCCAAGCACAACATTTTCTTGTTTGCAGATACTGACTTTTGATTCAATGGTTCAGCAACAACAGCATACCACTTAATTATCGTTTTCTATGCTATGTTAATCGCAGTTAATGAAAAATTTTAAAATGAGTATCAGTCCAATTTACTTCGGTAAGATAGGTTGTTGCTTAATTTAAAATTGTTCTGTTGAATTAAGGAAAAGCCAAGATTAATAATAAAATTCACAAAAATTCACAACAAATTAAAATAGAGCAAATAACTAAATATATAATGCAGAAGTAAAGCATAGTCAACTAAAAGAAAGGGCGTTCTGAATTTCAGTATCGGGTCAGCCTGATCTGCGTTCTGCGTTCTGCAGCCTGTGGGGACCTTCTTGTCACAAGCTTCCATTCTGCGACTTTAGCATGGCCTGCTTTCTCATCTATTAGACCATTTTCCTGGAACAGTCTTGTGCTAAAAATCCACTATTCCACCTATTGCACAAAAACATTTTCAACTAAACTAAGATGCACCTTTTTAGAACTATTAGATTGCCATGTTCCCGTCCTTTTACGAGGAATTTAAATGGCGCTATGTAAATGTTCAGTTCCATACATACATAGAGTAAACACAAACCACCCTAGCCTCCTCTCCCCTCCTCTCTCTGATCTCCTGGCAACCGGACTTGTTTCTCGACATGGCTTCTTTGCACAACCCCACGGACTTGACGCAGGGCTCGTGAATAAGCTGATGCCTTCGCATAGCTTTTAAGTAGCGCTTTAGAAAATTCGAGTTTACTATTACGCAAATTAAATGCGGTATGCAAGCAAGTTTAATTGCACAAGATCTGAGAATAATTGGTTAACCCATGCTTGACCCAAAAAGTTGGTCAGTCAGCATTACTTCCTGCCAGAAAGGCTTTCCTTTGTTGGCGTATTCTTCGTTGATATCACATGCAACAACTTTGCCATCAGCTGGGAGTCCAAGCGCGATACTCAGTGCGCTGTACCCAGTGAAGACACCTGTAAATGAGGAAATTCACAGCTGTACATACTCAACCTGAGCAATTCTAAAAAGTACCAGCCAACATAGAAATCGTATTAACCTGTAAGGTCCAAAGTTATTCTAAAAAGCCCAAATTTAGCATTAATATATTCCAGCCTATGTAGTTAATTAATTATAATTTCTACATTTATTAAGCGTCACTATCTAATTACAACGCATAGATCGATGGCGATGACCAGGTGTGAGTGAAGGACTTGCTCAAGGTCCCTACACGTAACCATCTGATGGGAGACGAACCCGTAATCCGCGTTACAAGCCGAGAGCTCTATGCAATCGGGTACCATGCCTCACAATTAATTTATGTCACACATATTCACCTAAATTATCAGTAGCAGAGGCAAAAATGGATAAATGCTGCCATAAACTTGCCAGACTAACGTTCGAGCTAGCACGGTCCGTAAACGGTAACCTTAGATGGCGTGGCGCCCATTCAAACGGGTGAAGGATCTCACCTGATCACTTCATTGAAAAATGAGCAGGGTCGAGGCCATACGGTCGCTATAGAAAAACGTGAACACTTACAGTTTTGCCCAATTATTTATCATAATACCCCAGTCATGATTGTCACTTTACCACCCCAAACTTCAAAGCCTCGATTTGCCTTGGACCGCTGACCAAATTAGCTTCAGCATCTCCCCGCATAGAGGTCCAAAATAAAATTTTGCGCATATGTAAAGGTTTTAGACGGTAAGACAAATTGCTAACTGTCTAATGCAAATACCTCAGGTCCAAACTGAGGGGCATAGGGTGACCAACAATAATAAGTAAGTAAGTAAGTAATGCATTTGTTCACACAGCATATATTCATCGTCTGAGCGAAGAATCGTAGGCGTGGACAAACTCAAACAATTAAATACGTGACACAGCAAACAAATAAAGAAAGATAGTCACAAAGGCAGACATACAGAATTACACTCAACCACAATTGGAAACACAGCATAGATACACACAAATATACATATTATGCATATTGTATTATATATATATGAATAATAAGAATAGTAATACAGCATGGACTAGGTGATATATATATATACATATATACATATTATGCACAGTGTGCTATATATGTGTGAATAATAATAAGAATATTACAACGTGCACTATATAGGACACCCAGCAGAACAGAGTGAATCAGATAAAACATCAAGGATGCAATTATGTCACCTGATCTACTAAATAATATCAGACAACATCCAGTGTTCTATTTATCTCACATACTAAAACTGAGGTTCACTTTAACTTACTGGCTCTCCAACGTTTAAAAATAAGAATTGTCTTATGACTTTAATTGAGGTCATTTCGTCGTTTACAAGTACTCGTATGTGCTTTTACTAATGTACCGTAATGTACAAACCGATATCAAGAGTTTTCTTGGCTCCAATGCATCGGACTAGGTTTTGAAGCAGCTGAATCTCATCTGGACTTCCTAGCATGCACGCCAATGGTTCCTTCAATGTAAGCTGATAAAGTATAAAGCACCAGAAGACATTCAACAGATAAAAACATAACATAGGGTAAGGCAATTGTAGTTACACATGTAAAACTCCTCAGAGGTGTTCCGGTAAGGCAAGGCAAGGGAATTGATAATTCAGGATTCAGATTTAAAGGTTGCCGCAGTAGTATTTGCAAGGTAAAGATTGTTTAAAAACATCACTTTTTAAAACGGCATAACACAAGTTTAAGTTCCATCTGATCATCTGATTTTGCAACTTGTTAAGGCTGCAGGCTGTATCGAGGCTTTGATGTGCACGATAGTGTAGTGGTTATCGTACTGGATTCTCAGTTAAGAGGTCGGAGGTTAGAAATCCCGTCAGGACGGACATTTGTTTCGAGATTCTGTTCCACTTGCGTCTCCTAGGAGTCTTAGCTATAAAGGTTTCACTGTCAGTGGAATGATTAGGCGGCGAGGAAGAGGATGGCCACCCGCCCTCATATACCGAGGCTAAGAAATTGAAGTTGTTAGCATTCTATATACTCATGGCTGCAGATAATGCTATAGTTAGAGACTGCAGTAGCTGTTTAGCGACGCTGTGTCATAACAAAGATGAATAGCGTCACCCACCTCCTCCATCCTGGCTTGGGACTGGCACCACCGGAGTAAGGCAAGGCTCTTCTTCTTATAAGTATCGAGGCCTTAGCTCTGTCAAGGGTGACCCCAAAATGCACTCCATGATTCAAAGCCACATGTATGGGTACATGAAACGCCATACCCTCAAACACATATACCTTTTGTAAATAGAGTACTTGTAGAAGTGAAGCTTCAATTTTGCACTTATCAACAACAAACCGATGGAAACTGGAAAATTAGTTTGTACCTCTATGAGCTTCTGCTGAGCCGGGTGAAGTCGAAGGGAGTGAGCAGATGCATAGGCAATGTTAGGATCAGTGCTTTTGAACGATTTACCTATCAAAACACGCTTCAAATTAAATTAAATAAAACCTGCACTGTGCAGTTCGTAATCGTAGTCGTAAACTCGAGATTTCTACAGCGCCCAACGAAAGCCAAGTCGCGGGAACCAGCTTATTCAGAGGCGCTTAGTCAAAGCACAATCGATAGGCAAGAATGATTCGGTTTCAGGTCAAGATCTAAGAGGCAGGCAGGCAGGCAGGCAGGCAGGCAGGCAGGCAGGCAGGCAGGCAGGCAGGCAGGCAGGCAGGCAGGCAGGCAGGCAGGCAGGCAGGCAGGCAGGCAGGCAGGCAGGCAGGCAGGCAGGCAGGCAGGCAGGCAGGCAGGCAGGCAGGCAGCTACGGTGGGTGGGGTTTGCAATTGGATGTGCAGGACAGATAAAGGGTAGACGAGGAAAGGGAAGAATATTCATCTTCCGCAGATCCTGTTTTTGTGAAGTTGCCTTATTCTTGGTAATACAGAAAAATCGTGTCTAAATTTCTAAGAAACGTTGCCTTAGACAACTGTAATTGTAAAGTCGATTTTTCTACAGCGCAAAGACAGCTAAGTGACCGCAATCAGGTTTCTCACAGCACCTCAGTCAAAACAAAATCGACAGGTAGGAAGGATCAGATTTGGTTCCAGGTCAAGATTAAAAGGTCAGGCAGGCAGGCAGACAGACAGACGGCTGCGATGGATAGTGCATAGAATTGGAGCAGCTACTGTAGATAGATAGAGAGGAAAAGTAGGAATCAGGAGAAGGTAGGAATCAGGAGGGGAAGAGTAGGAATCAGGAGAGGGAAATAGTAGGAATCAGGATAGGGGAAGAGTAGGAATCAGGATAGGGGAAGAGTAGGAATCAGGAACAGGAGTGTTTAGCTTTGAATGAAAGACCTGCGCAGAGATTGCAAGGGGTGCAGTATTGGTAAGTTCGTGGAAGAAATGCAAAGGCACATCGACCCCTTAACAGAAAGGCTTCGTTAGAAGTACATTAGGCCTATATTAACCAGTCGACTGCTTCGTATACAAGGATTGACCTCCGCAAAAGCTGTTCCAGTAAGAGGTCGGTTTTAACTTTGAGACTAGGTTGAAGAATTTAGTCCAAAAACCACTTCCTCCCTTCTAGTTGTTCGAAATCTGGTCACACAACTTTCTGTAATGACTGCTTTAAAAATACTTACAATTGTCGTGAGTGTTATCCATTTTGGTGCTTCACTTTCTACTTAATATAAACCAAAAATATAATTCTACACACGAAGTGACTGTTCTGAAAAATGCTGTAACGAATGATGACTCGGCAAAGCTGTTAAGTGCTTTTGACGTTTATGAATACTCAGACGCTCTTAGAATCAGAATCATATGGGTCGCGGAAAGTTGTAACTTGAGTTAAAAATTGAGTTGACTCGAAGCTAAGCGACTCAGCAAACAAGTTTGGAGTCCAACTCAATGTAAATGTACACGATTGTCTAAAGCAAGAGTATAGCCTCGACTCTGCTCAATTTTCAATGAATTTATCGGGTGGGATCCTTTACCACCGTTGGCTTGACCCCACAAATCATAAGACAATTAGGCAATGAACAATCAAATTGAACTTCAAAACGATTTAAAACCCGATCTTGCCATATTTTCAACATACATCACATATTTGAACGATGCAGGGGCCATCCAAAAGACTCTGAGGAACGTAATTAGCGGAATGATTGGACGGCAGGATCATCACTCGAATCTCTCAGATGCCCCAAAATTATTCCTCACTGGAATAAAAAAAAACAGAACTACGACAGTTATCTGGCCCATCATACAAACTCCTCCATGTTCCACCGCTTGCAATTTCTGCATCGGCCTTTCTTCTAAAACATTCCTCTTTCACAAATCCTATCCTTACATCCCTTCTTCCTCTTATCCCTCTCTCTCTCTCTCTTCTCTTCTCTTCCTCTCTCTCTCTCTTTCTCTCTCTCTCTCTCTCTGCTCCAATCCCAAACACCATCCACCGTAGCTGCCATGCTCTATCTGCCTGACTTTTGGATCTTGACCTGGAACCGAACCCTTTTGCCTATCCCCCGTGACGTGGCTTTCGTTGGGCGCTGTAGAAATCTCGGAATTACGATTACGGTTGCGATTAAATGTGAATGCGCCAGTGATTACAGCATTTGATCATTTTGATGCAGTAGTTGCTTTGTTACAAGTTTCTTGGCCCTTATAATTTATACCTAGGTGTAGCGACCATCTTGGAATAGAACAACCAGCATCAGGTGAGGAGTTTGCCCTTCGCATGGCTAAAGTGGCTCACAGCTCGAAATGCGCAACTCGAATTCTTTCTCGCGATCACCTGACGCAGAGTGCTCGAAGATAAACGAATCGTGCCTCGAACATTATGCGCCTGCACTTTGTACTATCTGCTTGACCTATTTTATCTGACGTTGAATACACCACTAACTCAGGCCTGGTTAGATCATGGACTTTGTATATTACACTGGCCAACAGAAAAATTTTTTTTTCTTGTTGCCTTCGGTTTTAGACCTGTTCTTGGGGCAATTTTGGGCGCTGATTCAGAAAATGTCATTGAATTGAGTGCATCAGGTCTAGTTTCTGAGATATCGTCGATTTTGTAAAGAAAACCCAGTCCACTCTTTAAACGATGTCTTTGGCAAAACTAAAATGTCATAATAAGCTTTATTTATGGCTAATTATTATAATTCTTGCTGATTCATATAATGCCTACATCCTTATAATGTAAAATCAGCATATCTTGCCGCGTGCTGAGATATTGCTGATTCAACGAAATAACTATTCCGTGGCCTACAGCTTACTCAGCACTAAATTCATGGCCTCATTTAGAATTTATTTGTGCTTATACAGCGTTTCATGGTTTCGAACTATGTAAATAGATTATGCTGAAGTCAGCATTTATAGCCTATATAAACCGCCTCCTGAAAGCTAGAGCAGCCGCAGTCGTCTTAGGGCATATTAAGAGTTGGTCGCAAGAACAATCTGTGAATGTGAACATTAAATAACTACATGTTCTCACTATTTTTTAGGTTAGTCACTTAATTCCTCAGATGCGAACATCCTTAAGGTTATGGCTACTTCCAGACGGAGCTGCATTAACCATCCAGACATATTCTGCTACATTTGTGGGGAATACACACTAAAAGCAAACAGGAAACCGATTTCTGAGTTTGTAAAAAGAGCATATGTAGGTTATTTTGGTGTCAAACTTGGAGATCAAGATAAGCAATGGGCTCCTCATACAGTATGCAAAACTTGTATTGAACAATTGCGCCACTGGACAATTGGAAAGAGAAGCTGCCTGAAATTTGGTGTACCGATGGTTTGGAGGGAACAGATAAACCACTTCGACGACTGTTACTTTTGTATGGTTAATATCATAGGCATCAATCGAAATAATCGTCACAAGTTGTCTTACCCTGATATACCTTCAGCCAGGAGACCTGTTCCGCATTCGGATATTGTACCAGTTCCACCTTTTCGCGAACTACCTCAGCTCTCAGACGATGACACTTGCATGTCCAATATCGGACAAGATGACGAAAGTGAAGAAAGTGGGGGCAGTGACAGTGATTTCCAATCAACTTCACACAGTGAACGTTTTGATCAAAAAGAGTTGAGTGATCTGATCAGGGACTTAAATTTTTCCAAAGAGTCCTCTGAATTGCTTGCGTCCAGACTAAAGGAAAAGAATGCACTTCAGCCTGGAACGAAAATTACAATTTATAGAAACAGAGAAAAGGATTTGCTGCCATTCTTTACCGAAGACAACAACCTAGTATTCTGTAATGACATCAGCAACTTATTGAAGAAAATTGGTCTGTCGGATTACAGCCCAGATGAGTGGCGTCTTTTTATCGACAGTTCAAAACGTAGTCTGAAATGTGTGCTTTTAAATAAAGGCAACAAATTTGGTTCTATTCCAATCGGTCACTCCACCAGGATGAAAGAAGAGTACAATGCCATCTCTTTAGTACTAGAAAAGATAAAATACAAAGAACATCAATGGGTAATAATTTGTGTAGACTTGAAGATGGTAAATTTCCTCCTTGGTCAACAAAGTGGCTACACAAAGTATCCCTGCTTTTTGTGTCTTTGGGACAGTAGAGCCAAGCATGAACATTGGACAAGAAAAGATTGGCCTTCGAGGAAAGACATGGTGGTTGGAGCTGAAAATGTAATCAAGGAATCTTTGGTGGCACGAGATAGGATCATACTGCCACCACTACATATAAAGCTAGGCCTGATGAAAGAATTTGTCAGGGCTTTGAATAAAGAAGGTTCATGCTTCGAATACATAGTACACAAGTTACCAGGAATTACAATGGAAAAATTGAAGGCTGGAATCTTCGATGGTCCACAGATCAGGCAACTTATGAATGACCCACTTTTCATACCATCAATGAATGAAATCGAATCTTGTGCCTGGTCTTCCTTTGTTCTTGTAACTAAAAATTTTCTTGGCAACAAGAAGGCAGACAATTATGCACAACTAGTAGAGGATATGCTTCTTCATTTCAACAAGCTTGGCTGCAACATGAGCATTAAAGTCCATTATCTCCACAGTCACTTAGATCGCTTTCCAGAGAATCTTGGTGACTTCAGCGAAGAGCAAGGTGAAAGATTTCACCAAGACATCAAAACAATGGAAAATCGATATCAAGGAAGATGGGATGCACACATGATGGCAGACTATTGCTGGAATATTATGCGCGATTGTTCCGGCAGATGCCACACTCGGAAATCGTACAAAAGGAGCTTCTTCGGTGTCGAATGACTTGAAATTTTTATAACAAACTTGTTCTGTTTGGTATCATATAAGTACAGTTTCAGGTACTACCATTTTCTTTTAAGTATTTGTATTATTATGTTTATTTAGTGTATCACATAATAAATTGAGCACTACATAATTATAGCTATAGCCTTATGTTTTATGGGCGAGCAGAGGCAAGGACTGGTATATGGCATAATGTTCTATATCTCGAAAACTAGACCTGCTGGGAGAAAACTGGTGCCTTTTCTGGAATCAGCAGGTCAAATATACCCAGAAACAGTTCTAACATTTGAGGCAACAAATTATGTGTTGGCCAGTGTTATTGTTTGCTAGCATAGGGCTTGTGGGAGTTCATAGTTAGGCTTTCTTTCGCACGGATCATATTCTGTTTACTTCTGTCTGCGTATATTGGCTTATGTTGTGGGCTACTTGTGCCGTAGTTGTAAATCATCATAAATCATCAGTTATTACTAGTGTAATGTAAACAGTGGGACCATGAAGAGGGAAGGGCCCCAAATGAGTGCCTGCCCCCCTCCTGGTGGTTTCCAATAGAAGCCTGGATACGCAAGCATGTATGGTTAGGGAACTGATAATAAACGAGATTAAGATCTGTTTATCTCTCCGTCTGACTTTTGGATCTTGTCCAGGAACCAAACTCTTTTGCCTATCGATTTTATTTTGACTGAGCGCCTGTGAATAAGCTAGTCCCCGGGACGTGACTTTCGTTGGGCGCTGTAGAAATCTCGGAATTACGATTACGATTTATTTGCTATCCTTTGCCATGACACAAGAAACATCTATCTTTTGTTATAGGAACTTTGGCCAACAAGAAAGTTAATGAGTGGTTTCTAGATTTCAAACCTGCAAACGGGTCATCGTCAGAGGTCAAGGCCTAAGGATAAGACAGACAGAGTCACGCGGCTGAGTCAATCAGACGGCAAGGGTGAGGACTGACAACCGCTCTCATAAGCAGAGGCTAAAAATAGAGTAGCTAACACTTCTTACTAACGGCTACCTCTTGAGGTTAGCATAAGGGACTGCGCTTCTTCTTTGTGACCTGTGACCTTTCTGACCCATCGGATTTAGGTCGGGCTTCGCATTTATAATAATAATAATAATGATGATGATGATGATGATGATGATGATGATAATGATGATGATGATAATAATGATGATGATGATGATGATGATGATAATAATAATAATAATAATAATAATAATAAGGATAATTAGCAACTTCTAATGTGCCGGTGTCTAATGCACAAAACATCAACCGATGGCGCTCCAAAGCCAAGCCGCAAACAAGTCAATATCCAGAAGGTCGGTCCACAAGACAGAGGCAGCCTACGGTGAATAAGCAATTTGAACCAGGTAAGTTTCAGTTGAGAACGAAATGAAAGAAGCGCCAACAATAAAGTTAATGAGTGGTTTCAGCCCCCCCCCCACAGAAGACAAGAATGCGGTACCGTATTAACTGACAGTTGAATGATTACTTTATCATCTTCAAGGCGTAATTGCTGGAAAAGATGCAAAACACGTCCTAAATTGTAAATGTAATTGTAACTATAATCGATCGTATAAAGGTTAAGTGGTGCAAGACATAAGATGGGTTATTAATAATAACTAGTGTTTATTTAGTAGCACTCTGAAGTGCCAAGGCATAAATAGACGACGCTGAGCAAATGGTGCTTTAAGTATCTGTTACTGCAAAAATAATCAAGTTAAGAGCAATCGTCATAGTACTGCATACAGTAGACTGGGTATCAGAAATATACTTATTTCTGATTTAATTGGTTTGTTATGATTATGGCCGTTTTCATGATCACTTGATAAATTTCAGTTTGAATAACTTGTTCCAGTTAACTGAAATCATACCATAGATAAAAATGTTCCAGTTAAATTCTTTTCATGGTGACAATAGCACGGACTTTAATTGTGTGTTTAAACTTTGTGTTAATATGATCGTTATCACTGTCTGCTGTTTGCCAGGTTTAGTTAACCAGAGTGAAACTTTGAGACTAAATTTCAATTCCAATCCAGTGAGTAGTTATTAAGAATGTTCAAAATTCAATTTGAAACGTATACGGGAAAAGTAAATGTATGAGGTATATGAGAATGCGACGAATAATAGCCTGATTTTGTAGAATAAGATGCGTTCCACATTAATAAACGGAGATGGAAAAGAAAATGGAAAACTGGAAAACCCTTAATTTCAAGCTATCACAGAGGATAAAGAGAAAGCTGATGATAAAGCGGAGTTTGACAGCAAATAAGATTATTTTCCAACTCAAACTTCCTGTTTTTGATGGTGAATCACTAGTCGTTTCTTTCATCCATTTGCTTTGCCATTTTAACAGACACAAATCAGTTTATAATCAATTCTAATCTAATTTATAAACTACTTTAGTGTTGCTATTATAGTGCCGCTTCAAGTCAAAATTGTAATCAAATATCAATCCGTTGGCGAAGCCAGGTCGAATTCCGATAGGTCAGAGAAACCAGAAGCTAGAGTGCTGTGCCTAACGAAGTTGAAAGAGATGCGTCTTTAGTTTAGACCTGAATGACATCAAAGACATGACAGATCGAACTGAACTGGGCAGGGAATTCAAAAATTTGGACCAGCTACCGAGAAAGCCCGAGAGCCCAACACTATATGGTTAGGGGGCACATCCATAATCACGGGGTCCACTAGTAGAGTGCGAGGTCTTGTAGTGTTAGGGGTTAAGCATGGAACATAGATGGGTCGGTTGATTCAGATGTGGTACTGTGTGAACTTTAAGACAGACTTTGAAACGAGTACACCGGGGATTTCTAAGCAAAACTGAGAAAGATCATTCAGAAACACAATGCTCATCAGAAGTTGTTCCAGATCTTATTTCTTAAACACAAGCACTGTGCCATCTCCCACAACTAGGAAGCTGACATAGACGCGATCATCAGCATGGACCTTCTTGGCAAGTTCACGCAGGGCAACAGTTTTTTCGTCAGTTAATTCGGGGTTATGAACTTCACCACGCCACAACATCTGAAAAAGCAAAATACATTAGCATGCAGACAAATTAAAAGTGAATAACTATAACGCCAAACCTATAACCAGACTCATACTTACATGTTACGAATAAGTCTATACCAGAAAATCCTATTAGCATGAAGCATTACAAAGGTAATCCTCATATTACACGGTAACAGACCTGAATTTCAAACCTTAGTACCTTTATACCTTACCTCATTGTATTGCAGGAACTGTTCATATATGCGTTTATATAAACACAATAACAAATATATATGTGCTTTATGTACATATGGGAACTTGACGCCGTAGATAGAGGTGCAAGGAAATGAACCAATGTTGAGCCTAGTTAGTACACGTACTCGGATTGGCAACCGTTTCTGGAATAGCACGTCCTCGGGTAAGTTTTTTGTCGATGCATAGTTTCCTGGATGGAATTCAGCCTTGCAGTCCTTCAGGGTTGTTATGTACCAACATAAGTTGGTATAAATTGGACAGGTGTCCTATCAGTGGATTGCTGTGGTCCTCATCCCTTCCGTCGTTCACTGACAATCATCTGTCTTAAGTCCATCTACCTTTTTACTTGTCAGGCTTTCCAATAAAAAATAAAGTCCTGCCTTTTCAAGAAATTTTACCCTCATCGATTCAATCCCCCACCTTCCCATTTCTCTAAATGTAAACACAACCCACGGCTCCTTTGTTCCTTTCTCTCTCTGATCTACTGGCAATCGGACTTTGTTCTTCACGAGGTATTCTTGGACAACCCATTTGACTTGACGCAGCGCTCGTGAATAAGCTGGCAGCCTGTGCTTAACTATAAAGTAGTCCTTTAGAAATGTTATGTAATTAATACAGTTGCAATTGCATTTTTCAAATTCTATCATATATTTTCACTGTACTATTATTATTTATGATTATTGCTAAGTAAGTCACTGTAAATAGTACAATCTGGCATCAATCACTATTTTTCTTAGGCATTCGCATGACTTCAGCTTAGCCCCTAGAGTGACTTTGCGCATGTACAAGTGCTTAAAAATAATTTTAAAAAATAAATATATACAAGAGATTACTAACATTGTCAATGGCTATAATTCCATTCTTGCGAATCAGTTTGAGGCAGAGTTCGTAGTAGTTGTCGTAATTCTCTTTATCTGCATCAATAAATGCGAAGTCAAAGGTCTCGGCCTCTCCATTTGCAATCAGCTTCTCTAAAAGCAAAACAACATAACAGCCAAGTATCAGACAACCAGTCAACAACATGTTTTCTTTACACTTCTGATTGGTCTTTGTCTCAAATCTACTCTTGTAACTTTTATGGGCTTGGCCATAAACGACAATCCGCAAAAAATAGGTACTTTGGACCCTCTTTAGTCCTTGTCGCATTTGATTGTCACTCGCCATACTTTTTGCTGACGTCCTCACTCCAGCGGAGTACTAAGGCCTAGATTAGGGTTTCCTGTTGAATTTGCAGGGCTAACGTTTGCTATGGGGCGGGGTACTTTGATATTGCTATGTCCAGCAAAGGGACTTATCGTAATCGTGATCCCGAGATTTCTGCAGCACCCAACGAAAACCACGTCACGAGGACCAGTTTATTCACAGGCGCTCAGTCAAAACAAAATAGATAGGCAAAAGGTTTCGGTTCCAGGTCAAGATTCGAAAGTCAGGCAGAGAGACAGCGTGGCAGCAACACAGTACAGGCTGTCCGTAGTTAAGACACAACCTGCCGTATCCGGGAAAGGGACTCTAATTGTAACTAACAAAGTACAGACTGTTTGCTGTTTGACTTAGTTTTTAAGACACACCCTGTACCAAATTTAGATTGTTCATTACTCACCCCACTCTCTTGACCGCATTTGGGTGACCTTTCATCACTCTATTCTGCCAATTCTCCACACAGGACGGTGGGACATAGAAATATGGGGAAGATGGTACATTTCCTAGCTTGTTAAAATTCAGAATTGTTGCCTAAAAAAGGGTTGTATTACTAAAAAATCAAAAAGATACTCCTTCATCGCAAATATTACTTCGAAAATTGTCAGTTAAGTTGCTCACATTCTAAAAAAATACTAACAGTTAGGGCCTACGAACTCAAAGAAATTAAAAAGTGCCAGAAATAATTTTTACACCTTACATAAAAAGCCCTTTAGAAATAGCTTAGAAAATGTGTTTAAGAAATATTTTTTTTCTTGCAGCATCGAGAGATTGTTTAAAGCTAGAATAATATAAACTTAAAACATAAATGTTGTAGGCTTTGTAATGATATCTGAACATTAGCCAATCGTCATTTCAGATGAGATCATAGTAAAAATCGTAACACGCTGCAGAAGCCCAGTCGAAGTCCAGTATGTCACGGAAACCAGAAGTTACGGTGACAATCAAGTTAAAACCATTGAATCTTGAAGTTAAGACGTAGATGACATTAAATAACTGAAAGAAGGCGAAGAACTGGGCAGCAAATTCTAAAGCTTCAGACCAGACACCGTGAAAGCACACTGGCGCAATACTGTTCTGTTGCTGTACACGAAAGTGTGTTTATTACTGTTTACAGTTTTGGGTATAAGGTGTGAGCAATGAACGGATATAAATCCTAAACCTATTTAAACCTATTTAAATGTAATAATAATATCTTGTCAAATTTAAAACTGAATTATCTGCTAAATTGGGCGTTCATTCAAACGTTTTCTTGTTTAATAGGTGAAATGAATAAATGTGAGAGCTTCGTGTGCAACATGCATCCTGTTCTGTTTTCTTACTTTTCAGTAAGCAATTAAATTATTTGAACACAAAGATATACTGACCCAAAGTTTCAACAGCTGGTGCAATTCTGAGATCGATCTTATGAGCAACACCAGCCTGATAAAACAATTAAGAATCACTTTTAATTTACAAAACGAAGAACATCCAATATGTTTTTGTGCACCCGTTAAGTAATCCACAGTCAAAAACTCTTCTTTTAAACATAATAAAAGTTCTGAAAATCTAATCCAAGACAAATCAATTGCCAGTTTTTCTTGCTATAAAACCACAAATGTAAAAATTTTACCAAGAGATATTCATAAAATTAAATCCCAAGCACATTATTTTGTTTTATCCAGATACTGGTTTTTAATTCTCTGGTTCACAAACCACCAACAAACCACTGAAATTAATTATAATTTTCCACGCTACCGTATATTCCGGACTACAAGGCGCTACTTTATTTAAGACGCAGCAAATGAAGTGGCGCCAATATTCAGTCGGTCAGGAGACCATTAACTGTAGTTGGCAAAATTCTGAATATAATTCTTGATCCCAAAAATTTGGCCATTCAACATTACCTCCTCCCAGAAAGGCTTTCCTTTGCTGGTATATTCTTCATTGATATCACAACCAACAACCTTGCCATCTGCTGGAAGCACAAGTGCAATACTCACTGCACTGTATCCCGTCAAGACACCTGTAAATGAGAAAATTCACAACTGTACATATTCAGCCTGAGCATTTCTAAAAAGTACCAACCAACATAGAAATCGTATTTACCTGCAAGGTCCAAATCTATTCTGAAGGCCAACACCCCAGCCAAAAAGTTAGCATAAATAAATTCCAGTCTATGTAATTAGTTTATGTCACACTGATCAGATACGCCTAGTAGCATATTCAAAAGGAATTATAATGGATATATGCTGCCATCAACTTGGCAGATGGAAGTTTTTCTCAATTATTTTTAATACTATATCCAGTCGTGACTGTCACTTTACCATCTCTAACTTCGAAGCCTCGATTTGCCTCGCACCACTGACCAATTTAGCTTCAACATCTGTTATATGGGAGTCCAAAATTAAATTTTGCACATACAAATGTAGAATGTTTGCAGGGTTCTCTGGGTGATATGACTAAAGACAGATTGAAAAACTGCTAAGGCGAATGTCTCAGATCCAGATTGAACCTTATGAACGGTAGATAGCGATATTGTTGCAGTTACGTATTATGATCTCCAAATTAATACCAGGCAGAAACATCCAGAATTTTATTTTTTCTCACATTCTCACTTTAACTTATCAGTTCCTCAACGTTTCAGGATAAGAATTCTCTTATGATCTTGGTTGAGGTAATTCGGGCGTTCACATGAAGTCATATAATTATGTCTTTTTTAATGTACCGTAATGTACAAACCGATATCAAGAGTTTTCTTGGCCCCAATGAGTCGGACTAGGTTCTGAAGCAGCTGAATCTCATCTGCACTTCCCAGCATGAAAGCGTTTGGTTCCTTCAATGTAATCTGGTAAAGTATAAAGCACCAGAGGATATTCAACAGATAAAAAATAATATATTGTAAGGCAATTGTTGTCACACGTGCAAAACTCCTCAAAAGGTGTTCCAGTAAGAAAAGGCAAGAGAATCGCTAATTCATGACTCAGATGGAGAGGTTAATCACAAAAGCATTTGCAAGGTAAAGATTGTTTAAAAACATCATTTTTAAAAACGGCATTGCCCACAAGTTTAAGTTACATCTGATCATCTGATTTTGCAACTTGTTAAGGCTGCAGGCTGTATCGAGGCTTTGATGTGCACGATAGTGTAGTGGTTAACGTACTGGATTCTCAGTTAAGAAGTCGGAGGTTAGAAACCCCGCCAGGACGGAAATTTCTGCTCCACTTACGCCTCCTGGCGAACTCAACTTTAATGGGTACACCGACTGTACACAAGATAAAGGCAACGATGGAGAGGACTGGCTACCCGCCCTAATATTCCGAGGGTAAAAAGTGAATACCCATGGTGGCTGCTCAAGGCTATCTTATGGTATTGCCCTTCTTATTTTTAAAAGTATCCCGGCTTAACTCTGTCAAAGATTTGCCTTTAAAAGCACTCAAGAATTCGAAGCAGCATTAATTTTTGTGTGTACAGAAAACATCACTTGCTTCAAACGCATGTACCTTTTCTAAATATAGTATCTGTAGAAGTAAAGCTAGAGTTTTGCATTTATAAACAATAAAGCTAAGGAAAGTGGAAAATTAGTTTGCACCTCAATGAGCTTCTGCTGAACCGGAAGCAGTCGAAGGGAGTGAGCAGCTGCATAGGCAATGTCAGGATCAGTTCTTTTGGGCTTTTTGTCTATCAAAAACACACATTAAATTCAAGTAAAAGAAACCGCGATTGTACATATGCCCTGTCTTAGGAACTCAAGCAGCAGTCTATAAACAGTCCATCCAAACGTGACGTATCGTAATCGTAATCTCGAGATTTCTACAGCGCCCAACGAAAGCCAAGTAGTGGGAAACAGCTTATTCACAGGCGCTCACTCAAAACAAAATCGATAGGCAGGAAGGGTTCGGTTCCAGGTCAAAATCAAGGAGTCAGGCAGGCAGACAGTCAGACGGCTACGGTGGATGGTGCTTAAAATTGAAGCTAGAAGAGGGATTATGGGAAGAAGAAGAATGAGGATAAGATTTTTGGAAAAGTAATGTATATACCGGTATGTGGCAAGGCACTTAACATACTGCTTTTAAATACCTTTCAATAGAGCTCCACACTCGACTGTGTAACTGTTCGAAACAAGTGCATTTTAAGGCAGATGGAAAATATTTGCTGTCAATATTACACGAGTTAAACTTTCGTTGATATCTATATGCCCTTCTGGTATTTTTTTAAAATTAATTTATTGCTCTGGTCTTATCCATATCGCAATTGTGAATTGGATATTTCTACAGCAGACAAAGAAAGCTAAGTCGCGGGAACCAGCTTATTTACAGGCGGTCAGTCAAAACAAAATCGATGGGCAAGTAGGGTCAGATTCAGTTCAAGGTCAAGATCTGGTGGAAGAGGAATGTTTTCAGCTCTGAATGAAAGATCTTCGCATTGACAGCAAGGGGTGAAGTGTTGGTGAGTTCGTAGGATAGGTGCCCAGGTCGCATCGATCCCTTAAGAAAAAGGACTCGTTGGAAATGTATTAAACCGGGGGACTGTACAAGGTTTAACCTCCGCAAAACCTGTCCTAGCAGACTGGTCCGTTTTTACTTTGAAACTGAGCTTTAAAAAAACTAGTGCGAGATTTTAATCCAAAATCTCGTCCTTCCTTCTAATAGTTCGAAAACTGGTTACTGTCGATAATTGTCGTTAAGAAACTCACAGCTCTCACTAGTAACTTGCATTATGACGTTTCAATTTCCGCTTAACGTAAGCCAAGAATATAATTCTACGCACAAAGCCACTCTTTTAAGTGATCTCTCGAAACGAATAAATGACTTTGCAAAGCTTTTAATTCTTTTGCCGTTTACATCTCTGAAGCTGCACTTTGAATCAAGAGCATTCGGAGTGGCGGAAAGTTGTAACGCGAGTTAAAACTCGAGTTGACTCAAAAATGAGCGACTCACTTCAGAACCCGATCGTCGTAGTAACTTAATGAGACTGGTGATGGATTTTAGATTATCGGAGGGGTTGAGGAATCTGTGAATAGAAAACCAGCCCTGAGGCCAGTTTTAACCCACCAGTAACCATCAGGCGATGTTCAATCAACAGAGGAATCCAGGATCAATTCAGCTATGCCCTTACCATTCAAGTCTGGGGACGGGGCACGGTAGCATATTGGATAGAGCGCTCGGCTTGTAACGCGGTGAGTACCCGTTCGAGCCTCCTTCGAGACGGTTACTGTGTAGGGACCTCGTTCAAGTCCTTAACTCACAATTGCTCGGCGCCATCGATTGATGCTAAGGTATTAGGTAGTGGCGCCTAATAAATGCAGAAATAATAAGCGAGAGAGACTCGTCGTATTTGATGAAGCACCTCAGTCACTGTGGCATCATATTAAAAGGAGAGAAAGGAGGTTTATAGGACAGCACTTATTTTAAACAAACGTGCAGTATTTTCGATTATTTTAAATTGAACTATGACATTAACAGAGATTTATCGCAGTTCATCGCAAAACTGAAGGATTTCTCATGCACTGGCCTGCTTTGACTTGAACTTTCTCCTTGTGGGCCTGGCTTCCATGCTGCAGCCGGTGGCTTCAACGACACGAGCCTTTGAGCCGCCTCGGTACACTAATATAAGAGGTCGTCGTTGGCTTTGAACCCCAATGAGGTCTTCGTCTTAAACCCCACTTGCCCTCTGTACACTTCTGGATGAAGACTGGATCAGCCCTTGAGTTTAGTGCCATAAATAACACTAGATCGCGCACACTGTCCGCCGAATGTATGATGCACAGCTATGACTTTAGGCTATAACTAACTTCCTATAGTGGTGTCCTATATGTTTTGCAACATATAGGATACCACTATAGAAAGTTTAAAGTTCTTTGATTTGTTTCTCTTTGTTTTTTGACAACTTTTTGGATCATCAGGACCGTTCAGAACTATCTTATGTTGTCAAATTAATTTCAGAGACCACCGTCCAGCAGTACCTTGCATTTTGTAGCTGGTGAAACTTTTTAAAGGTTTTTCTGTCTTATATTCTCAGATTTTCGTGGCTTTCCCAAGGAGTTTGATAACTATTTTATTAAAGCCACAGATTTATGTAAGTAAATAAATTGGAATCCAACTCAATGGCGTGACTCCACAATTCAAAAGACAATTAGGCACATAAAACAACCAAACTTGAACTCCAAACAGGTAAATACAGGGTTTGCCTAATTTTGAGCTGATACCAAATAATTTCAAGGGTTTGTGGAACGAAAGATGGGACGGCAGGGTAGCCACTTGAATCTCTTACTGGTGCCCATAAATTTTGAACGCGATTGCGCCACTGATTATACCCTATGATCGATTTGATGCCAAAGTTGCTTTGTAACAATTAACTTGGTTTTATAACATATCGCATGGCATCTTTGGACAACCCCACTGACTTGACGCAGCGCTCCTGAATAAGCTGGTGTCCTGCGCTTAGCTTTTAAGTAGCGCTTTAGAAATGTAGAGTTTACGATTACGATTATATAGCCTGGTGTGGAGACCATTTTAATATAGAACAACCCACAACAGTCTCGATCAGGTGGGGAGTCGTCTTTTGGTGGAGCCAAAATCGTATATAACTCGATGTGCGTAACTCGACTTCTTTCTGGCGATCACCTGATAGATAGAACTCGAAAAAAAGAATTGCGTTAATCGCATGCACTTTGTACTCGCTGCGTGACCTATGCCTTATACATTAAAATTTACCACTAACCCAGGCTTGATTAGGCCATAGGCTTCTGTCTAAGTTCATTGTTCTTCGCTAATATGTGGGTGTTTATCGTTTTTTTAGGGTCCTACCTTTGACACGGCTCACATTCTGTTTTAGTTCAAATGTACTGTCTGCGTATATTGGCTTGTGCTGTTGGCTAATCGTGCAGTGGTTGTAAATTATCGTAAATCTAAATGATGATCGGTCATCAGCATATAGTCGCACAGATATATTGTAATTGTAATTTAAGATTTATAAAGCACCTCTTAGAGGCGCTCCCGACCCGAAAAAAAGTAAAATCACTGTTAAACAGTACATTCTTCAGGCGCTTGCCTAAACATTTCCGTAAAGTTGAAGTTGCTAAAGCACTTACATTACCTGCGCTTTTCTCAATTAAATGCGCTCTTGAGCAATCCAAAACTTTACTGTTTAAGAAAGAAACTTAAATTTAGCTTAAGAAGTAACACAATCAATAGAATGACAGCTAACTTGGAGCATTTTAACCCTGGGCATGCTACTCCTCACTAGATGGTTTAATGGCGTTCGAAGCTGCAAGATCGCTTGAGAGAAATACTGGATTACATCCTCATGAAGGTAGTAGTGAAGAAAGTGATGGACAAGTGATAAAGTTAATCAGCGAATATACAAACGAAGTTTAATTATTTTGTTTAACAGTCAATCAAAATGAAATCCGGACTGTCTCTCCTTCAGCCATAGTCAAACACAAAACTATATATCCCTGTAAGAATACACACCCTGCCCTCTAACGAATAAACTAGAAGTTCATTATTGCTACTGCCATCTATTGAATAACAGTGCAGTGATAGTCGTTATAATGTTTAACAACAAGAACCTGGCGAAATCAGCTTGGTTCGATTACGCATCCTCGAGTGATTAACCCACTCAGAACTGATTGGTCACAGTAGACTTGCAGTCTTGTGGTTTAAAAGAGTTTTGTCAGGCAGCCTTGGTTTCAGAGGTAATGTCTAATGTTCTGATGTTAAGAAAAATGAACCTTCAAACACTTCATGTTCATGGCGGCCTCTCGATGATAATTAATATCAGGGACTATTGTTCACGACAAATAGCTGTTGTAATTAATTGACATTTTGGGCTGTGCTTAGTTTAGGCAGCTGCTACCCCGGTCCCATCCTGCGCATAGGTAGGGCTACCTCAGAGTGTAACTCTAGGTGCTCCTGGTTTAATTTGCACACAAGTTAAAAGACTTTGTATAAAAGACTTTGTAGACTTTGTATAAGTTGCACACAAGTTAAAAGACTTTGTACTATACACGCTTGTGGGGTAGTGTTGTCTCTTGGGTATAAATGTAAATTAGCTGACCATTGCACGTGGCCGAATGGTAAAGAACATTTCTTGTACAAAGGTGTACGAGTAGGGATCTGACTTATACCGAGGATAGCACACTTCTCAAGGAAAGTGAAGGTTTTCTTCTCTTTTTTTCGATGGACTAAGAAGGCACTGACGACTAGTAGGCCTATTTCTCCAAGAAAAAAGAGACGAAAAAAGAGATGATTTCGCCGTTCTGGCTGAATATTATTTCGTGTGCTTTGTGTGTCTTCGTTGATCTCTTGTTTTAATATACATTAGAAAAGTTCAGGCTTAGTTTAGGCCAACGATGCAAAGCAGTACGCCCAATAACTTACGCTAAAGTATCAACCTCGAATGTGACAAAGCCCAGTCCTGAGAATTGGGTAAGAACAGCAACACACCCTTAACTCGCGCCGTGGTTGATGGCACACGTGAGTCATGCTTATACAGCACGACCACGTTCGTTGCGCGTGTCCCTCAGCAGGCTCGAACCTGCCATCGTTAAGTGCCTGATATAGCTCATGAAGAAGACTCTTTGTTTCCAATGTTAACTGTGTTAGTAATAAGAGCAATGAACTGGCAGAGCACTTTTGCTGCTGAGAGAAGTTATTACATCGACAAAATTCTAAGTTGTGAAAATGACTTAAAAAGAACTTGGGGTATAATCAAAACACTTTTACACCAAAGAGAAGATCCTCTGAAAACAGAAAGTTTCCTTATTGATAATGTTGAAGTCAGTGACAAAAGTCTTATTGCATCTAAATTCAATGACTACTTTACTAATATTGGCCCACAGCTAGCTGCCAACGTAACTGAAAGTAACAACTTGTATAGTGATTTTTTAAAACAGCCTGCTATCTCATCCATTGCAATTGAACCCGCATCACCTACTGAGATAATAACCATTGCGAAAGGATTCCGTCCAACCCATAGTAGTGGCTTAGACGAAATAGATCCTCAGATTGCCAGATCAGCCATTGAATCTATTTCGATCCCTCTTGCTAACATTATAAATTGCTCTATTACAACTGGTCTAGTCCCTAATAGTTTAAAGTCTGCTAAAGTAGTTCCTATCTTCAAATCAGGGGAAAAAATAACTTTTGCAACTATAGGCCCATATCAATTTTACCCTATTTTTCTAAATTCTTTGAAAAAATAATTTATGAAAGGCTCGTATCATACTTTACATCAAAAAAGATTTTATATAAAAACCAATATGGTTTTCGTTCGGGACATTCAACATACATGGCCTTACTTAAATTGCAAGATAAGATCTCAGAGGCAATGGACAATAAGCAGTTCTCTATAGGCGTTTATTTTGACTTGTCTAAAGCATTTGACACTGTGAATCATGATATTCTGTTAAACAAACTTGAACATTATGGCATACGAGGAATGTGTTTAAAATGGTTATCTGATTACTTACATAATAGAAGGCAATGTGTTTCATATAATGGGTACACTTCCTGTGAATCTTATCTTACCTGTGGTGTGCCTCAAGGCTCTGTCTTAGGCCCACTACTGTTTTTAATTTATGTCAATGATATATCGAACTCTTCCTCATTACTCCATTTTATTCTGTTTGCCGACGACACCAATGTATTCATGTCTGACAAATCTTTTGAATTGCTGGTTAATAAAATTAATGAAGAGCTAAAAATGGTATCAGCATGGTTCAAAGCAAATAAATTATCACTAAATATTAAGAAAACGAATTTCATATTATTTAGCTCACAGAGAAAAATTATACCTAAATGTAATCTCAGTATAAAAATAGATAATATAAATATAAATCAGGTGTCATCCACAAAATTTCTAGGAGTTCACATTGACGAACATTTGACTTGGAAAGAACACATAAATACCATATCTAAAAAAATATCAAAAAATATTGGTATTATCTCTCGTATCCGCCACAAATTACCCCAAAATATATTATTGAACCTATATTACTCCTTAATATATCCATATATCTCGTATTGCAACATTGTTTGGGCTTCCACATATCATACTCGCCTGTCTAATCTTAGAACCCTACAGAAACGCATCATCAGAATTATATTTAATCTACCCTTCAGAACCAGCACTCGATTGTCCTTTCATAGTCAAGGAATATTACCTTTTGATTGTATTAATAAATTGCAAATAGGTTTATTTATGTTTAAACTAAAAAATAATCTATTACCTGTGGACTTCTACCAATACTTTTGTATGAATTCAGATGTGCATGGTCACTATACACGATCATCTCATATGTATCATAAACATTCTGTTCACACTACTAATAGGCAGTTTAGTATTATAATATGTGGACCGTCATTCTGGAATTCTCTGCCAACTGTTATTACTAGCTTGCCAACATTATACCAGTTTAAAACAAATCTAAAATCTCATATACTCAATGCACGTAGTTAAGTATTTTTTTGGTGCTTAGTTAAGTGTTTTTTGTTTTGTTTAGGTTTATGCAATGACATTGATTATAATAATTACTTATATTTTAGATTATTAATTGTTTTACTCAGTATTTTACTGTCACCTTTTTGTAATCCATGATGTAAATAGGTGACCTTAGTAGCGGAACTGTTTGTTCCTTTTAGGTCAGCCCATTGGCACCACTGTATGTGACAGACTTTAATTGTGCTTGTTAATTATTTTTTTTGGTTGTCAATAAAAAAATATCTCTCTCTCTCTCTCTCTCTCTCAAACTGGCAGAGGACTTTTGCTGTTGTTGGTCCATCTCTATGGAATGGACTTCCGCTGTCGTTTCGTGCAAGGGTCACTGTTTGTGATAGAGCTCAGTCAGCTCGTTGTTTAAAGACGTTCTTATTTCCCCGGGGTTCTCAAATTGGAAGCGCCTCTGAGAAGTATGCTCTCTAAGAAGCGCTATATAAGTTACCAAATACAATACAATATAGTCATGTGCATAAACAAAAGTTTTCATTTCTCTGTTGATTATTAACCGCAAAGCATGACATAATTTCTTTATAAAAGGTGGTGTGAGTAATGGAGAGGCTGGTAAGTCAGTAGGGCTTACATGAAAAATACAAGATGACATTAGGCCTACATTAAGCGAGACTATCAGTATTTCTACCATAAGCTCACTAACAATTAATGATAACCTGAAAACGGGCACTAATTTTACAAATTAGAGGTTTTACATGATAAAGATTCCACAGACTTTCTTAATTACTTCATGTATTTGACATAGGCGGCGCAAGCGGAGCCACATATTGAACAGCTTCCGTCACACTGAAGTATTCCGACTCAATTATGTCACCAAATTCTTCCCCCAGACGCTGTCGAACGCTTCTTGAATCGATCGACAGCGGAAAATGCAGACTACAGGCGAGTCTGACGTCATCCTGCGTCACGCTGACGTAATGGATCACGTGACTGTAGATGTGACTCAGCAAATCGGCTTCGCTGTCGCCGTAGAAATGAATTTCAAAATTCAGTCCGTGATTGCACTGAAAATGGGACGAAACGCTGAATCCAGCGATTTCGTCAGAAGGAATGTCATGACTCTCTTCTGGAATGACGACGATCGTGTCATCGCTTGACTTGTCCTTCGTTCCGCTAAATGAGACAAATACGTTGGTGTATGTGAACGTGCGTCGCAGCTCAGTCGATTCCAGCTTAACCGCTGTCCACTTGGCATCGGCTACAAAGTACTCATCTGCGTACCTGGCCAGGAAGTTCAACAGCTGGTCACTCCTGTTCAACCACTCGCAACCCTTCGCGTAGGATACCCTCGTCGGTTTCGTATTCGGGTTTTTATATTGGCCCAGACTGGCGAATCTCTTCACTAGCTGACGATGTGGTAGTCTGTACTTTAGTTCAGTCTAAAGAAAACGAAGAAAGACTTGAAAGCAAGGGAAGACGATCCAAATTATGTTGTATAGAAGAATTTATAGGTATTTGATGGAGTCTAGACATTGTTCTTTACTTGAGGTTCGGGATTCTGATACACTGTTGATTTTTCGTGAGCATGAAGAGAAGGAGAGGCGTTGATTGAAAGAGTGTGACAAATAGCAAATGAAGAAAACTCTGAGGTAATGTAATACAAAGGAACTTAAGTAATGTACTATGTGTAACTTAATCTTACCATAGTGCAGCATAGAAGCCTTGCTGTGGTCGGCCCATCTTTGTGGAATAGGTTCTCCAACAATTACGACAATTATCTGACCCATCATACGAACTCGCCAACACTCCACCTCTTGCAACTCCAGTGCAGGTCATTCACTCAAAACTGAAAACATTCCTCTTCCACAAATCCTAGCCTGATTCTTCCTCTTCTTCTTGTATCACTTCCCGGCTTAATTCCAAACACCATCCACCATAACCATCTGATTGTCTCCCTGCCCGGCTCTTGGATCTTGACCTGGAACTGAACTCTTCCCGCCTTACGATTTTGTTCTGACTGAGCGCCTGTGAATAAGCTGGTTCCCGCGACTTAGCTTTCGTTGGGCGCTGTAGAAATCTCGAGCTTACGATTACGATTACGAACCTCGATAGGAGCACCTTGGCTTTTATATGTCTTGAAAACCATTCTATCCGATCTTAGTTTCTTATCAGGTCGGGAGCGCCTTTGAAGAGCGCCTCTCTTGGAGCGATGCTATGTAAATTTGCCATTATGTCTGCAGTTACAATCAATTAGTCCATTTCGACAGTTCCGCTTTTTAATGTTTTGATGTTTACAAGTCATATTGAGATGAGAGTTAGTGTATAACTGATGCTATTTTGCGTTTACTCGGACGATACTAAGTATGCTATACCGAGTATGCTATACTAAATATGTTATACTGAGTATGCTATACTGAGTATGGTATACTAACTATGCTACCTGATAGCCTACATTTCGCAATTTCCGATTTAAAACAGCCGTTCGTACCCAATGATAGAGAACTTTCCATTGATCAATCTTGGCTTGCACGTGCGGCTTGAACAAAGTCTGGATAATGTAGCGAGTCACTTGCGGATAATCTTTTCGGAACTGGTCCATTATGGGGTTCTGATCCGGTCGACCAAAACCGTGACCTTGGAACGAAGGTCGAACCCGGATAGACATTATTGTCACAAGGTCGTCAGTACCCGGAACAAAATAGAAGTTCCTTAGTGCCATCTACCAGGCAAATAGAGAAAACTCCGATTAGTGTTATAATTTCTGTATCAAAAGTTTACATACGAATGTAATATAATGTAGCAAGCAATTACATAGCGCCTTTCATGCATCTCTAAAAAGCGCAAAGTACCTGGAACTGTACTAGAACCCGTACCAGCATCAGTTCACGCAAGGACAGCAACAGCAGCACAAGTACCAATACCAATCGGATATACCCTTGAAATTGACAGGAGTGCGATAAAAATGTTTGGAATGTCATCGATTGATGCCTGGTGCACTTTTGTAATGGCGCCATGATGGAAATTCTGAGAATAGAATAGAACAGTTTAGAACAGAATAGAACAGATTAGAACAGATTAGAACAGAATAGAACAGAATAGAACAGAATAGAACCGAATAGAACAGAATAGAACAGAATAGAACAAAATAGAACATAATAGAACAGAATAGAACATAATAGAACAGAATAGAACATAATAGAACAGAATAGAACATAATAGAACAGAATATAACAGAATAGAATAGGTTAGATTAGGTTAGATTAGATTAGATTAGATCAGATCAGATTAGTGGCAATAGAAGTCTTCTTGCCCGGCATGCGTTGGTGATTGATCATATTTCATTATCCAAAACCGGTTGTTCTAGCGTTGAAGTAGGTCCACATCTTAGGGCCACTGCTTAAAGAAGCGTGTAAAAACTGAACAGTTGCCTCATACCTTACTTTATGTTACCTTATTTTTTATAGTTAACTGCTCGCATGCTACTGATCAGCAAGATACTGATAATAAATATAATCGATAACCATAATTGATGATACTTTACTCTTGCCGACACTTCTGCGGCAGTCAAACTTTAAAGTGGGTGCCTATATTAAGTAGGTCATATAGAGTATGGTATATCTCTTACCAGTTTACCATCTAGCTCGTATACGTATATGGCATATTCTTTGGACTGCATGAAAATGTAGAAGAGAGCTCGCATGTAGTCCAGTCCATCATAGATGTTATCGTTGATATCCATGATGGCATCCAGATCGTCAAAGTTAGCACGTCTTACTGTGCCGCGATCTATTGTGACTTTACCCTTCACCTCTGCTACGCATCTTCCCTCTTTTCTTCCCAGAGATACTTGTTCTATTTCTCCTTTGTCCTTTCCTTCTGCGTGTCCGTTTTCTTTTCCTCCTGTCAGTGATCCATCCGACAATGTTCCATCTGTTCTTCCTGCTGCCAATTCTCTAACAACCTCTTGCTGGATTTCTTCTTTTCCTTCTGCCAGTTGTGCAACTGACAGTCCTCCGCCTTTTCCTCCTCCTACCACTTTTCCCTCAACTTGTGGCTCGAATACTCCTTTCCCTCCATCTTTGATTGCTCCATCTTTTCCTCCTGCCTTCAGGATTCCCTCAACTTCTGGCTCGCATCCTCTTTTTTCTCCTGCGTCTTGTCTATCTGACAATGCTTCTTCCTTTCTTCCCTTACCTAACACTCTATCTTTAACTTCCGGCTTCATTTGTAAAGCTTCAGCTGCGTACTAAAGTATAGGCTTATTCATAGTCATAGGCAGATAACGCAACAGAAGTAATCGCGCAATGTCTGCTCCAAAGGTTGTTGCTCGCTGCTAATGTTCGCTAACGGCTTTTAAGTTATCGTCGTGGCTCAACGAAGGCCATAAATTAAAGCAGGTCAAGAACACAGCAGCGGAAAGTTGCACGAAAAGAAAGAGATCGCAGCATAGACAGCCAGATAATAAACAGATTATAAACATATGTGTGTGTTGCATTTAGTTTCTATAATCTCAAATGTAAATAAATGTTACATTCTGCAGCATTGTTCATATACGTACTGACGTTCATGTTTTGGTGGATGACTGCGCGCTGGCTGTGTGTATTGTGCATCGTAGTTGGATGTAGTAACCGTTGGCGCTGGTGCTCTTGTCGTCGTCGTCACCATCGTCTTTATTATTAAGCCCTAAACCTCTGACCAACACAGCGAACCCCGCATTGTGTTTCTTTGGCCGAGTTTCAGATAAATGCGTTCACGACCTGGGTGCCACACATCGGGCGGCTGTCCGGACCGACGGGGCACTCACCAACTAAGTTGGTACCCCCACTTTTCAGCCCAAAGTTATGCGTCTCCTCCTTCCCGTTCTAAAGATGCAGTTAATTGTTTGTCTTACAACGCAGTCATCTATGCATTTCAAGAGTTCTCTGTTGTTTTTTAAATTAGATGTAATGTAGGGCCTGACTGCAGTGTAGAGAAAAGATCCTTTACGTGAAAAGCTAGCTTTATTCGCCATCTGCTTAAGCATGAAGCAACTTATCTCAATTAGAGCTTTATTATTACTTAAGCCTGCTAATGAAGCGAACCCATAAATCCGTCTTAGTTTAATCATGTAATGGTTTGTGCTTTGTCTACGGAGCATGAAGCATCAACCAATGACTCATCAAAATCAAGCCGAAAATCAGACCAACTTCCACTGAAAGCAGCCTCGGTCGTCGTCATTGTTGTCGTGCCCTCTCTTCTCTCTTCTTCTCTGATCTTGTAATTTCACTCGGTGTTTTCATTAAACAACATAATGGAAACTAAAGAACCGATTCTTAGTTGCAGTAACAATTAATCAATTTCTAATTGTTACTTTTTCATTGCTGTCATTTAACAGAAAGCGATGCTTGCTACAGCCTGGGTTTAATCCATATACATTACAAACCTAGCGAAATTTCTTTATTTAACTTTTGAAACTTGTAAAAAGACCGATAAAGGATTGATTGATTGGTTCTTTTATTGATCTGAAATTCAACGTATCAGGTTACACATAAAACGTAGATAATGTAAAATCGCAATCGAAATGTAAACAAAGCCAATTTCATTATATAAGCAAACTAAATAAGTTATGTACAATCCATACATAAATTGTAACTTAAAATAAAACTATATATGCTGGAGTTCCCATTCAAGGACAAAGTGTCGGCCTGTATCATCCCACACAGAACCTCTCCGCCGTTACACAACTTACATCGTGGAACCTATGGAAAACACGAAAACCTGTGATAATTTGTAGGGTTTTACGTTATCAGCTTTTGCGTTGACAGACCTGCTTGGTACAGAGAGGTCTGTATCAAGGTTACTAAAACTTTGTGGTTGGAGGTCCAGAAACTTTGACCGGCTGGAGTCCAGAGTCCCAAGCATACGTTCCAGTTTTAAAGAGGTAGTTACTTGTTTCTCTTACAGCGCAGTCATCTTTGCATTTCATGAGTTAACTATTGTTTTTAAGTTTATATATAATTTAGGACCTTAATTGCAGTGTAAAGAAAAGACTCTTTTTATGAAAAGCTAGCTTTATTCGCCATCTGCTTGAGCAAGAAGCAACCTATCTCAATTAGGGCAATCAGCCTGGATTTTGAGCTTCGCTATGCTTTGCAATCTGAAGAGAATGAAGTCCGTGCAATTCTCAGTGCTTTGTGCAAGCTCTCATTGATATGTATGCATGTATTTGTGTATTCTTGTATCGCTGTATGTATGCGTGCATGTATGCTTGTATCTATGCCTGCAACTATGCATGTAACTATGTATATATGTATATATATGCATGTATGTATGTATGTTTGTTTGTTTGTTTGTGAAAACCGGAAACTGGGAAACATAACAGCGACCATTGATTCCTTTGGTTAATTCTTTGACAACAAACTCAGCTCTCTGGCAATTTCTTTGATCTTGTAATTTTATTCGGTGTTCATTAAACTACATAATGAAAACTAAAGAACCAAGTCTTAGCTGCAGTAACAATTAGCCTAATTAATTTTTAATTGTTGTTTTCTCATTGTTGTCATTTAACCGAAATTTCTACGGTGCATGAGGCATCAACCGATGACGCACCAAAATCATGCCAAAAATCAGATCAACTTCCTAAAGGTCAGACCACAGAGACAAACAATCTTTGGTGGAAAAATACTGACGATGGATCGCCTGGAAATTGCACAAATACCCAGATAACTGCAGAATAAGGCTCCACGCGCTCACCTTGGAACATCAAGTGTCCAGTTGTGTAAATATTGGCTCTAAAACGCTGGAAAGGACGACTTTGGACAACGAAATGGACAATGAACGTGTTTGTAAATGGGTCTCTTCACAGTCACGTGTATGTAAGTGATACATACGTACGTATTTATGTATGTATGTTTATGTATGTATGTGTGTATGTATGTATGTATGTGAATGTATGTATGTCTGTATATATGTATGTATGTGTTTATGTATGTATGTGTGTTTATGTATGTATGTATGTGTGTATGTATGTATGTCTGTATATATGTATGTGTCTGTATATATGTATGTATGTATGTGTGTGTGGATACATACATGATTGTGAAACCTTTGAGACACTGGACTGAAGTAACTGAAAAGGCAAATACAGTTCTATGACCTAGAAACCAGAAACAACAGAAAGTAAGGACAAGGAGCGAAAAATCCAAAATGGCGGCTGGTCCTGGACGATAACAAAGTGTCCGCATACCATGCCAACCTGCCAACCCACTGGTGGCAACTGATGGCCCTCTACATGCCTAGGTAGCTACATCGGTAAGTGCGTACGCCAAGGACCCACAGTGCGTGTGGATTCCAGGTTCGCGTCCCGGTCGTGGCTTATTTAGAGATATAAATCTGGGGCTAGTACGGTCCGTGCACGGGGACCTTAAATGGCGTGGCGCCCATTCAAACAGGCAGCGGTGGTGAAGGATCTCACCCGATAAATTCATTGCAAAATGAGCATACGGTCGCTATATAAAACCTATACATTTATAGGCACAGAGTGGCCCAACAAACGTGGCTTCCACAGTACGCACCACCGCAGTTCTGATTACGTCGTGTAGAAAATTAAGTCCTAAAACATAGGAAACTAAAATACCTAAAAACTTAATTTGTTTTCTTTCAAAAATTAGGCTTTATCAGTCAGCTCCTCTGGTGAGTATACCTTGAAGTGGCGTTTTATAATTTTTTATTTCGATTACGATTTTTTATTACGATTATGATTACAAGTCAGTCATATACAGGTTATGTTGCAAGCATAAAATGGTTAGACCATAGAGATCCTAACCTGTGTCACTTCCAATGAGTTCCCCACTAAGTGTTTCCGATGCTTTAAAATTTAGTTGCTAATGCATAATTAGCGTACTCTGACACCCCTTCGTCCTCTTCTCTCTCTCTCTCTCTCCCCTCTCCAACCCCAAACACCATCACCCGTAGCTGCCACGCTGTCTCTCCGTCTGACTTTTGGATCTTGACCTGGAACCGAACCCTTTTGCCTATCGATTTTGTTTAGACTGAGCGCCTGTGAATAAGCTGGCCCCCGAGGCGCGGTTTTCATTGGGCGCTGTAGAAATCTTGGAATTACGAATACGATACTTATAATTAAAAAACTAAACCAGCAAGAAGACATGAAAAACAGTCGTAATTGTCAAATCGAGATTTCTACAGCGCCCAACAAAAGCTAACTCGCGCAATCCAGCTTAATAAAAGGTGCTTAGTCAAAACAAAATCCATAGGCAGACAATTTAAGGATGACGTGACAGGAAAGCTCAGTATGAAAAACAACAGCCAGCTGTAACCTCTGACTGATTCTTTCTTGCCTTTCGTCCAAATTAGATGCCGCAAAATAATATTTAAAATAAGTAATATTTAAAATACAACGATGAGAGTTGGCTTGTTCTTTTTACGAGCTGTAGCTTTCTAAACTCACTAGATTCGCTTAGATGCCACGAGTAAGAACGTCGATAAGAAGGTGGCGCTAGCTGATATTGGTAGTGCTATATACGTCACTAGAGAGATGTGCACTCTACTGACCTGACCTATATACTTTGTGTAGAAAGAAGTGGCAGAGGTCGATCGTCCGGTGGTTCTTTTGCCTGGGGGTTAACGACGAAGAAGGTGGTTGGGAATGCAGGTACGAACGAAGTACAGGGTAAATTGCTTCAGGTTTTACAAGATGTCGAGTGCCACCTGTGATTCGTGCAATCAGTTATAACTGTTTATTCGATAAAATCATATTTAATGGGGTTAAGATATTGCGTAGTGCTTCTGTGATGGAAGATTCCGCCACCCAAAGCGTGCAGAAATTATTTGTGCGGCGGAAACTTCCGCGTTATATTGTGCCTTTATGGCACTCGGTGATAATTTGGAGCACAGTACTAAGTAACAAACTGTTCACCTTCTTGCTGACTATCAAAAGTTTTTGTCCTGAGATTAATTTTGCCATTTTAACTTTGTACAACGTATTTGTTAAACTGAAATGTCGTAGCCTACGCGAAGGTTTTGAATGCGCATGCGCTAAGGTTTTGAATGAGATTTCCGCGCATAAGTAATATTTTTCTTTCTAGCGGCAGAATATTCCGGCGCAGAAGATTTATCCTAATATATTTAGGGATCTTACACTTCTGGTCCGGCTATGGTGAGAGTTTACAGTCCTAAACAACTACATTGAGCAAATGGTGTTACTCCATGTATACACCGTGCTGTAACCTCTGGCACTGTGCCATGGAAAGTTCAATTTATTTTGATGATACATTTTTTATTAAGTATATGACCATCTGTAGGCAGATGTAGCTCATGTATAAGTTAGAAAGTCATCACAGGTGGGCTGTTGTACAAGAAGCAGTTGTACTCCATAGCCCCGTACGTTTATGTCTATATATTATAATTAAGTGTGACTTAATCTATGCAATCCATTATTTATGGTAATTAATTTGAACTGTCTACACAATCCAATATATTTGGTAATTAATTTGCACTGTCTACACAAGATCTTGTAATTTTGCTAATTGAACAATTAAATAATCTGAAGACACATTGAATAATTATTTAATTTAAATACATTTTTTGTGCACATATATTTAAGCACTGCACTGTTTACAGCACTGAAGAGACACACTGTCAGTCATCTTGAGTTGGAAATCTTCTTTCCTTTGGTTTTGAAACCATGTTATATGAACTTCCTGGTGGCCTGAATCTGATGTCAGAAATCTCAATTTTCTGTAGCGGTTAGTGAATACGTTCGTCTCATTTCATTCAGTTGTGTACACATTGCTGAACAAATGAAGGTTTTTGATTGGCAGCTTAGTGGGAAAAAAAGGAGAAGGTGCACTGGCCAGTCTTGAGTGGACTCTTGGTAGAGAGCGCGGTTCTTCATGGTAGAATTTAGGCGGAATAGTCCCAGTGTGTATAGGATGCTGTTCCACTGATAAAGGTCCTACCGGCCCGGTATATGAGCTTGTTTCGTATTCGTGGGAGAATGAAATATTCCGAACAAGTCGTGAGTTCATGTACCACGGTCGGCCTGGGCGTCCTTGTTGGACGAGATGTTTATGCGTCTGTGGAAGTTAGTTCCGCGGATCTGGGTTCGTTCCAGGCAGTCGTATCGCATATGATGATTGATTTGTTCTCCGGTAATCCTTTCTGTTATATCCACCTGCCAGTCGAGCCAGTCCTCTGTGCGTGTCTTAAGTTGCTCCCCGATGATTAGATCCGTCATGGGCTTCAAGTGTACTTGGTCCATGAAAGCGTGGTGGTTAATGCCTTTTCGGTCCACCATGTAGTTTCTGTCCTCCGAGCAGCTCGTCTAGTTCTGGATTTCTTGCTCTTAATTTCAGCATCGTCCTGGTCCTTCTGCAAAGTCGCCTTCTGTCCGGTCTTCGCGGTTTCAGTGTGCAACATGTCTGTAGTTTTAGAGAAGTCCTGGTTCCTTTATTAGCAAACTCTTCAACTTGTGTCACGCCTGCCTAAATGAGCCTCCAAGTGCCATGCCGGAAGGTGTTGTATGTAAAATGGATGCGCAAGTGAACAAGCGTGGTGGCACTGTTTATAAAAAGTGGCACTGTAAAAAGTGGCACTGTAAAAAGTGGCACTGGTAAAATGTGGCACTATTGTATATTCCCCATCCTTACATTTATTCTAGACACCGTTTACTCAAGGGATGTTGCTGCTCACATTGAAGTCAATAACGGCAGTCGTGGACATCATAGTATCGAGTATTATGACCAAGTGCGTTATATTTAATGAGCAATGTCAACAGTCACTTGTCCGTCTCCGGATAAGCCTCTTCTCCTCCTAGCTACCTGTGGGTCTCGGGCCTTCCGTATCCCTCCAGCGACCCTTTAATGCATGCCGGTACCTTGATCGGTGGCCACTCTACTACATGCGGCAGTCAGCTGACTGGTTGTCGCACAGGTTTGGAAGCGTACAACCCAACCATATAGTAAGACAAGTGGCCACAGTGTGTAGTGCGCTAAGTATATACCGCAACCACATATGTTGTCCATATCTATATGAACAGTCCATTCAGCTTCGCGGCTGCCTCGCACAGTTCTATGTGACGGCGCAGGCGCCGTCACGTATGCGATAAGATAGAAAGTTACAAAGTTACAGTTCAGTTCTTGTTTCTTGTTCCTCTTCATTCTTTCTTCCTGACCGTTTCGCTTGACCGTGACTTGTGGGGGACATTCCCTACCAGGTATTAATGACCATCTCTACCTGTGAATGTCTGGTCTCTATCAATATTTATTACCTGTAACATTACTTTATTACATTACCGAACCTCTGTCAGAGTATCATGGCCATGCACAAGCACTGTCAGGACACAGCACAATCGCCTGCAGCAGGGGTTTAAATTAAAGCAAAAAGTTTTCAAAATGTAGGATGAAGTTCACATTCGACAGTCTTTGACGGTCTCCACCCACAGTGGATAAACCACGTTTGACATCCACCCACATAGTGGATTATTCACGTGTTTGGGTAGATGAAGATGACAGATCATGTCTAAAATGGTTTTGTCTGGAATGTTAAACAGTAGATTCGTTTGGGCTGCCAGCCCACCAACAAGAACTGGCCTTTGCAGGAACTGTGCGTGTTAATCAATACCTGTTTCATCATCGTACTCTATATCGTATACTACAGGAGACGTAAAGTAGGAGTTGTACACATCTTCAAAGGGGGTTCCACCACAAATCATCTAGCAGCGGCTTCCACAGACTTACCTCGCTGCTGGTCGTCTGCACTGTCACTAACGGATAAGTCAAACCTACCTTTAAATCTCACATTTAGTATATGATCGCTCCATATGACCCAGGGCCTTTGGTTGTTTGTATACAGTAAAATGCAAACTTTAAAAATAGTAGAAAATCGCCAGATTGTTTCTGGAAGACAGGAATATATGTGTTTGACTACTTAAGTGAAAGGCTGTCATCAGGTAAAATTTCATGCCATTCGGGAAGAAAGAGTAAATCTACACCTGTACCCCAACTTGACCCATTTCCAATAGATTTCCACATTATTAGTAGGAGCTCCAGTTTGCGGATCTACGAAATTTTGGCTGTGGTTTACTGTTCTGTGAGTCTAGTTATTGGACAAACTCGTAATATCCCTTTATTGCGTCTCATCACGTTCCTCTTCCAAACTGGCGGTTGGGATATAACTCGACATCGTCTACTACGTTATCTGATGTGTTGCTGTCATCTTCGGAGTGTTGTTCAGGTTCAACATCACTATCTTTAAAATGCAGAAATGCATATTCAGCATATTCAAGAATACCATCTGGGGAACGGACGGTGAGCACGGTTGTGCCAGTGCATCCATCACGAATTACTCAACCTAACCCTAACTTGAAAAAATCTCTCAGCTTCAGTGATCTAGTTAGTCGATTGAATGAGTTATCAATTACTGTTTTAGGAAATTTATTGTTAGTTGGTACAAAAGAAAGACCCAGTTCAAGTAGTGCCTTATCGTCCTCAGATAGTGTATAGTCAGAGAGATTTAAAGTAGCATGTGTTACGTCCTTATTGAGGTTTTGAGGTTCTAGTTTTTTTGGTTAGTATTAGGATTAGGCAAGTGGAATGTCTGTGATGAGTGTAAGTGCACTGGCACTCCCGGGGTTCCTCCCGCCGCTGGATTCCTTCAGTGTTCCAGGTGTGTTTGATATATACATGCATACACCTTGGCATATATACATATGTGCATCTTTGTATAAGTGCGTCCTTTAAGAAGTCTAAGTATATATACACACATATATATGTACAGTTTTTAGGATCGGTGGATGTTTCGTTTGTTGGTTGCAGCGTAGTGGGCGCGTAGTGGGCTCGGCTGCAGTCGCTTCTTTCCTACGGCCGCCGGCTGATTAATTACCTCAGCCTGCCGTTAGGTTGTTGGTTGGGAGCCGCTCTCAGGTGGGGGGAGGCTCTGCCTGGACCTGTCGATATTGGTCGATCTCCCGTTCCTTGTTGTTGTAGGTCATGGGCGGTCAGCCAGGGGTGTAGGTCAAGTAGGCCGTTGTGCAGTGCCCTTAGTAACCTTACCCATACCGTTGATGATGGTTTCCCACACTATACCTCTCGTTCTGTCCGTGTAGTGTATGTTGTCCTCGACTGTACAGACATCTCCGGGCACCAAAGGTCTGATGTAGCCTGCCCTAAAGAACTGACAAAAACGCTCGTTAAGATGGGATAAGGTTATCTTTTCATCCAACTTTAGTTTAGGAGAGAAGGAAATGCCTACCACGTTTAGGAAGCAGCCTCTGGTGCGAGCCAGGTCAACCAGTCTGTCCACCGCGTGGCTGGTCTGGTTCTCGAAGCTTTCCCCCCTGTGGTTCATGCCGACCGACAGAACGATCTCTACCGGTTTGCCCTTTGGAAGTTGGTTAATCATCTCGATGGCATGGGTTATCCTGGCGCCTGGTATTGCCTCAAGCTGCCATTTTTCCGGTATTTCCGCTTCGTTAAAATATAGATAACTCACAAAGACTCATGTAGAGTTTTTAGCACAGGCAATAAGAGAAATGCCCTTTATGCTGGCCACTCATCTGATATTATCACAGAACCAGTCACAACCACTCTTGATTATTGGCAGTAATGTTCCTACATATCTTTTTGTTATGGTTTAGTAATTCCAAAATCCATAAATTGGCACCAAAATCCATAAATTGTTACCAGCATTTCAAAACATTGGCCGTAACAAATACCAAGTGTGACTTGAAGGGTCATTGGATACCACTGTTACCTGTCTGTAGTATGTAGAACTTATACTCAATAAAGGATTAATTAGTAACTTGAGCATTGTCTACATTACATTACTATAAAGTTGTTAAAGGGCACATCTATGCAGTGGATGTAATAGATACATAAGAAAGCAATGATTAATGGGCCATGGAAGATCACACTTCACAGCTAATGATCAATGGGAGAGCATTACCACGTAAGAAGATTCTAAGTCATCAGCTGAATGTTTTGAATGGGTATTTGCCAACATGCCTCCATAAGTCATGTTTCAAAAGCAATCCCAGATAATATTCACATGGCAAATAATTGTCTGAATTGTATGCATGTTTTGTTGGTCAATGCTGCACTATCAGTGATTCTTCTCTGGCATTAAATACATATTCTTCAATTTGCCAGCCCTGTATATTATATCCTCTGCAACTTTCTTCTTTGGATGATAGTTCAAGACGGCACTAATGATACTGACGAGTAATATCCGGTAAATCAGATACTCGTGAAAAAAGGGGCTGACGCCGCAATTCTACTGACCATTCTATATCACAAATGACATCAGTGGACAGCTTTAGGTCATTTTAACATAGTCAAATCCTGCAGTGGTATTGACAGTTTTAAACATATTTGGCTTGGGACAGTCTTTGTGTCATTTATGTCCTCAGTTTACTCAACCTTTCTTTTATCAGAACCCTCTTTTCTTGTCTCATGCAGTAAGAAAAGCTTTGAGAGTAGCGGTGATGTAGTGGATTTTATCAGTGGACAGCTTTAGGTCATTTTCGAATAATCAAACCCTGCCATGGTGTTGATGACAGTTTTAAAAATACATGGTTTGGGACCGTCTTCAAGAGTAGCAATCTTTTTGTGCCAGTAACTTTCTGGTTCTCTTCATTTAATGTCTCTTTCAGTAAGAAAAGCTTTATTGTTTTCAGTTTTGATGCCTTCCACTGTTAGTGGGTGTGTATATCTGGTGCCAAAGATTTTGTTTAAGCGGTTGTCTTTTGTTTAAGTGGTTGTCTTGCTTCAGTGGTTGCTGATAGATATGCCCATTGCATGTATTTTTGCTGTTCGAAACAGGCCCAAGATATTCGGCCTGCTTCCTGTGTTTCTGTTGATCGTTGTGCCAAACGGGGCTCCCAGGAATTCCTGAAATTACAAAAAGACATTCTTTAGTAGTTGGTCACTTGCCACCTTCCCTGCAGCTTTCTTCTTTAGATGATAGTGCAAGAAGCTTTGCAACTTCAGTTTTATTGCTAAGCATTTTGTCCAAATTGCGCCTCAGTTTGCTGTTGAATACGAACAAGGTAAACAGATGTAGACGAAAATAATGCAATCCACGATACTGAAATCCACAAAAATGAGATGTTAACGGAACTGTTCAACTAATGTGTTTACCTAACGTGCGCACATATAGTTTACCATGTAATAATTTATCACAAAAGAAGCAATCCTCCTGCTTGTCATATTTTCTGGCATTGTTACCTTTAGCCAACAACCTTTGCCAGCAAGGGTTAGGGTTAGGGTTAGGATTAGGCAAGTAGAGTGTCTGTGATGAGTGTAAGTGCACTGGCACTCCCGGGTTTCTCCCGCCGCTGGATTGCTTCAGTGTTCCAGGTGTGTTTGATATATACAAGCATACACCCTGGTATATATACATGTGTGCATTTTTGTATAAGTGCGTCCTTTAAGGAGCCTAAGTATATGTGTACAGTCTTTAGGATCCGTGGATGTTTCGTTTGTTGGTTGCAGCGTAGTGGGCTCGGCTGCAGTCGCTTCATTCCTAGTCGGCCGCCGGCTGATGTAATTACCTCAGCCTCCGCCGTTAGGTTGTTGATGACAGGTGTGCCTTTGGGAGCCGCTCTGTCGCCTCAGGTGGGGGAAGGCGTCTGCCTGGACCTGTGGTTTCGATATCGGTCAATCATGCCGTTACTTGTTGTTGTAGGTCATGGGCGGTCAGCCAAGGGTGTAGGTCAAGTAGGCCGTTGTGCAGTGCCCTTCAGGTGATGACTTCTGTAGCTCCCGTGACTTGTTGATGGGGTGTTTGGCTACCCTAGACCACCGTATGTCAGTGCATATGTGTGTATTTTTGAGTGTTTTGTTTGTTTTGTTTGTGTGCTTACTTTGGGCTGTTTGTGTTTTTGTTGGTGAGTGTGGAAGAGCAGAGTAGTTGAGAGATTCTTGTGTTTAGTATATGCAGCTATCAGTCTGCAGTTGGTGAGGTTTTCTTGCTGCGCTATCTGCCTCTTCCATTCCCTAACTAAGTGAGCTGCAATGGGGGAGTATGGTATGACTATAGGTATGATAGATGAATTGTTGTGTGTTTTTGGGCCTGTGTTGTCATGCCATATGTCATGTTTTGTTTTTCTGAGTTTTCTGCGGTTGTAGCCTCTCTGTCTTAAGGCCTTGAAGAGTATGTTGCAAGATAAGTCAAAGTCTGTTTTGAATGATGATATGCGTTTGAAGCGGATGATTTGTGATTTGAGTATGGATGCTGTGGTGTGAGGTGGATGGAAAGATGTGGAGTGTAGGAGTTGGTGTGTGTCAGTTTCTTTGAAGAAGACTTTGGTTTGTAGTGTTGTGTTGTTAGGAGTAGTGTGTTTGAATATTGTGGTGTCTAGAAAGTTGGCTTGTGTGTGGCTGGCTTTCAGAGTGATTTTGATGTTAGGAATGCGTGTATTAAGGAATGTTTCATACTCCTCTAACTCTGCCATTGATCCCGTCCACACAAAAAAAATATCGTCTAGGAATCTAGCATAGTATAGTGGCCTGATATGGAATGCTTGAGTGGCCTGCTTATCCAGGTCCAGTAAGTACAGGTTGGCCAGGTTAGGGGCAAAGGTCTTCCCCATGGCCGTGCCAAAGATTTGTAGGAACGTCTCATCATTAAACTGGAAGTCATTGCTTTTCATAACTATTTCCAGTAATTCTATGAGTTCCTTATCCGGTCTGTTTGGGTCCGGATTTGCTCTGAATGCCTGTTTTACCACTGCGATCGTCCTGTCATCTAGAAGAGCTCTGATCAGTGGACTACAATCGTTGCTCGTTTTCAAATCATCGATATAGTCAGTGACTCTTTCTTGAAGACAATTACAACATAGGCAAAGAATATTAGTATGTCCTAATGATCGAGTGTCTATCGTTGTGTTCTCCTCGAGTACTGGACGCTGACGCTTTCGTGTATGTAAAGATTCGCCATGTTTTTAAGTATTTTAAATCAAAAGACCAGTTTCGGTTCTATAAGACTTTTAATACACAAACTCACATCAGAATCAGTCAGAATCATTTCAGTCAGATTTACTGCAGTAGAAGCTAGCATGTAACAAAAAAGGCACTGTCTTGTACTTACCCTATTGTTAAGTGTTAAATTTTTCATGGTTCCAACACTCAAATAAACCTGCATTAGCAGTAGCATTCTGCGGTTTATCATACAATATCAGAAAGAGGCTGGCCTTTCATTTAGATGTAAATAATAAATGCTTCGTAAATGAATACAGAAAATAAGACTTACTGCTCTTCTACGCTCTCATTCTCATAGCCCGATCTTTCCTGTTCTATTGTGAGGTCTGTGACAAGCGTTTTTGAGTCGCTGTAGTTCGATGTGTGCGCCCTTCCAGCGCATTTGCTTGGGGGTGCGTTCCACGACCTCGTCACCCGTTATCGCTAAGAGCTCGT
The DNA here is from genome assembly GCA_964023275.1 of Norana najaformis. NCBI lineage: Eukaryota > Metazoa > Annelida > Clitellata > Crassiclitellata > Hormogastridae > Norana > Norana najaformis. The sequence continues at coordinate 5,581,715 of OZ029914.1, read as the reverse complement.
TAAGATCATCAGTTGGGTTTTCAATCGTCTCTGGTTTGTGCTTGGATGTCCGATCAAGGCCTGAGCAGAGGTTAGCCAATATGTAGACCAAGCACAGGTTTGGAAGCAGCCATCTGAAGGGGTGTACAACCCCAACCATCCATGGCATCAACATTTGCACCTGCTTGTAGTAAGACAAGTGCAATGCTATCATGATTGCTGTATGCTGCAGTGTGTAGTGGATGTGCGCTTTACTCCCCGATTTCCTCGAAATTAGCTCCAGCATTTATCATCCGCTGAACAAATTCAGCATCACTGAATTCAACAGCCACATGGAATTCAGTGTTACCTTCGAGCAGACTGTCACGAATGACACCACTACTCTGATTCAGTGTTTCTATGAATGAATCACTGTTTTCATCTAGAAGAGCTCTGATCAGTGGACTACGATCGTTGCACTTTTTCAAATCATCGATATAGTCAGCGACTCTTTCTTGAAGACAATTACAACATAGGCAAAGAATTTTAGTATATCCTAACGATAATGGTCAACTCTTCATCAACCAATCCATTTAACTACACCATAACAAAAATCTACATATGTCTAACGAATGAAAGAATGGAGGCTTCTCATACACAGAAGAATCATTTCCACAACGCAAATGTTATAGTAGAAAAGAAAAATGTGAAAATATACAAATGTACTAATGATATGGATTAGTTCTGTTACAATGACAGCCTATTTCTAAGAATAAACATTTTGACTTGAAATATGTCTACTAATCAACTAAGACTTTAAAGCATATATATGTATACCCTGAATATACATACTGATTATATACATACCATGAATCAGAGCCTCCAAAACAGTCTTTGGCACAGAACTTTAATTTAGAATATAGTTTATAATTATCATTGACATCATTTAAAATTCTTTTTCCGTGTTTGGCCTAGTGAGCATCTTTGTAGGCGCTTGTGTTCATTACCGTGGCCGTTGGGTGTTCGTTTTGGTGTTTCGGCGTTGTTCCCTTTGTTGGTTTGGTTATCGTAGTCAGATTTGGTTTAAAACTCTTATTTGAAATCCAGTGTTTCGACGTGCTAGTCTAACTCAAAGTGGACTGTCCTTGACCTGCTTCTCGGCCGAGTAGGCCTGATTGTTTTTTTCTTGTCCAGTGGCGTCTATGTTGTCCATTTCCTTTCCCTGGTTGTGGTTCCCCTCTCTCTCCGTTCCCTTTATTTCGGGTGAAAAGACGAGCTGTATAAAAGCGGATGGGTATCAGTATCTTTAAAATAGACCTTAGTCTGTAAAGTAGAATTATGTTTAAATACCGTAGTATCGAGGAAGTTTACCTCTGTCTCACTGGAGTTTAAACTGATCTTAATGTTAGGTATGAGAGAGTTAATGTGTGTTTCAAATTCTCTGAGTTCTTCCTGGGTTCTGGGCAAGATAAAAAATATGTCGTCCAGGAATCGGAAGTAGAGGAGGGGTTTGATGCGGAACCCACTACAGGCTTGGTTATCAAAGTCGGTGAAGCAGAGATCAGCCAACCTCGGGGCAAATGACTTTCCCATGGCGGTACCAAAGATTTGGAGAAAGGTCTCATTGTTAAAATGGAAGTCATTGTTTTTCATGGTGAGTTCAAGGAGTTTAATTAGTTCATCGTCCGGTCGATTCGGGTTGGGGTATTTTTTAAGTGCTAGTTTGGTAACCGCGATAGTTCTATTGATGTCCATGTTAGTGTAAAGTGCAGTGACATCCCCTGTTACTAATAGTGCCTTATTATCAACAATTTTGCCACGTATTTTGTTAATAAAGTCGTAGTACGTTACAGGTCTTATCAAAGTCGGTTTTAAAAGACGTTTAAAGCGTATAATTTGGGATTTTAAAATTTCAGGCATGGTCTGTTTTGGGTGGAAGTATGACCAAGTTACGGGGGAAACTAGAAAGAAGAGAGCACTCGCTTGCTGCGATATATTTAATGTTAAAAATAATATTCACGACAGAAAAGAGAGATGTCAACAGACGTCCCTTGTCCGTCACAATGCAGATAGGCCTAATCCGAATTTCGCCCCAAGAGCTCAATTCGGATAAGACTCTCCCTCCCTTAGCTCCCTGTTCTGGCGCTTATATAAGTTTTCTGCCCCCAGGCGATTAGCTACCTGTGCGGCCTCGGACCTCCCAATTTCGCCCGTATCCCTCCAGCCAAAATTCCATTCCCCTTTTAGCATTCGCGTATTTCTAATGCGACCCTTTTATGCATTGCTTTCAGCTCGGCCTAAGTGTGCTCTCTGCTGCAGGGTGCCGGTACCTTGATCCTCTTTCAAACCGGCTGCCTCTATTGACAACACTCGGTGACCACTCTACTCTCTATGCGTGCGGCTGTCACCCTGACGCCAGTACTGACCGTGCTTCCCTACGCGCATTCTCTTCATTGTTCATTAAGACTACTTGCTGACTGCTTGTCACCGGTCGGCCTGCAGTCCCCTCTATCTGTTCGCCCAGTTCCCGTTAACTGACTGAATCTGAACTTTGACCGTTTCGCTTGACCGTGACTTGTGGGGGACATTCCCTACCAGGTATTAATGACCATCTCTACCTGTGAATGTCTGGTCTCTATTAATATTTATTACCTGTAACATTACTTTATTACTTTACCGAACCTCTTGGTTTTATAGCTTCTATTGCGCCTGTATGTCCTCTGTCATAGAAGGATGAGGTATATAGTAGTTGGTGAGTGTCAGTTTCCTTAAAATAGACTGGTTTGTAATGTTGAGTTGTCTTTGAATACTGTGGTGTCTAGGAAGTTGACTTCGGTTTCGGTAAAGGTGAGGCTGGTTTTGATGTTGGGAATGAGTGAGCTTTCAAATCTCCTAAGTTCTTCTGCTGTTTCCGGTCATATGAAAAATATATCATCCACAAATCGAAAATATAGTAATGGTTTTATGTGATATCCGTATCCGTTCATGGCCTGGTTGTCGAAGTCAACCATGTATAGGTCAGCTAGACTAGGGGCAAAGGACTTGCCCATAGCTGTGCCGAAGGTTTCATGATTAAATTGGAAATTGTTGTTCCTCATAACTAAGTCAAGGAGTTTAATGATTTCCTTGTCGGGTCTGTTTGGGTCTGGATGTTTCCTCAGAGCCAGTTTAGTGACCGCAACGGTTGGGTTAATATCCATGTTCGTGTAGAGGGCCGTTACAATGGCTGTGTGGAATTGCCATTACATTTATTAATCGTACCTGCATCACGCACGGCAGACTCCTATGTCTTGGTACAGCAAATTTCACATCGGCCTTAAGTTCATCGCAAATTATCAGCAATTTGTGATAATGAAAAAGAAAAGCATTGTAAAGCTCATCATCCGTGAATGAATCGAGAGGAAATCGAAGGTCCCTAAATACTCTTTTGAAGTCGTAAATTGTGTTGAATGCAACGAGCTATGACAACCACCATGTTGTTTTCTTTCTCTAACGTAGGAGTAGTGCACTTACCCCTGCATTGTGCATACAGCCCCAGGATATGAAATGATGGCAGTTGGATGCTAATGGAGCACAGAGTCTAATAAAGGCAGCAGTTTCGTCTCTGTTTATTTTGATCCACCCTCCAACGTCGTACGGGCGCAAGAGTGTACTGCTTTCTGCTGATGTTGTTATCAAAAATGGCGGCGATTTTCTGGTAGTTTGTTTATGCCGTTCGGTTCATACGTCATTAATTCAGTAGAGTTCTCTTCTTAGTCGATATGCCTTCTTGTTTTTTCCCGGAATTTTCTGTATTGGGGTGATTTTGTGTGTGAGAATGAGTGATCGGGAAGTGTGAAATGACCTGATAGAGGTGTTTTTATTATGTATGAAGGCTGAGCGTTGGTCTGTGAGTCTGCCTGACAGGGACCTGCCCGTCTCGCCTACATATTTGTTGCATTTCATGCATGTAACTGTTGACTAGGTTTGAGGATGACTGGTTTATGTGTGAGGTCAGTGTTCGAAGGACGAAGTCGGTTCATCTTTTGGCACTGTGTTTAATACAAGACACTTGAAAATGTAGTCATCACCAAGGGAAAGAATAAAGCTTTCACCTACCAAAATTTCATCAGTGTTTTTATTTTGGCTCATAATCTTGCCTATGGCCGTAGTCACTTCTGCGTGAATTCTAGATTTGTTAGTGGACCCATTTGCAAATGTAACAACGGTAATTCATATTAGCTGTGTTGATTTCCAGTTTGTTCTTTCAGCAGATATTTGAATGTGTTACTCCATTTGCTGCAGGAATTGACAAACCTGGACACAACACAAAGCAATTTTGATAGGGAGAGCTTCATTTTGATAGCAGTCATTTCACATAGCCCGTTTGTCAACACGCCCTTGCTTTTCGCCTCAGTGCCCGAAGTACAGGTTTGAACTTAGCTTGAGCAGAAGTTTGTCACGACTGAAAGCATTTTGACATGCGTCCATGTCGAAGAAAACATTCTCTAAAGTTAGTACAGATAAACTTTTGCACTTCCTGTGTTTCATCAGCAAGCATGTGTAGTTTATTTTGGGGCTGGACATTTGAGTCGTCGTTGCAGCATGTGTCAGTAATGAGGTTGATTTGGGCATATCTGGAACTTGGCATCACATTTCTTGGAGAACTGATTCCTCGAATTTGTCACAAAGAAGAGTAGTTATTGAAAGCAAATAAGTAATTGTTGTCTTTTGAGATGCCTATTTTAGTTCCTTTTGATTTACAAGCGTGTCTCAAGCATGTTGCCTTACATTAGTAACGGTTCTGTTCTTCCACATTTACCATCTATCTCTAGACGGTAAATCTTTTGCACAGTTGCTGTTCCGTTTTGAGCAAACAGCTTTTTGCTTTACGGAATTCCTCCAGTTTAAAATCCGAGATCTTGCCTTGTCTCTGTTAGTTGAAAATGATGAGACAGGCCAAAATCATCTTGCAACATACCTGCAGACGTTGTCATGTCTTGCACTTTTCCATTTCTAAGTGGATTCTATTCTGATTTCAGAGAACTGCTTTCTTGGTGTTTTTAGTTAATGGGAGGCTTTTCTGAGTTTCTTCTTTAATCGTATAGTTCTTTTTAAGTTTGAAGAGGTGATTTTTCACACTATCTTGCAAGTCTTCAAACTTTCTGGTGTCTTTAACCAGTAGTGCATTTTCGAAGAGTACCACCCAACTTAATTGCAACAGATGGACATCTGTAGGTAATTTAAGCTTAGTCAAACCATGGTATAGCATTGACAACGGTTTGAAACATGTGTGGCAAGCTTCAAGATTAGTATTCTTCATCCCAGTTTCTGGATCTCTACCACTAACCTCCCAATCTCTCTCAGCCTGGTTCGTATTAGAACTTTGTTGTCTCACGTCACAAAGGAAAAGCTTTCAGACTAGCTTGAGCAGAAGTTTGTCACGTCTGATAACGCTTTTTAGTCGTCCATCCAACATTCCATTCAGTAATGGAGAAGAAGAGAGTTTTAGAAAATTTGGCAGTATGCAGTTCATGCTTGAATGCAAGTCCAGGAATGTGAAAGTGTGACTACATTTGTTTCATTCTTAAATTGTATGTTAGGGGTAGATGGAGCAGTGGGTGCACGGGCGCAATCCGGCACCTGCACGCCGCGTGCTTGAGGAGGGAAGAGGCAGTAGATGAGAGCATACCGTCGTCGATTCGGTGTACGACGGGAAGCCGTAGATGGTGTTCGCCAGGTGGCTGCGAAGCGATAGCGGCATCTCCATAGCTTCGTTGCTCTCGTCGGCTTCCGACGCAGTGAGGTCCACCAGGTCAATCCCTGTTTCGAATGAATCGTAGGCTTCCGCTTCTTCCGGTGCCGAGTCTGGTTCTAGGGAATCGTCGTCCGGTTTCAGTTCCCCGTCGGTTTCTGTGAGGTCGATAACAATCACTCCTCGTTCGCCCCGCATTCGCTTGGGGGCGTTTTCTGGTTCCTCGGCTCCTGTCAGGCGGAGGAGGCGGTTGATTTTCTTCAGTTCGTCCTCCAGCTCCGTCCTTCTTTTACGTAGTGCTATTCTAGTGTCTTGGAGAAGTTCTTCCACCACGGTCAAGCCTGTCACGTTCGTCCTAGCACAATCGCCTAGCATGTTTAGTGATTCTAACGTAGGAATTAAAAAACAACGACCAAACTCGGTTCGTAGGATGTTTATTCCTGAGAATCACGAATCCTGCGCTTCGGTTTACGTCAGATTCGAAGGGATCAAAGTGATAGTGTGGTTGTTGGCATCACTGGAAGCTGTGGAGTCGATAAAGCAGATACCTGATGTATCATGCAACTCCTGGGCTCGGTGTATTAATTGGGTGATGCCCACAGCAGGCAACACAATTCGGGTTGTCTTTTTTTTCCTGTTGGAAACGAGCAGTCAGTTCAAATCCCCGCACAGTGTTAAAATGGCTTATGAAGGCAGTTGAAGAAATGGCCAATCAGCCAAGAGCTTTGATACCAACAGCTTCTGATTTATGGCAAACGTCTGGCTGGGGTATGTGTCAACCATAAAATGAGATTTGGTGTTGATCACGTGAGATCTCCCCTTTTGGAATTAGGTAATCAGCCACTCCTTTTTCTTACCCTGGGTGTAATCAGTTTCATCACCCAGTTTTGGCTGCTATGGCACACAGCCATAAGCGTCCTTTAGCGCTTGCCTTCGGCTTTCTTTTCCCTTCAGGAATGTCTGCCTTGCCATGGGAATAATCTTATGGCTGCATAAGAAGCTTACGCCTCAGCGAATTGCCCGAGGATCTATTTTCAAATTGGCATAGATTGGTAAGACAGCACTGAAATGTGTCCTCGATGTAAGAAGGGTGTTTGTTTGCGTGTGGTTTCAGGAAGTAGTCTATAAAATTACCGATCCCTTCTGGCATATCTGGATTAGGCCATTTGTCTCTAGGTTTGTGTACTTTGGGCAAGAGATAGAAGCAGAAGTGCCTGCGTTTATCTGCCTGGCGTGCCCATAGAAACGCTAAGTGGTGTGATATGATGGTGTTGATTCTGGTTGATGTGGTTGGTTTAAGGGGGTCCCTGTATTCGTGTGTAGTACTTTGTATTGTTGAGTTGTCTGTAGCCTTCAGTGAGATGGCAGTGTTTGTTTAAGATGCATGTCATTCCACCTTTGTCGGCTGGTTTAATTATAATGTTGTTTCATCTTGGCTGCTCCGCTGCGTTGCGTTCTACCACGTAGTCTTGCCTGTTCATAGCAACTAATAATGACAAGTCCTTGTTCAGTTTAAAACCGATGTTTTGATGATTCCATGACCTGGCCTTGATTAAGTATATACTGTCAACAGAAAAAGAAATTAAAACAAATTTTACACCGTTAAACAAAATATCAGTAAAACAATAAACTTTAAACATTATGCTTTAAATGTGTAATATGGAAGTTGCAGGAGACGTTTTCTAAAACCATTCAAATGAACAGATTTGGTTATCTGCCAGACATAGCGTGTGTCTGGGTCGCCCGATGTGTCAGAGATGTTGATTCCTGTTTTAGTTTCTTCAAATGTTAAGACCCTTTTCATTGACTGGCTGTCAAAGAGGTTGGGTTTTCCAGTTGGGTTAAGTGTATGCTAATCGTTCCTAGCATATTAATGAAGCTCCGAAGAGACTTCACTCGTCCCGTAAGGTGCAAGGGACAGTCACGGGCAACATCAGTTCAAGTGACAACAGAACCCCGGGCGTGAATCACGGAACAGGGGCTGGAACACCCAAAAACAGGACCAGATCCAGACGGACAAGCACCTGGAGCTGGTACGGCCAAAAACCCAAAAACCCACCCTGGAAAGCTCTGTTAAACCATAGGGAGTCGACCGAGTGGGTATACAAGAAGACCCAATCAATCAAGAAGGAACACGCAACCGAAGGATCTTTCAATGGTGGCAGTGCCCGATTAAACATAGACCACTCTCCGAAGAGAGACGGAAGAATTCCCAAGGTCCTCGAGAGAACTTAGAAGGGATGCTGACGAGTCGAAGCCGAAGACAAGCTGCGAACGTCGTCTCAAGTCAACATCCCGGGGAGGGAAGGAAGAAAAGGAAACTAAGAAGGGAATCCCCGTGATATGGAAACAAACAAATTAATTAAAGAACTCTGAAACAACAGGGCAAGATCCTATAAAAAAAGGGTAAAAATGGGGTTTATGGGGTTGGGTGGAGGGAGATGCCCAGACCTCACTTTGGTGTAAGAGTCCGTCCCCGTTGGTGTAGAGGGCATATTGAAAAAAGAGGGACCCAGTATGTCCCGTATTTTAAGAATTAATTAAAAATTTAATTTTAAACAATAAATGTATTTTTGTTTAAAATTTGGTGTAAAAATGGGAAACAGCTGTTCGTACGAGCAAGTCGGAGCCCCCGGCTGACGTTTCGGCTTTCTGGCCTTCTTCAGAGCCGAACTCCGACCAGCTGAACGTCCCCGGACAATTTGCGATATTTTAACTTTTATCAAATTTTAATAGGGGCTAACTGACCTAATGGGGATGGTAGAACTATGGGGAAAGTTAGAAAACGATGGGGAAATAGGTATATATGTGAGAAAATGGAAAAAGAAAAGAAAAACAGATTAGAAATTAAAATGATATAGGAAAAATGTAAAAAAGAAATTTGTGAAAATTAACGGGTAAGGCCCAAAATTTTAGGGAAAACGTCAAAGGGAGGGAAGAGAACCATCTAGGGGCCACAGGGATGATGGTATTCATAACCGGAGTGGTATAGGACCTTAAATATAAAAGTTAGAAAATGGCGGTTAGGGCCGTGTTGAAACAATGGACTCAACACGTGGCGATCGGCGGAAAATCTTCTTTCGATTATAAAACTAATAAAAGGGCCAAAGTTAACTAATAAAGTAATAAAAGTTAAAGAATGTAATATTAACTTACTGTGGAAACAACTTGTGTGACCAATTAAACGATGCAAACAAAGAAATCACGCTTTTTCGATTACTAAAGAAGCAGCGTGACTAAGCCGCCATTAACGAAGGAATTGTTGATTCTACAGTTGATTCTGCTGTTGATCTGTTCAATTCGTCAATACTAATGTTCATTTGAACAAGTACTGGTTGGCTGGTGTTAAATATAAAATCCCAGAAGCTTGAACTTCCATATTTTGTTCTGCTAAAGTCGTCCATTTTGATTTTCCATACTTCACATTGTCTCTGTCATTTGGAAATTATCAGATAGGCCAGTATCATGTTGCAACATACCTGCCATGCTTGAATTATTCCAGTTTTTGTAGGTTATGTCTCAGAGAATCGTTTTCTTGGTTTTCAGTTAATGGAAGGCATTTCTGTTTGGTATACCACAACATTCCCTTTTCTCTGCCAGTAATGCCATTGCTGATTCAATGTTTGGTGAAAGAATAAGCAGTACTCTTCTCCCACCAACACCCTTTCCATGCAGATGCGCCATATCCATTCTGTCACCAAAATAAAACAAAGCAAAACAGTAAGTAACTAAAACATGGGTGAATATTTAATTAAACAAGCTGAGCGAATCAAGAATACAACCACCTAATAAGAAATTCCAATTGAGTATATTTGTGCAAAAATATTGCAGTCCTGTTGCATTTTACAGCAATACAGAAATGCTTATATTGACACCCGCATGTGAATACATTGGCCATAAAAATATTACCAAAATGCGATTTGAAGGGTCATTAGATACCATTGTTACCTGTTGTAGCATGTAAAGCTTATATTCAATAAAGGATTAGCAATAACTCTAGCATCGAATAAAAGGTTGTTAAAGTATACAACCAAACAATCATATGCATGTAACAGATATGTAGAAAGTGGTGATTAATGGATCACGAAAGGGCACACGTCATTAAAATAGGAAATGAACAACATGAGAGCATTACCGCTTAAGAAGCTTCTGTTCCAGGGGTTTCAGTGACTTCACTAGAACATCATTTGCAACTTCTTGCCATTTTGGTCTTTTCAGAAAAGCATTTAATTGCAACCTTGCCGTCTCTACGTTTGTTAAAAATGACAACACGAGAATACACAATGTCTGACAACTGTCGCCTAACACTGTATGCCGTTTTTTTCTGCAGTACCTTGGTAAACTCAGTCAGTGACTTTTCCTGGTAGTCTTTCAGTTTAATAAAGTGTCACGATATCAGGGTTATTATATCGCCTGTGTTTTAAGGATGCCAATGAAGCATTGGAAATCTTGTTTGGTCCAGTCTGAACGCTGAAGGGTCAAAAATGGATCAGCTTCATCTTTCGTTACCTTATTCTCTGTGCGAATAGCGATACCTTTTTTGTGTCAGCGCATTTCACTAGGATGTGGCCAGTTTTAAATGATAGACTTGGATTCTTAAAGCGGTCTTCCTGAGTCATTGTCGGTCTCTCTCTGGCAAAGCCTTTCAGTAGCCTGTAACACAGCATCAAAATGAGTCCATTAAGGCATCGCTCTAGAATCACATATATTCATCTGCATTGTCCTCTTCCAAACGGATTTCCGCATTTGCTGTGATATGTCCTGCACTCTTTGTTGGCCATGTCTGTGATGCAGGGAACTACCATATCGCATTATTAGAATGTCATTTCTAGCGCGACATGTCAATTTGTCAAAAGCATCCTATCAAGAATTTCTTCTTGAAATTTTTGTGAGACTGACACCTGGTCAGATGTTTTTGCTCTTTCAAGGATGTCACTGAAGTTTCCAGCAAGTCCAACACTCGATGGAGAACATAGATCAGTACCACTTGTATCAGCCTCTGCGTCTGATTCAATAATAGCCCTTGAACTAATCACCTGTCGTAATTTTGAAAAATATAAGCAGTAATCATCTTTATCGTTTACAATGTTTAAAGTCGCCTTCTTCTTGGCTATCCAAGGAGGTGTGGGTATAAACGACGATCCTCCTATGGGATCATAAGCTGCTGTACATAATTGCAGATTGGCTACTCCGTCGATTTTTCATTCCGAACCCTCTGTAACGAACGAGTCTATTAACGTTCCAAACCTCGTATTAGCAGCTGCTCTGCGATCTGAAAGGAATTTGTCAGGATGGCGTTTTCCGATTTAAAGTACCCAGTGGTGGATACATCTCCTTCGGGACTCTCGCGCTGGAATTTGACGTCCATCGTTAGGTACCATTTGATGGGTCTAAAAAATCAATTACGAGCAAAATTTGTTTGATTAGTAATCGATCTATACCGATCCGATGAACGAAAATGACGCATGGGAATGCATATATTTGATTTATGTGAGTATGAAAACGACGACTGAACCAAAATATCGAGTAAAGTATACCCACCCCTGATCGCTCAGACAATTTTCCAGAGTCTCTCAAAAACCGTGATCCAAACTTTGCAACATTGGATGAAGATCGATTGCGTTCGGGTCGATTGGAATGTCTTGCTTTACGAAGGTGTTTTGGATTGAAGATTTAAGATGTTGCTTCGACTGCTTCCTATCACACGTCTTGGACCAGTCTTTGCCCGACCCGAAAAAACCGAGGCTGTAGTCGAGCGTGACACTTCGAACATTCTTTTTGATTCGTGCACGCAATACATAGCCCATCGCTCGACAACGTCTTTTCCTTGTACGCCGAACAAGTTCTACATTTGTCACCCGTACCGATGTCTAAACAAATTTTAGTTACTTGTTAGAATTGCACTCTTATAAATACGCATCAGGTTGTTAATATAACGAAGTAATTGACTCACAAAGACGCTGCAAGCACAAATATCTAATCGATCTAAAGAAGTGCATTTTAATACAGTTTGATATAGTTGTATTCGTGATCGTTGGATTTGTACCCCACAGTGAAAATAGATGAACAAAGCCGGAAATTTGAAAACGAGTTATGGTTTCCTTACTTCTTTTCTTGTATCGATTTTCTGTTGATGATGTTCCTTCTGATTCCACCAGTTTTCTTTACTAAACAAGAAAATGAACGTATAAATTATTTGCTTATATACATTTCTATATCACTGCTTCCGAACATAATTGTGTGTGTGCGAGAGAGCGATACAGACAGATAGAATGATATACAGACAAAAGGACGGAAAGACAGATAGATAGAAAGGCAGACAGAAAGACAGACAGGCAGGCAGAGACAGAAAGAAAGAAATGGTTGAAATGGAAATTTAACGAGTTATTGTAATAGCATTATTTCTTAACGAATATAACTTTGTAGGCTTATACATACACGGCTGTTTTCCACGTTCAAGCGATCTTGCTAGTTTACGTTTTGCCTCTTCCTTGGCTTCATACTGTAACACATGTGCCATCAGTTCATCGTCCGTCACGTTGCTCGATTGATTCCATAAATCGGGCAGTTGCAAATCGTTCGATTCAATCGCATCTGTTATATCGTTATGATCAGAAAAATGTGCTAGAACAAACAACGTTACGATTGTGTAAAGCTTACAAGACGAATTTATATTTATCAATGCTTCTGCATATAAGAGTGTGTGTGAGAATAAGTTAGAACTACAATTGGCTAACGATGAATTTCACGCATTCTTGCCATAGACATTTTCGCAATATACTTTGGAGGCCCATACATGTACATACACGCTTGTTCGATTTCGTGTTGTAAAACGTATGCCAGGAGTTCTTTGTCTGTCATATTGCTCGATTGGTTCCATATTGATTCCGATTGATGGCTTGGAGAAGGCGCTGCGCTGCGATTTGATTCGGAAGCTGGTATATCGTCGGGCTCTACATCAGCGAAATTGAGATCAGCTGAACTCTCAACCCCAACGTCAGCCAACTGTTTGACAACAGCATCTAACTGGTCCCCTTGCAACGATGGGATTGCAGACGCAAATATTTCTTTCACACTGTCCATGTTGACCAAAATAACAGCTAGAAAGTTAATTAGTTTTCTGATTAGTTGCTTTCCTTCATTTCACACAAATTAAGATTTCTTAGACGTGGAAGCTTATCTGTGATATAACCGGATTATAATTAAAACCATTCACTTCAAAGAGTACTGCAAAACCAAGTAATAGCAAAGAATGAAATTAGCCAGTCTTCTTCCAACGCAATTTGCATCATCATGGTCATAATCCTCTTAGAACTTGTGGGTCTGTCGCTTGAGCCAGTGCTTATCCCCTTTCTTTCAAAACCTATACCTAGAGGTGGGCCGAGGTTCTTTAAAATTTGTTTGCCTGCCGGTTGTTTGCTGTGGAGATTAGCCGTCGTTCCCAGGGTCTTTTCCTGGGTTTCTGTCACTTCACTTTGCAGTTCGCCCTGCCGAGATCGAAACACGTCGCCCTTCTGCAACATTTATGTAATGCATTTATCAGTACATGTACCATTCAAAAATGAACACCTGAGGGCTGCGGCTGATTCCAAATGCTTCAGACCCATTTAGTCACAGCCATAGTGAACTGCTTACGAGATAGCCAAACACAATTACCACTACAAGTCGACATAAATGCAGGGATGTGTGAATCAGTAGGCAGTTATATGCTATCTAATTTTAATCATACATATTCCATTAAAGACAGTAAACTGTTGAGCAACTCCTTATGAATGAATACGTGTCACTAGTTCTTAGAGAAATGTTCCTTGATACACATTGTCCTAAAGCGTGTGGCGCTGGCTGCTATTATTTCCGCGAAGGCAGTGAATGGCCATGCGTATTGTTTACAACAGCTGAGTTTCTTTGTCGGCCAGCCTCTCCTGGTAGCTTGCCTCATAACCCCGTCTTGCGACGGGCAATAGCCTTTGACTGGACATTTGTTACGCCGACAACTCGTTCTTGCTCTCTGGCGTGCTGTCGGGAGGCCTTGGAGGAATAAGCTGTCAGTTTGGCAAGCGAGCGTTGAGGATTCGAACCCGAAACGGTTGGTGCCTGTGTGGATGTCCTCGTTCATGTGGTTTATGCCGGCGCATATAATAATTTTTCTTGGTCTGTCCTTGGGGAGTTGTAGGATGAGCTTGGCTATGTTGTTGAGGCGTGCCCCTGGGAACATGTCCACCTGCCAGTTGGGTGGAATACTGTTTTCTCTGATGTGTCTCAGGTTCGAGTCTCCGATGATGTTTCCGTGGTTGGGTCGGGCGTGATTTTCCAGGTGTCCCTGGTGCCCTGATGCCGTGTCTTCCGGCGTGGGGTGCGAGGTGGTTGCTGAGTGGTTCTCCCAGTGTCCGAGGTGTTAGGGACTGGAGACCGTGGGCGGGGGGTGGTGTAGGTGCCGGCGTGAGGTGTAGGGTCAGTGTTCAGATTTGTGGTAGTGTTGTGGGTGGAGTTGGCCTGGTGGAGTGGCGTGGTGGCGGGTGGGAGTGTTGGTGTCTCCGTTTCCATGAGGGTTTGGTCGGCGTTCAGGAATTGGTCCAAGATGGTAAAGCGGTTTTTTGTTGTGATCATTGGTGACAGCGTGTCAGTGGTTCTTGGTCGCTTGCCAAGTGGTGCCCTGCTTGCCGATGGGTCCTCCCTCGTGTGGTTTCTGCCTGCGTAATTGCTTTCTGTTTCCAGGCGGTTGGTCAACGTGGTGTTGTTGATTTTCCTGCCGGTTCTGGATTGTAGCTGGCGGCGGACAATTTCTTTCGCTCTGTCTATATCTGTGGGGTCTAGTTTGGTGAGTTCCGTACGGTTCAGGCCCAGTTTGTCCGTCATGTGGGCTTGTACCCGCTTCTGGATCAGGTGTCCGGTCTGTTCTAGTATGGACTTGAGTCGTCTCGTAGGTCTTGTGTTGGGTCCGGTGGGTTAATGTTGTCTGATATTAGGTTCAGGTTGTCCTGAACGATTTTTGGTAGTTTTTTCCAGTTGTCCATGTGGTGTTGTAGTTGTTCGGTGCGGAAGAGGGCTTTGCACATTTTGTGGAAGTCCGGGTTGTTTGATTTGGACGGTGGTGTAGTGGGTGATCCGGGTCTGGTGTTGTTGCGTGATTGTTCTCTGGTCCGGCTTCTGGATCGACTGCCTGAAGGTTAGGAGATTAATGGAGAAGGGTGCACTGGCACAGTCGCAGCCGTCCGTCCTTTAACACCGGGTTGAGGTGGAGCAGATTGAGCTGAGGAGTGCCATTCGCATCGGTAGATGGGTGGAGAGGTTGGATGGGATCCAGGAGGATTATGTCATCCTCCTCCGCGTCGGGAGTTTCTTTGGTAAGGTCAATACGTTCGATGACGGGGTAGTGCCTGTCGTCTTCGCCCTCGTCATCGTCCCTGTTCACGGACCCCGTGAGGTCGATGAAGTAGGTTCCCGAGTCGGCCGGAGATGCCGGAGTTCCCGCGCATCCCCGGGCTTCTTCGTCCGTTTCGTCCCCCTCGTTGGCGTAGAAATGTGAGCCCGCGGTTTCGTTCTGGCGAGATGGGAGAGCTGGCTGAAGCACGGGCATCTGGTCATTTGTGCTAGACTGCCTGAAGGTACGGCAAAGTTTAGCAGGTGAAGGAGGCAGAAAGGATCCCATAGACATGGGTGGAATCTCAGTCTCACGACCAGTATAGGGGTCATATTCCCTCCGCTTGGGCGGCAGAAGGGCTTCGTCTGGAGGAGGAGATGGGCTGGTCGTCAGCATCTCTAGAAAAGTTGTCATCGTTCCAATAGCTTTGTAAGCATACACCGTTCTTCTTAAAACAAATTACTACTTATAGCGTTACCATTTCGGTCATATACTTATAATATAATAAATTCTTCACCAAAATCTAAGAGTTCTACAGTAACCTTAAATATATCTGTACTCAATGTTCGATAAAGTGGCTATATTTCACCATCAATACTGCCATTTAGTCGTTTCCGTTTTATAGCAGATTTATCTATTTCGTTCAGCAAATTCAAACGCAATGTTTCTAAAATGTTACTTGTTCAAAATTAACGAAATCCTATATATATTATATTTAACAGAGGAAGCTTTCTTCGGCCAGCGATGCAGAGACTGTGTGTGGATTATAAAATTGTCAGTCCAGAGCTACCTTGTACAAATTTTATAGCTAAAATATTGCCGGGGCCCAAGTAATGGCTGGGCCCCCAGGCTCAAAATATTGCCCGGGCCCCAGGGGCACCCATATGATCGACGCCACTGGAATGAATGAATGGTTTTATTGATCCAAAAAGAAATAAGCACGATATATAAAATAATGTTAGGATACAAAAGGAAAGCCCAGAAGGGATCAAAGTCCCGCTTATTAGGGTCGCCGTACCAAAAGCTATTGCTAGATTAGTGAATCAATGAGGTAGGGTGCACGGGCACAGTCTTAGCCGTCCGTCCATCATCAATGGGTAGAGGTGGAGCAGATGGTGCTGAATCTCGCCGTTCGCGCCAGTTGTTGTGTTGCGAGGCTGGACGGGGTCCAGGAGGATCACGTCATCCTCCCCCGTGTCGGAAACCTCTCCCGTCAGGTCGATTCGCTCGATGATAGGGGAGTGTTCTTCGTCTTCACCGTCGTCATCGTAGGCGTCCGTGCTCTTTGACCCCGTAAGGTCAATGAAGCACGTGCCTGAGTCGGCAGGAGATCCCGCCTCCTGGTCGTCGTAGAAGACCGGATCAAAGTCCGTATCATAATGACCATCCTCCGGGAAGCTCTCTATATGCAGTCTTTTAGGGGCCGCACCAGTTTCTAAGTCCTTGATTTCGGATGAGATATGGCGGATTCCCTTGCGTAACGTGTGCTCAAGGTCTAATAACTTAGTTCTTACTGTGTTCGCTAGGATGTCCATTGTCCTGTTGTTGCTGCTTCTCGAGTGCTGTCGCTTCCGTGTTTGATGATTACTCTGCATTTCACGTTATTTAGAGAAAAAGACCTTTTTCGATTCAACGAATTTCCTTTATTACGAACTCAACGTTTCAACAGTTTATACTGTTTTCATCAGGAGTACATGCATAAAGTGAGTTTAGTCTTATATAGACTTTAAGTTTAGCACCAAGATGGTCCACTCTGGCCTATGGGATAGGCGCCTGTGCCAGAGCCGTCCTATGGGGTTTCGGCCTGGCGTATCCAGGGGCCTAAATTCCCTTGTTGTCGGCCAGAAGTGGCCGGATGAGTGGAGTTGTTTGGTGGATTAGTGGATTAGATTGCACGGGCACAATCTCAGCCGTCCATCCCGCATCACCGGATGGAGGTGGAGTAGATGTGGCTCGTTGTCGCTGTTCGCGTCGGTCGATGCTCGGTTGATCAGGGCAGCGTCCAGGGGCAATGTGTCAGCTTCCTCCGCGTCGGAGGTCACTCCCGTCAGGTCGATCCGTTGGATGATCGGGGAGTGCCCCTCATATCCGTCTTCCTCATCGTCCGTGTTCTCATATCCAGTGAGATCGATGACCGAATCAGCCGTGGATGTTGGAGTTCTCACGCTGGTGTCCATTTCGGTGTCTGCTTCGGCGGATGAGTGCGAGCTGGCGGTGTAGTTTAACATGGTGTCACGGTCGTCTTCGTCGAGGAGTATGACCGGTGCAGGGTCTGCATCCATGTGTGCATCCTCCGGGAAGTCCTGGAGGCCTATGTCTCCCAGTTCCGTCAGAATGTGGCGGATGCCCGCACTTACGGAGTTTTCCAATTCTAACAGTTGTACTCTCAGAATAGTCGCTAGGGTGGCTCCAGTGCCATTCTCCTTGCGTCCGGAACGCTGTCGTTTCCCGGTTTGGTTATAGCTCTCCATGTTTACGTATTAAAAGAAATAACACCTTGTTCGGTTTTGATAAAATCTTTTAATGTACACTCGACGTTTCGATAGAATCTCTATCTTCTACTGGAGTGATGTGGATGAGCTAGGGTTAGTCTTATATAGAGCGTTGTCTTAGTATAGGAGGGCTGCACTTCGGCCCAATGCCTAGGTGCCTGGGCCGGGACCTTCCCGTGGGGTTTTCGGTCCGGCATCTCCAGGGGCCTGGCTGTCGGCTAGAAGTGAGCGGATGAGGGGGGTCCTATATGGGTTGCATCATTGATGGATTTGGTATGTGGGGCGTAGTTTTCAGATCTGCCTGTCATGTGTATGGTCAGGTTTGTCTGATATCGGCCGCCCACCATCTCGTGTCCGAGGATGAGCTCGTATAGGACTCCCACTGTGTGTTTATGGCCTGCGCTAGGGTTTTAAACAGTGCATGTATATCGCCTCTATTTAGTCTTTTAAGCAGTGCATGTCTAAGGTTTTTACGATGGCATCCTATTTCACAGTGCCCCATTTGTGGGTTCCGCTGTGAGGCTTAGTGGCGTTTTATGAGTTCGAATGTCTGTGTTTAGTTTATAAGTTCTGCATTAAGTTTACCTTGTTTAGGCTCATTAGAAGTCTAGTAAAGTTCAATGATTCTACTTTAAAGTTCCGCAATAAGGTAATCCTGTTTAGGCTCATTAGAAGTCGAGTAAAGTTCAGTCATTCTAGTTCAGAGGCGCTGCAAAAAAAATTCCCATATTGGGCTCATTGGAAGTCTAGTAAAGTTCAACGTTTGTAGTGTCTAGTAAAGTTCAACGTTTGTGGTGTCTAGTAAAGGTCAACGTTCGTAGTGTTTAAGAAAACTTCTGCAGTAAGCTTTCCCCGTTCGGGCTCATTAGAAGTCTAGTATAATCTTGTTCTTCAACGGGTGGATCTGTAATATAGGGCGTAGCTTTCAAATTTACATGTCATGTTTCTGATCAAGTTATCAAGTGTCAGCAGCCCCCATCTCACATCCGTGGATGGATTCGTATGCAATTAAAACAGTGCGTGTATAGCTTTCAAATATTAATTCAAACAGTGCGTATATAGCTTTTGTGACATTCCAATATACGATTCGCATTTCACAGTACATTACAACAATAATCAGGTCTGGCCCTTGTAGGCCCCGATGTTAGTATTACAATTGCAGGTATGAGATTTATAGCGTGTTTATGACCTTCAAAGTTATATTTAAAGTTCAACAGTTTGTAATAAACTAACGATGAGATAGAGTTGTCCCAGTTTGGGCTCTTTAGAAGTTAGTCTTTATGATAAGAGTCCATGAACACATAGTACAACAAATTAAACCATTCTTCTTGTTTCTGCTTCCAGACTTTTCTTGTTCTTGTTCTTTTTCTGAGGACTTCAGGCCTTGATAGGCACTGGCTGGTAGGTTAGTGAATCAATGAGGTAGGGTGCACGGGCACAGTCTTAGCCGTCCGTCCATCATCAATGGGTGGAGGTGGAGCAGATGGTGCTGAATCTCGCCGTTCGCGCCAGTTGTTGTGTTGCGAGGCTGGACGGGGTCCAGGAGGATTACGTCATCCTCCCCGCGTCGGAAACTATTGGGGGCAAGTCTTACTTCATGTGGGGGAGTCAAATCTGGAAGGTCGTCATCCTTTTCGTTTTCCGTGGAAGTTGTGTTGGTAGAAATGGATGCACAACTGGTCTGCACAACCCTCTAATTTAAAGTCTAAGAAGCTTCACTTTGCTGATAGAATAGGCCTCCTCCACTGTTATATTCTGATCCAATACAGTGCAGTTAAAATTGGCGATCTCACAAATAAAGTCCTCTATGTGTCCTTTCTTGGACTTTCCATTTGGGAAGAATAGATCCTTCGCATATGTCAGTGTCACACTCATGTCACTGTTTCCGGTAACTAACAGCTTTCGGGTACCGCCCCCACTTTTCGCCCGAACTGGCACCCACTATCATCTTAGTCAAGCCATCCGACTACGATTCTTCGCGATGATTTTGAGGCAAACTTGTTGCCATTCAGATGGCTGTGACTTTTTGGTTGAACCGCTTTGAACGATTCAACTTTTCTTTGAGGCGAGCAATGAGTTCGTCAGTCTGACAGGTAATTGTACTTGTAAACGAACATTTATAAAGCGCCACTTAGGAAACAGTGGCGCTCCCGACTGGAACAAACAAAAAGTATTTGAGGCGTTTGCGAGACTGGGTAGGAGAGAGACTAAGTGACTGAAGCCGCAGCTCAAGAGGAAGGCAGTTCCAGCCGGAAGGGCCAACAAAGGCAAAGCTCCTGGACTGGACAGTCGTAGTGCCGTTTGGTGTGTTTGTTTGTGTTATACCATACCTCATGCTTGGTGTGTTTGTGTTTTTGTTTGTGTCCTTTGGTCGGTTCGAGACTGTTAGGTTTTTTGTTTGCTTCTGTGTGGGTGTTGATGCTGTTGCCCCGACGCAGCCTAGGATTTTGTTCCATACCTTATAACAAGTTTCTACGGTGTTTCTTCCCGTGTGAGGGGTGGTATGTAGAGTGGGGCGAAGAGGAGGTGTAGTCGGGAGTTTACAGTGCGTTTTTCTGCCGTGGTTGGGTTTGAGAGAAAGAATGTTCGTATTGAGTGTTTGGGCACGGGCACAACCGACAGTCTCGTGAGATGCCGGGTCCTGCTGTAACTGCATGCACGAATGTGAGGTATACCAGATGATGTCAAAGCACTTGTGTTATATTTGTTTTTCTCACAAAAAACACGAAATGCTTGCTATTCGGTAACCCAAACGCACTAATCCCAGTCTGCTTGTCCTCATCAGACATCACTGACAACACTTCAATGCCTGTCTGTAAAAATTATTATTTAAACCATTGGAGCAAAACTGAAGTGTTATTCCTGTGTCATTGCATACTGTGGAACTTTTCACTGTCTGCCATGCTTCATTCTTATATCTTGGACTTGCCGATTGTCACGTGTGTTGCGTCAGTTGTCCTTCCTCTTTGAATGCAAGCTTTCATTCATCGTTTACTGTAGAGAGTAATTAATATATTAAACAAATTATATTGCTCATATTGGATCATTCCACTAGTTGCAACAAAATCCGCTATTTGCAAACAGGATTTATTTGTCAGCATGTTGTAATCTCTGTACTGTGTGTTCCATCTTCGTGTTCGTGTGTGAAGTCCTAGTAAACTACACAATGATCAGAATGGAATTTAGTATTACTTTGAAAAGTTCATGATAAATAGCATATATTTTATTGTGTGAAACCAAGTGGTTTACATATGTATTTATGAGACCACCAGCTGTAGATTTTTATAAGTTGGTATAGTGTGTATGTCAGAATGTGGTTAGGCTAGGGGACAAGCTGCAGTAAACCAGCGCAAATGAAGAGGAGCCTAGCAGTCACAAACGTACGTGTATGTTTCATTGTGTTTAGATGTAATGGAGACGTCAAAATGTCAGTGATATATTCGCAGTGTTAGTGTGTACCATGTGTAAGACGACTGTGTGCGCTCTGTGTTGGTTACGTCCATAGTCGCTAGTCGCACTACCTCTGTATGGTGCCAATATATGCTCGTATTATAAGAGTGCACAGTCAAAACTTATAATGAAATTAGGCGTACATTTAACTGGTAGTTGAAAATAAGAATTTGTATGAGTGTTATGTGTTATACTTATATGGTGGCTTTCCTCTTTCTACCGATCTCCTGTTTGTTTCTTCAAATGTCAGTAACGGGCTGTCAGAGAATTCAGGTTCAGCCTCATGTAACAATTGACTCTCTCCACTAAGCATCTGATTGTGGTTTTGTTGATTCCTTAAATCGGGCGTGATTGGAGAAGAGAATCGCTAATTTCATCGATATGGTGTGGCAACATCCGCAAACTGAATTCGGGGTCGTGGCTTATCAGGGTCTTAGAAGGAAGCACGAAAACGAATCCAAACCTCAGGTAAATGACAAAACATGAATGAATATATAAGCCATCATGATTTAGGATACGTGAGTCTGTCTGTGCCCGACAACCAGGTGATGGATGGATTCCTGATCTGTGGGTCACATCTGAACAACTATGAGTGTTGAAGAGGTTATCAGGAGACACTATAAGTACAGATACCTATCTGCACACACATAAGTACATATCATACATATATACATAATATATTATCCTTTGATTTTGTAAATAAGTAGATAAGACCAGCAAAATAACTGACAAATAGTGCTTTGGTTTTTTATTGTTTCCTGTCGTGCAACTCTGTTGACAAATGGTTTGGCTGTGTTTTTGAAGGGACGCCCAGGACTTGAGGTGTGAGACTAGCAGAGGAGATATAAGAAATAGCTGCAATATGCATCCCGATTTCTGACGATTCCAATGTACTACCATTCTACTCGAAGTGACTCTTATGTGACAGTGAAACACAATCTGAGCTGTTTGGTAAGACGTTTGCGTTTTATTGTTCCTCCCTTCCTTTTAATCTACGAGTTCATTACCCAGTTGTCGATGGCATGCCTAAACTTGTTTGACCAGGCAGGGTTATCCATTTGACATATGTCATCATTTTCCTTCTCACCACCCCTCCGCATACAGCCAGAGCCAAGTTACAAAACAAAGTGTTGACTGTGATGTGTCATAGATTTCTGCATGATTTTTTAAAATTTCTGTTGTCTTAATAGTTTTACTGACACAGGCGAACTTGCAGCTGAATTTTACTATTTTATTAGTTATAGCTGCTGTTCTAGCTTCAAAACATGAAGACTTGTCGCACAGAACAGTCACTGATGTAATATGCCATGAAACCCAATCAGCTGATCAGTGGACTAGTTCATTAACTATGCATTTATGGATCAGTACATATTGCCGTATTTTTGTACTCATCTATACGATTTGTATAGCTGGCAGCTGATTAATCTATTCTTTTCTGTTGCTGTTATGTGACTGGGAAACTTTTATTTGTATCTGTATGTATTTGTATTTCAGATTTTGATTCTGGAATCATCACTAAACATGAGCCGAAAGCCCATACAAGGGCTCCTAGATAATTATATAGGAGTCATGGTCTATTCTACATTTCTTTGGGCATGTCACATGCCTCAGAAGATTGGAATCACCAAAGAGCTTTGTGAGCTGCAATAAACAAGCTTGTAAGGCATTGAACAAGACCACAAGGTTAACCAAAGACCACACGGACTAGAGTCATGGAGAAGGATCTGACATCACTGACGAAGGCTCAGATCCTTCTCCATCAGCTTTCATACAGTGTGGAAGAAGGCTGATGATGACGTAAGAGTTTGGCGCCGCCGCATCATCGACACGGCTATGCTCGGCTGACTTTGTCTCTGTTGCTAGACAGCATCTATTCCTTATTAATGGATGGTGCAATTTGTGAACTTTTATAAATTGAGAATAACTTATTTTTACCCGTGTTCATAGTTGTGAACTTTTATAAATTGAGAATAACTTATTTTTACATGTGTTCATAGTTGGATATTCAGGCCTCTGAAAACCAATCTTGTTCATTGTGCTTCGAGTGTAATAATAATCTGAGAACTTTAATGGCATCACTGTAATAATTTAATTGTACCAAATTTATATGCGGATGTCCTTTATGGACGACCCCTAATGGGTGTTGCTTGGAATTGGAAAGGAAAGAGGAGGAATCAGGAAGGGATTTGTGGAAGACGAGTGTTTTTAGTGAAAGACCTGCACAGAGATTGCTGGAGATACTGTATTGGATGGGTCAAATAATTATAAATCTGGCTGTAGTTTATTCCAGAGGGGCGGAACAGCTAGGGCTGTGGGGTGAATTTGAAGAGAGAAGCTGGGTTCGAGTTCAGTTTTAGCTTAGGGATCTTTAGCAGCGAGAGCAATGTACAGTTGAGTATCAGTTTACTGCAAGACCATTGTAGTATTGCATATTTACAGTGATATGCAGTGTCAATATACGGTAGATGTTTTGCCAGATTCCACTGTATGACTTAGATGGAACATTTCCAATGAGTTCATGTACTCTTACTGCAGTTATGGTACAGAACTCGTCACCAACGTGTTGAACATCAGGGAACAATTTTATCTAGCCCAGATCTATGCTTTGATGTTGCGATTTTTAAATGAGAAAGCAGCAAAAATTTGAAAAGCCTAGACATCCCTTTTTGTCCTCAAGGTCATTACGTTCGAACCGTTCGAGGAGAGCAGCACTTTCGATGATGATGATGCTGCTGATGATGATGATATTTACACGCAGCTAGGCGCTTCATGGCTAATATGGCGCAGGGATCTATTTTAATCAAGCTGGATCTTTCCAACGCATTTAACTGCCTATATCGGGATTGCATGCTGGCATCAGCTAATGAAATTCTACCAGAACTGGCAACCTTTTTGCCACTTAGCCTATTCTGAGGCCACTAACCTCAAATTTGGCAACTTCACCGTCCTTTCCCAGGTTGGACCACAACAAAGAGACTCTGGGGCCCACTGCTTTTCTGATTCCCTCTGCAACCAGTTTTACTCAAGCTGCTCTCCCCTGTGGGCGGGGAAGCATTTTTTGTTGTTGTCGATTTAGACGTTATCGAACACAGCTAAACAGCCATGGGACCGTAATCGTAATTCCGAGATTTCTACAGCACCCAACGAAAGCCGCGCCGCGGGGACCAGCTTATTCACAGGCTCTCAGTCAAAATCTAAAAGTCAGACGGAGAGACAGCGTGCAGCTACCGGGGGTGGACTAGGACTCGACCGCACAAAATGTGAGGTGATTTCACTTGACAGTAATGAGCACAAACAGGTGTCTGAGGCAATTCTAACACTTCAAACCACCTTCAGCAACACTGCTAGGTGCCCCTCTGTCGATCATGGATACCCTTCAGGCCACCCTGGAATCCCACAACTGAGCTTCCCTAGAGCTCGACAGACTCACGAGGATTGCTAGACAAGACGCCTTCCTGTTCCTCAGGAGCTTCTTAAGCTCACCGAAACTGTTGCACACGCTGCGCTGCGCTGTTCTCCCTGTGTCAATCACCCCGGTCTAGAGGCATACGATTTCCTCTTAGGCAAAGGCCTCGGTCTAGCCTAAACGCTGCTCTCTTTCTCACACACACACACATACTCGAAACCAATGGTTTCAGGCAGCCTTCCCATCAAAATGGGTGGACTGGATATTCGTAAACGTGTAGTCGTTGGCACTTCCTGCCTTTTTGGCTTCCGCTACGGGCACCCTTCCTCTCCTGTCCTTCATACTTATGGGCACGCATTTGCCTACAGACGCACGATGTTATGCACGATGAACCACTTTTGCTTCACACGACAGGTAGAATCCGGGATTTCCAATCCTGACAATAACCCCACGCACAGGCAAGCTCACTGGGACAGACCTCTGCTCGAAAGGGCTGCTCTAACTTTAAGTAATTCACTGATAGAATACGTACGATCAAGCACACATAAAAGCTTTCTCCGCCCTGCACGACTATACGCACGACCTATAACATGCGGCTTGAGGCTCGACGAGGAAGCCATTAGAATAGCCGTTGGCCTGCGCCTAAGAATAGCTTTATGTGAGCCACATACATGAGCCTGCTCATGCGGGCTGTCCTGCACCCTAGGCCCCGGCACTTTGCCCTAGACGACCTGATTTGCCGCTATTCATCTAAGGCGGGTTTTCCAGCCATCAAGGAACCACCAGGCCTTTCTCGAACCGATGGCAAGAAAACAGAGGCCTTACTCTGATACCGTGGAGCCCCGAACGCAACCTGATATGGGATCGTAATCTGGAGATTTCTACAGCGCCCAACGAAAGCTAAGTCGCGGGAACCAGCTTATTCACAGGTGCTCAGTCAAAACAAAATCGATAGGCAAAAGGGTTCGGTTCCAGGTCAAGATCCAGGAGTCAGACAGTCGGACGGCTACGGTGGATGATGTTTGAAATTGAAGCGAGAAGAGAAATAAGGGGAAGAGGAAGAATCGGGATACGATTTTTGGAAAAGAAGTGTTTTCAGTCTTGAGTGAAAGACCTGCGCAGAAACTGAAAGAGGTGAAGTGTTGGTGAGTTCGTATGATTGACCAGACAACTGTCGCAATTCTGGCGGGAGTTTATTCCAAAAGGGTGGGGCAGCTATGGCTATGGAGCGATTTCCAAATTTTAAGGGTGAGGTGACGGGAGGGCGAAGAAGTGTTAGGACAGATGAGGAGCGGGTTGAACGGAGTGGTTGGATAGTAAATAATTGACGAAAATAGGAGGGTTGGGAGGATTGAAGTGTGTTGTAGGTGAGGGATAAGACTTTGTACTCTATTCGTTCTGGCATTTTAAGCCAGTGCAGTGATTTGAGAACAGGGGTGATGTGATGGTGTTTGGGTGTTTTGGTGACAGCACGAGCGAGAGCATTCTGAATAGCTTGTAGGCGGTTTATCTGGGTTGTGCCAATATTGAGGAAAAGTGAATTGCAGTAGTCAAGTTTTGCATGGACTATGGATGTGGCAATGATAGATGCGGTTTTGAAGTCAAGCATAGGACGGATTCTGCGAAGGTCGCGGGTACGGATGCCACGATAGTAGACACCCTAGCTGCCTCTTACCTACCAGCAACTACGGTAACGGCCGTTGCGGCGGCGGAGATGGCAGCGGCTTGAAAGGATATGATACACAACTCACTTCTTGCTTCACACGACTTCATCCCCTAATAGTTTTCGAAACTCTCGACCCCACAAAACAGCATCGGCTAACTTTCATTTCTGATTTGGTACGTTATCTAACTCATATTTCCGGAGTGGCGAGAGAGTCCAGCTATCTGTTTCGTCGTCTTTCAGTAATAATTCAACACTTCAATGTCGTGGCTTTTCGCAGTACTTCTCTCTGCCAGAGACGGAGCAGACGTACCTCGGGTAAAAAATAATAATAAAAAAATAATATTAAAGTAACAGATAAAAAAGACACAGACATAACGTAAGTTATATAACAAAAATAATATCAAAGTAACAAATTAAAAAGACACAGACATAAAGTAAGTTACATAACAAAAATATTAAAGTAAATCAAAATGACAGACATACAGTAAAGCAAGTTCTTTCAAGCACAACCGCTTAGCATGGCCTCTATAACAACTTTTACCCTGTCACACAGTTAGTTAAAACAACTTTCTCTTTCAAAGATGGCTAAAAACTGATTATTCAGGGCCTACTCTTAAGATGGGCGGCACAATTGTGCATATGTATCCGTACATATTTAGTTGAAACAGTGTTCTGATAATACCAAAGTCAAAATTTCTTTGCGATTTCTGTACATGTATTTAAATTGTGAGCAGTCTTCGGGTTGCATTTGACTGTTCTGCAAACTTTTTCAACCCGTCTGGAAACACACATCTCTCGATCAGTTAGATAAACAAAGACATACACACCTGCTACGTACATACAGATATGCATAAAATGTATGCAACTATAGTTGTCAAGCAACTTTACCGAGGCACCTGAAATGAACTTTAAACCGCTTGGGCAAACTCACAGGGCCTGGCTAGACTATGAAACATATTTCGGCCAATAGGCTTTGGGTGTCACCGAAGTAGCCTCCAGTCAGTATGCTACTAGTTCACCGTGGTGTATACGTCTCTTATGTTTTTTAATGAAATTGTACGTATGGTGCCTACTCTTGCAATATGTAATTTTATGCTTTAATTTTAAGTTAATTACAGTTTGCCGTCAGGTGGTGTCGGCATTTTCATGTAAGTACAACGAGTTTACAATTATAGAATAGCCTACCTATTGCAACAGACTTATTCTTCGAAGTTTACACCCACTGATTTGTAAATGCTTGCTGTCCACGATCATGAAACGAACTACTGTACTTGGGCTTAAGTGCTTTGACACATTGGCCAATTGCTTGAGCCCTTGTAACGCGGAGTGCATTTCTTCGATATGATCAGTTATTGAGAAAACTTTAATGATCTTATGTGTATTAATAATTAAAAATATTAATGTTATTATTGTAAGTAATTAAGCAAGTAAGTAAGTAAGTAAGTAGGTAATGCATTTGTTAACACGCCATATGTCCATTGGCTGAGCGAGGAAACGTAGGCGTGGACAAACACACACACAATTAAATATTTAAAAACAGCAAACAAATAAACGAAGATGCACAGGCAGACATTCAGAATGACACTCAAATCTGGAAACTTATAGGACCGGTTTTTGGGATCATTTTTGAGAAGCACGTAAAAGATCAGACTCGGAATGTTAAGTCGCAGATTTCGACTCAACACATTAACAATAGTAGCTATTATATATTATTTATGTGTACAATACGTATATTTATGCGTTATATATATGCGTGTGTATTTATCTGATGCACACATATGTATTTGCACATTTACATAGAAATTCTTTAAAGGTGCTATAAAACAATACTTAGTCTATATATAATATATTTAATCAACATGCATATGACACATATCCCTATTGCTGGCAGTAATTACACACACACACCACATATATATATACAGTACGTATGTGATGTATTAGTACATACTTAAGTAGGCCTATGTACATGCACGTGTTGCATTTATGCCAGTTGATTCCAATTTTCACAGCAAGAGACAGACTATATGCCTACCCACCAAACCACCCACCAACCAACCCATCTACATGCCTCAATTATATGCGTGTGTGTGCGTGTGTCTGTGTGTGTGTGTGTGGAAAGTGAGATAAGGGGAAGAGGAATAATCAGGAAAGGATTTGTAGAAGAGGAAAGTTTTCATTTTGCCAACAATAATAGTGATGACAATGTAATAATAATATTAATGATAATGATAATAATAATAATAAAAGTAATAATAGTAAGGATATCTTTGGAGAAAAATAGTAGTAAGTTGCTACAAAATTGAGCTAAGAGCCTGTTATATGTGTTGCTTTATTAATTTTAACATTACCTCCTTGTTTATTGTTTTTTGTTGTTAATTTCGTTGTTAGTTGTTAATTTTGTTGTTAGTTTTGTTAATTTTGTTAGTTTTTCTCTAATAATTTTGATGCTATTCTTACGCCAGTTGTTAATTTTGTTGTTAGTTTTGTTAATTTTGTTGTTAGTTTTGTTAATTTTGTTAGTTTTTCTCTAATAATTTTGATGGTATTCTAACGCCAGTTTAAATGTTATTATAAATTTAAAATGTTATTATAAACTAAAAATAATATTTTGTATTAAAATGCATCAGGACACGAATTTGCTAAAGGCTTCAATGGAACCAGGTTCGTACTGCTTTAAAGAGATGTTTAAATCACGTATTTAAAGAAGACTTGTACTTTACTAAGAACAACGAAAACCTGGCCTAACATAACTTAACATTTAAACATTTCAGAAGGCTTTCGTTTGTATTTGAACCTCTGCACTTATAATTTTCAACAGCCAATTTCTCTCAAAGACTTCTATCACACTCTTCTATCTCAGAGACTTCTATGTTAAATCGCAGATTTCGACTCTTACAACACATTAGCAATAGTAGCTAAGACTGTATCCAGTGAGACAGTACTGTCGTCCAAAGTTTCAATATGTCTAATCGGTTGCACTGCACAATGTCTGCACTAAAGAGCCCGTGTGTTTGTTGCTTACGAACCGTAGCCAAACCTGATCTATGGGAATTCGATCTGGCTTCTCCAATGGATTATGGTTTTGAGTGCAATTTCACTTGCAGCGACTTTCCATTAATGTCTTGAGTATTACGATGATGGCGCTATCGATGTCATTAAATTAGATCAGATTAGATTCGATTAGAACACCAATCCTGGTCTGATTTCCATCGCCTATCTAAGCTGATACTGCAAAATGTCAATTTCAGTTCCATCAACTTTGAGCAATGACGAAATCCGACAACGTGTGCACAGTAATTACGCAAGATTTGTAAGAGATGTTGATCCTGAGAGTCTGAGCGACCTTTTGAAACAAGAAGGTATTATTTCTATCGAACAGTGGCAAGAGATCTGTGGCAGGAACACGACGTCTCGCTGTCGATGTCGGGCTCTCTTTGATTTTCTTCTAACCGGAGCTAATCCCACAGCGTTTTTGTTCGTCAGAAACTTTCTGGAAAAGGAAAGCCATCACTTATTAGACGTTATCGATAAAGATTCCTGTCTTACAGAAGGTGGTAAAATAGAATTATTTTGTCATACAATAAAATGCCTAAACATAATTAATGTCCATTGTGCTCTTTGACGGCGCTTTTCTAAGACCTTTTTTCAGTTGTCTCCATTTTTTCAAATCGTTAATTTATATAACGGTATTTGAGTTGTTATTGTATCGTGGGTGTTTCAACAATGGCGACAGAGTGGAATCAGAATTTTACAGTTTTAGAAGGTAAGCTGTAGGCTAAAGCTGGAATTAAGCAATCCTAAATGATACAATAAGGGACGGCAAACCGGAGATGGTGACAGGTGGTAAATGAATTAAATGAAAAAGCGATTCTGGGAATTGGAATTATGGTCGAAGTTCGACGTATATGTTCTACTTTTGCATCAGTTGCAGAGACTCTCTGGTGGTTGTTAAAATGTCCAACTCATATTTTGGAGTATTTTGGGTTACCGTTTGTTAACATGTCCACGGCATCGTTTTAGATAAGAAAACTGCCAATCACCCGCAAGCTCAGCAAGAAGCTCAAAATGAATCGATCCAAGAATTGAAAAAACGATTGCAGCAAGGTTCATATTTTGTAGTGTTAAGATTGTTGCGCGGGTAAATATTATGAATGCCATCTATCTAACGTATTCGATAAGTGCCCTGGTGTTTGCAAATGCCATCGTGAGCAGCATGAAGAACTTGAATTCCACAATTGAAACAAAATATTGATGTAATTAAATATGTCATTCTTTGTTGATATTATGTTTAACGAAAATTAACGTATCCAATATTTTGTCGATATTAAAAATAATTTAATTCAATCTTTGCAGTTGGAAGCTCAATTTATATTTGTGGCAAAAATAATCAACTTTATGGGAAAGGTGGCGCTTTAAGAGTGAGTGTTAACGGCAAACAATGCAAGTGACACATTTAAACCAGCAAATATGAAATGACGATGATTTTCAGCACAAGCTCTGAAAATTTCTAGCATTGATATTTTGGATTTTTCTGTGTCATTTGTACTGTGTCATTCTTCTTAAATTGTTGATTTTTACAATAATTATTACGATATGGCTACCTAAACCTTTCCAGGTATATACTACTGTAGATTAGATACCAAAGCATTTTTTGATGTTTTGTGTTTTGGTAGCTGAATGTGAAATTGACAAATTACGAAGGAAGGTATATGAACTGGAAATTGAACGCGATAGATATCGACACAAAAAACCGGGTCAGTCAAATAATGTTTTAATAAGGCGAAAAGTGCTTCGGATAATTGTAATTAAAATTAGTAAAACTTAGCGAGAAAGCTCACGCGAGGCCCTTGCTCAAACTTGAATCCACTGCGTAGAGCAAAAATAAATTAAATTGCATGAACTAGTCCTCTTTCCAACTTACAACTTTGATAGTTATAAAAAATAAAAAATGGGTAATGCATTGAAGAATGAAATCTAGGCCTTATAATCTAATAATAATCTAATGTGAAAACTTTTATAGCACCGCTATCGTTTTGCACAAGGCATCAATCGACCGTCGCTTCTAATCGAAATCGCATTCCAATGTCACAATCGACAAAGCCACCAATCAGAGTCCTGGAAGACAGGCCTCAGAGGTTAAGCAAATCGAAAAAGAATAGAATTCAGATTTGACATAATTGACATCACAGAGCCAGCGAACCGGGCAGAAGGACGCATCGACCTCCAGTGCCTTGGGCCGGTTTCAGAAAAAGATCGGAAACCCAGTTCTATATTGGTTCAGGGCAAACAGAGTCAGCATTCAATAAGCGAGTGCAGTATTTGCGAGAGTCTTTTCAACGTCCTTCAAAATACCATATACTTGTCCTTTATGATTCTGTAGCTCTCTCTCACGCGTTCTAAGCCCGGAGAGTTGGTATGCAAGCTCTAAGGTACCAAGCTAAATATCACTACATTGCTGCCTACATATGCATACATTTGAATATTTGCATAGCGTACTGAAAAAAACATCGCAATCTTTTGCGTACGTTGAAATATGTAATACTTGAAAATGTAACACCTGACTGCCCTGATACTCCTTGATTTCTCTGCTGTTAAGTGCGTAGGTTTTTTAATCTATCAAAGAAAGACGCTCAATATAGCGCCGTTAGTGACCTCTCAAGATCGACATAGAATCAGTTTCTTTTTCTTGTTGATTGTGGTACATTCCTCAATTGGTTTGTCTCGTACATTTCTAACCCTGCTTAGACGGTCCATGTTGGCTATTTCATCTCATCCATCACTCCTGTGTTCTTTTATGTTTCAAAAGGTTCCGTCTTGGGGTCCCTGCTGTTCGTCTTCTATATCTCTGCACTGTCAGCCACTGCCCCTCGTCATGACATAGAAATCCACCTCTATGCCGACGATACCCAATTCTGTCTACTTCTTCGACTTCATGAGGTCGCAGATGCTACCAAGAGACTTGTATACGCATAATACTTTGGAGTCTGTCTGTGTCCTGAAAATTAACCCTGCAAAATCTGAGCTCATCTGGTTCAACCGTTATTCCACGGTATCACAGTGTACTGACTTTTCAGTACCTGCTTCCACCTCATTACTCTCCCATTCTCCACTGTTTATGATCTTGGAGTTATGCTCGACCCGACACTATCTGTCAAACTTCAGATAGCTGAAACTTCTCGAACGTGCTGTTTGCCTCAGAAGGATTCGAAACATTCGCTCTATTCTAGATTCAACATCACTAAAAACACTGTTACACAGCCTTGCTCTGAAATGAACCGACCTCTGCAGCTCTATTTCTGTGGTGTCCCTGAATTAAAACCTTCCTCTAACAAGACTCATAGCACAGGCTGCATGACTGTCTTGGACTCTCTTGTCGCGACCGTATGACACCTGCTAACCAAATTACAACACTGGTTTTCAGTATCTGAGTATATCCGCTTCAAGCTGGAACTCAACAAGTGCAAACCATTTTACATCCTATCTGTCATCTTCACGTTACCGCTCTAGCTCGGTTAAAGGGCGACCCTGTCTTCAATCAGCATCTACTGAAAAGGATGGTCGTCCTGGTACAGGTCTTATCTTTGGTCGGCGCATGTTCACCGCTGCTGGTCCTACCAGCTTCATGTTCGCGACTCTCTTTCTGAAATTATCTTTCGCCCTAAAGTGAAAACCTACCTCTTCCAGTTTGTTTAGGTTTCATATTGTTTTCCAATTGCCCCGGCTTCGTTAAGTTCTTCTGAACCTTGTAATGGACGTTACAAATTTTCAGTTGTATTGTATTGTATCTCAGTCGTTTGCAATATTATCGTTCACCGTGGAACATTGCAATAAACGTTGCCCCTGCCATAATTTTTACAATAGGCTATCATTACTGAATCAATACAATTGTCAGTACGCATTTGATACTAACATTATCTGTACTCTTATTTGACACCTAGGAGATCAAGGTCAAAAGCAGATATTACACCGAAGAAGTGAATCTTTCGTTGATGTTAGGTCAACTCCAGGTAAAAATAATTTAATCTGCTGCGGTAAATATTCGCCACAGTAAATTATTAAAACTTCAATTTATATAGCATTGTGAGCAGCCAGCTATTTCTGGAGCAGTTTTATTTGCAGAGATGTTGCTAATAGTTAATAATAGATAAAGAAACTGATAGTTTTATCTCCGGGTCGTCTCATGCAGAATTCAAAGATATTGGTTTTCAGCATGATAGATACAATTTTGCAGTAATGAATTTGATGGTAATCGACAGTTTTACGGCACTATTAATTTGTGCACTTTGTGGTAGACGCTATACTGGAAACTGATACGCATAACCTATATGATTTTGCATAGGAGATTAAATAATCCAGTTTTGTGGCGCTTTTAGAAACACATATATTTATATATATATTTCAAAAGTGACCAAATTACATTATTTTCATTAGCAAGAACCTTTTTTAACGTTTGTACTGTAGAAGGCTTTCATTTGCGTTTTTTGTGATCGCAGTCCCAGCGCTCTTGAGATGTACTAAAAGAGCACTACATTAAGTATCTTCATGCATGCATGCATATGCACAGATACATAAATACATGCATGCATGCATACATACATACATACAAACCTCCATGAATACATGTACATATATATACATGCATACTCAACGTTGCATACATACATACATGCATACACAGACATATATCTACATAAGCCCTAATGCAACTTAGGATATGTTGGAAAGAAGTGTTCGAGAGCGAAGTGATTATTTTCTATTCAGGGAATCACGATAAAATTCTAGTCAACAGCTTTCTTGTCTGAAACTTACTAAAAGCTGATTATGATAAATGGCGAATAATTTATTAATGTTAATTTTATAACTGCTGTATGAGCAATGTTTGAGTTTCACGTTGGTTATAGTCTGCCTTCTCTTTTTCTAAATCATTGTGCATATAAGCAGCTGTTAAGCTTTTGCTTCATAGTTGCTTCATTTTAAATTGTTTTGCTATCATTTTGTTCTTATGTTTTTTTCAATAATGAATTAAGAATATTCCGACATCGAAAGGAAAAGTGTCACCCTTAAGCCACCCAGCAGAAGGCAATCATTTGGATCAACGCCATGTGGTAATGAACAGAATATATGTAAAGGATACTTAACAATAGATTTAAGTACTGATTTTTAAAGTAGAATTTTATAGTGATCATGCGTAAATGAAATAGGGACTATGTGTTTTATATCTAACTGACTATAATGGGGTTGTTTCACTATGCTTTAAAGAATATGGCCTTTCGGCTTGTATTATGTATAGTACATTGCTGTAGTGATTCTATCACTTTTAATAAGCTCATCAAGTGAAATTGAAAAAAGACACGAAGTCTATGGTAAAACAAAAGTTATCCAAATATAAAATCGAATTCTGTGACTCTTTTGCAAAACATATAGAATAAACAATATTTAAGGGTGACCAATTAACTTTTTCATTACGAAGAGTCTTACTAAACATTTGATATTGTTAGTCTATAGCAAGCCTATATATAAGCGCTTCCTAAGAAAACAAAATATAAAAATGGTCAAATGGCATAAGAAATTTTTCCGTTATAATAACAATGATGTTATGGTATGGTAATAAATCAGTCAACAAGAAAAAGAACCTGATCTGTGTCGATCTGTAGAGGTCACTAACGGCGCTATATTGAGCGTCTTGGTACATCCATACATATATATAACAGTGCACATTAAGATTAAGATGAAAAGTCTAGAGTTAAAAAGTGTTCTGTTGGCATGTAGTCGCTTTAAAAACAACTTAATCGCCAACAATTAATCAAAATCTAGTAATAAAAAATAGCGATAATTAATATTAATTTAGTAGTCATTCTATGATATAATCTTGAATATCATATGTTTTCTGTTGATTTTAATCAAGAAGTATAAGGAACTGTTTACCGTTTTCTTGATACATCTGTGTTGTCTTATTAATTTTCAAATTGACACCGAACAAATAACTGCTATAATCAGACTATTTTTAAAAATTAATTTATAACTTCGGTTGAGTCAATCTATAATGCACAAGGCATCAATCGATGACGCACTTCATTCAAAGGCAGGTTGATCAAAGCATATGATAATGAAAGGTATATCTAGTATAGGCTAGACTTTGAAATATAGTTCAGTACTAGCAAATTTTTAAAACGTGTTTTACTGTAGCCTTAACTAAATAAAATAGATGCCTTAGTCTATATGCAGATGGTCTCACTCAACTGAAACCATGTAGTGTTTCTTCACACATCATTAAATACAATTATCGTAGTCTTTCGGAATGCTTAAATGATTCAGTTATCAAAATAGAAATTATAGCAATCAAGCGTAGGCTTAACGTCTTGACTTAATTTTTTCACATTCTTTGATGCTTATGCTAAAGATGATCGAGCTGAAGGGGCTACAGAACCATTGCTATCAGCTGAATATTATATGTTGCATAATATTAAAAAATTCTTTGTTCAGAGGAATATTTCCATCGGGAAAATGAAAAGCGTGAGCTCACATGTAGGGGGGCAGAAAAGCAGAAAAATCCGATTACAACATGTACCCGTTCAGAAGCCATGGTAGAAAAAAATTCAGGCAAGTTTTCTAACGTCGTCGTGATTTTCATAATCAACGTAATACTTATCAGCTCTATCATCATCATGATCATCATGATCATAATTATCATGATCATGATCATAATCGTCGCCATCGTCATCATGGCCATCATCTGTTGCACCATCTATTTCATCCTCCATCTGATCACTGTTATCTATGTTATACTCATTGTTGTGATCATCTTCATCATCGGCATTATCAGTTTATACCTATTGTAAACTATCATTTTCTTTTCAACGTTTGACGTGAATCCTTATTATCCGCTATTTTTTGTGTTTTTATTGTCGTGTGCCATTTGATTTTAAAGAATCATGTTATAGCTTTTCTTGAGTTGTTGTTTTTGCTCGAATGGAATAACATGAGTGAAAGCCACTCTAAACGACTGTTATCATGAAATCCGAAAAAAACAGAAGATCACAAATATTGCATAGGTATTCTGTCGATGAGGCGCAACTCCGCACCCGATCTCTGCCAAACATTTTACCAGATCCCATCATGTAATCACAAATAAAGTTTACAGATTATGGGCTCATTGAGTGGGGATTTGTATACTATCGCATTGAAAATCTATTTATTCATTTACTTCTTAAAGTCAAGTGCTTGTTATGCATATGCGCGTTCAGTAAGGTTTTATGTCACACACAAATCACTGATCAATTGTGAAAATTGAAAATGAAGAGACAATAAGCAGAACTTAAGTTCAATCTTAGCTGACGATTCCATTACAGACAGAGTCATTTCGAGTTGAATAGATTAGAAAGATAAATTACAAATAGGTAGGTCGATAATTGTGTATGCAATTAACAATTAGCGGCAGAAGAAATGTCGGAGATGCGAGAAGTAGTTGCTGAGGTCAAAGAAAGCGAATCTTTACTCGCCGGGAGTGAATAGACCTCATAAGAGGCGAAACAGAGCAACAAAAATTGTTACACCTATTTTCATAGCCTCAAACCAATTGACTTAAAAGTGGACTTTGAGGATTTCATTAAGGAAGAACAGTTATTTTTCAGCGTCGTGAGTGCCTATCCTGCACCAGTCTTACAACATATCTCGGCTGCATAAAATCGGAGTGCATTAATTCACAAATAGGTTGCTGGTGGGTAGTCCCAATAATTTGTTCCATAGCAAGCTTGGTTTTTATACTGGATGTTCGGTTCGCTGTCTGTGACTGTGAACTATAATTTTTCAATCGGTCAACGCATTCAGTCTAATTTTGACCTTTCAATATTTCTTCCGGTTTTCAACATTACTTTCGACTTTTTATTATTGTCTATTTTAATTGATTCTCAAATGGCAAGTCGGTTAACTAATGTTGAGATTTAGCTGCTTTATGGCAGTTAAGGCTTAGCATTTGAATTTTAAATTGTTTTTTTAAAAATACGGTAAAAGTACAGTAACACTGTTCGAAGTTTTAACACTACAAATTATCACTACAGTTAGTCACAAAATTCTACTTTCCGCATTCTAGAACTCTTTTACAATTTGAAAATTGTATACTTATAGAAACTGAAAGCTCTTCCGACACCGAAGAGAAAGTTACAGATCTCACACCATCTCAAGGCTTACCAAGGCAATTTTCTTATGAACGTCACGAGTCCACAATGTACTTAACCCAAGATTCCGGTAGTCATACAACTGTACTCTTCTAAATACTGTCATATCACAATCTTCCTTTAAAATGTTCACTCTAGCTTTAGAATATTTAAATTTAACCAGGATTATTTAAGTATGTGTATTGGAGGAGATAGGCATCATTTTGCCCGCTGAAAAGGAGAGGATAATCCCATAGGGTAGTGCTGTTAGCAACTGACAGCTGAACTTGTTTTGCTACACATTGACAAGTTTTACCGAACAACGGTTGTCACAGCCCAGTTTCAAAGCGACCAGTAAAAGACAAATGGTTAAAAAACAATAGCGCTGACACGGATTTGTCAAAGAAACTCATAAAACTGCATATCCTACTTAACAGGTTACTCTACATTCAGTGAGATAAAGCTGGAAATAATCATTTCAAACTGCTTATGCATTAACTAAAAGTAAGAGTTATTGAGGCTTTTCAACCTCGTTCAAATTACCATATAGTTGGTCCTTTTTGATTCTATAGCTCTCTATTACGCGTTCGAAGCCGGAAGAGTTAGTATGCAAGTTGTAATGTACGAAACTAAATATGATGCGCATTGCTCCCTGTATATTATGCATATGTTTGGATATTTGAGTAGTATCTGAAAAAACATCGCAATGTTTTGCATGCATTAAAATACGTAATACTTGAAAATGTAACATCTGACTGCCTTAATACTCCTTGATTTCTCTGCTGTTAAGTGCGTAGGTTTTTTAATCTATCAGTCTTGCAATAGTCCTTCAGCATCTGTGGTACATTCCTCAATTGGTTTGTCTCGTACATTTCTAACCCTGCTTAGACGGTCCATATTGGCTATTTCATCTCATCCATCACTCCTGTGTTCTTTTATGTTTCAAAAGGTTCCGTCTTGGGGTCCCTGCTGTTCGTCTTCTATATCTCTGCACTGTCAGCCACTGCCCCTCGTCATGACATAGAAATCCACCTCTATGCCGACGATACCCAATTCTGTCTACTTCTTCGACTTCATGAGGTCGCAGATGCTACCAAAAGACTTGTATACGCATAATGCTTTGTAGTCTGTCTGTGTCCTGAAAATTAACCCTGCAAAATCTGAGCTCATCTGGTTCGACCGTTATTCCACGGTCGCACGGTGCACTGATATTTCACAGCCTACTTCCTCCTCATTACTCTCCCATTCTCCACTGTTCGTGATCTTGGTGCGATGCTCGACCCGACACTATCTGTCAAACTTCAAATAGCTGAAACTTCTCGAACGTGCTGTTTTGTCTCAGAAGGATCTGAAAGATTCGCTCTATTCCAGATTCAACATCACTAAAAACACAGGTACACAGCCTTGCTTGATATGAGCCGACCTCTGCAACTCTATTCGTATGGTCTCCCTGAATATAAATTTCTTCCTCTAACAAGACTCATAACACAGGCTGCATGACTATCTTGGACTCTCTTGTCGCCACCATGTCAATAGGCATTTGATACTAACATTATCTGTACGGTTAATTGACACCTAGGTTTTCATGGTCGAAAGCAGATAGTGCTCCGAAGAAGTAAATCTTTCGCTGGTGTTAGCTCAACCCCAGGTAAAAAATCGTTTAATGTGCTATAGTAAATTTTCACGGAAGTAAATTATTAAAACGGCAATTTTGATAACATCGCAGGTAGCAAGCTATTTCTGGAGTAGTTTTAATTGTCAGAGCTGTTGCTAATAGTTAATAATAGATAAAGAAGTTGATAGTTTTAATCTACGAGTCGTTCCATGCAGAAATCGAAGATATTGGTGGTTTAAAACGTAGTAGAAACAATTTTACAGTAATACAATTGTTGGTAGTCGATTGTTTTACGGCACTGTTAGGGCTTAATTCGGTAGTCGATTGTTTTACGGCGCTGTTAGGGCTTAATTCTATCTCTTTGTAAAAGGCCCAACAATGGAAACTTAGAGGCATAACTTACATGTTTATTACTAATCGATGAAATAATCTAATTCTGTAGCACATGTAGAAACACATATGTTACATAATTATATATTTCAAAAGTGACCAAATTACAACATCTTTATTTACAAGAGCCTTATTTCTCAACCAGTGGTACTCGTTCCCCTAGGGGAACGCCAGTTGTTGCCAGGTGGTACGCAAGAAAAAATGTTACAACTTTCATGTGATGGTGGATTGAAGAATGAATTCAACAGTGACTTGTTGAGTGATTTCTCGCTTAAAAGAAAAGCAGAATATGGATTAATTTCCGACAGAGCTATGAAATTTTTAATTCCTTTCAGTACTTCACATCTCTGTGAAACTGGATTTTCGGCAATGCTTGCGATTAGAAATAAATACAGATTGAAACTTGAACTTGAGCCAGACTTAGTCTAAAACTAACAAAATTAAAGCCCCATATTGCAAAATTATGCAAATCTAAACAAGATCAATGCTCGCATTAAAATTAAACTTGTAAGTTGACTCTGAATAATCATTGATAACCATTAGCCCTGCTCTTCATGTCTATTATTGTTACTAGAAAAGAATGAACATAAAATAAAATAAATTTATTGGTGTGCAACAGTAATAATTTTAATACAATAAAATTTAATAAAATTCATATAGGTAGACAAAAATGTTTACAAAAATGTTTATAATTAGGTTAGGACTTATTAAACTAAATCACTACTATAATAAACCTACTAAAGAACGTTTCTGACAAGTTTTTCTGGTGGGGGTACGCCAGGAAATAACTTTTATACTTGGTGGTACAACAAAAAGGTTGCACCGCTGTCTTAGTTAACGTTGAAAAGAGGTATTTCTAGAGTTCAAGAGCGAAGTGATCCTTTAGCATTCATCGAAAATGCTAGCCAACAGCTTTCTTTTCAGCAAATCATTACAAGTTGAATATGATGAATAACTAATATTAGTTATGTTAATTTTATCAATACCGCGTGAACATTGTCTGAGTTTGATGTTGGATATAATCTGCCTTTTGTTTATCTAAATCAGCGTGCATATGAACAACTGTTAACCGTTTGCTTGATACCCTTGTGTCTTCTTATATTTTTATATGAAGTATATTCCAACGCCGAACAGAAAAGTGCCACCCTTCGACCATCCATCAACGGGCAATATTCTGCATCAAAGCAGGATGGTAATGAACAGGATATATCTTGAGTATACTTAACAATAGATATCAGTACTAATAAATTCTAAAATGGAATTATGTTAATAGCCATGCCAAAGTAAAACAGGTAATTGTAATTGTAATTTGAGATTTATAAAGCGCCTCTTAGAGGATAAACTCAACAGAGGTGCTTCCGACCCGAAGGAGTAAAATCACTGTTAAACAGTACAGTCTTCAGGCGCCTGCGGAACACTGAGAGGGGGAGAGAAAGGAGCTCAAGTCGCAATTCTCGAGGGAGACGATTCCAGCAAGTGGGACCAACGTAGGCAAAGCTTCTGGACTGGGCTGCAGCGGTGCGCATGCGAGGGACAAACAGGAGATCTTGAGTGGCCGAGCGAAGGTTGCTACGGCCCGGCAACGAGGAGATCAAAGTAATAAGTAGTTTTTATTTTGTTGACCTTTATGATTAACAACTAGTTTGAATTTGTTTCACTGTGCATTAAAGAATGTGATCTTTCAGCTTGTACTATATACAGTACATTGATGTAGTGATTCAGTTGTTAAAATAGAAATGATATCAATCACTTAGGCGTAGGCTTGACATTTTAGCCCAGTTTCTAAACATTCTTTGATATTAAAGCTTAAATTGATGAAGCTAAAGGGGCTAATGAACCAATGGCAGATGAATGTTAAACGTTACACAATATTTAAAAATTCTTTGTTCAGGAGAATATCTTGATGATTTCCATCGTGAAAATGAAAAGCGTGAGCTCACATGTAGGGGGGTAGAAAAGCAGAAAAATACGATTACAACATGTACCCGTTCAGAAGCCATGGTAGAACAAAATTCAGGCAAGTTACCTAACGTCGTCGTGATTTTCATAATCAACATAACACTTACTAACTTAATGATGCTGGTGATGATGGTGATGGTGATGATGATGATGATAATAACGATGATGATGATCGTCATCATCATCACGATGATGATCGTCATCATCATCAGCAGCTGCATCAGCAGCAGAAGCAGCAGTAGTCACTAAGTAATGAGTTAAGAAAATATCCACTGGACAACAAGACTAGAATGACTCCGTAGTGCATAGTCATGAAAAAGAAGTCATTGAGTGATAGGATTCATTTAGTAAGATACATCATTGTTTATGTGACAGCAGTCTTAGTTAAATAGTCTTGTTGTTGCTGATTTTTTCTTCTGCTTCTTCTTGTTCTTGTTCGTGTTCATCAACACCATCATCTTCATCATCATCATCTTATTATTATTATTAGTGTTAGTAGTAGTAGTAGTAGTGGTAGTAGTAGTGGTAGTGGTAGTAGTGGTAGTAGTGGTAGTAGTGGTAGTAGTGGTAGTAGTAGTAGTAGTAGTAGCAGTATTAGTATTATTAAGTGAAATCGTAGTGAAAATGTAAGTTAGTTGGAGAATCTCTGTCGAAATCCGCTAGGCCAGGAAAAGCGCAACTAAAGCCACGCTTTGTTAGAAAGTTGAAACAGATGATTATAAGTTTAGATCTAAATCATATAGAAGAACTGACAGAATGCATATAACTGGGCAGTGAATGCTAAAGCTTTGAACCAACCAGAGATAATTCACTAGAGCTCAGTATTGTCTTGGTCTGAGGCTCAACAGGAGTTAAAGTGTTCGCTGATCAAGTGCAATGTTTGTGGTGTTAAGGGATGGGCAAGGAACAAAACTAGGTCGGTTGAATTCTATTGTGATACATTGTGAGCTATAAGCTAGATTTTAAACTTGATTCCTTGTTTGCTGGAGAGCCAGGGTAATGGATGTAATGTGGGTGTAATATGCTGGAGTCTTTGTTACGGCGGTGATCAGAGGCTTATAAGACGAACGTTTAACTTTCGGCCACAAGTAGGCCTACATATGAATAAATAGCAAATTTTTCTGAAACTTCCTGAGCCTTTGCTGCTGTTCCTGTCTCGACATAAGACCTAGGTGTTTAATCGTGTTGCTATTAATTGATGGTATGTCGATCTGTCGCGTGCATTATTAAGTCGGAGCTGTAAAAGTAATATGATTTCATTATGTTTTATTTATTCGTGACTGTTTGTTAATTTTAATACAACGTAATTCTTAAATTTCATGTTTTAGAGAAAATCGAGTATCGGGAAGTTCCATATCTAATGAAAGAGATAAAAACAAAAGCATCTACAGATCACAGCAGAGCTATCCATGGATTAGCAATTTTAGACGAGGAATTATTTATCATAAGTCGAGTTTCTTCAACTGTTGAGGTTCATGACTCCAGGAGATTAAGTCTAGTTCGTTGTATAGAGTTGAAGACGTTAGAAGCTCCGTGGGATATAGTAGCCTGCAGAATCAATAAATGTCTCTACATTATGAACTGGAAAGAAGGGAACCCTAAAACAATGCTGAGAATAAGTTCAAATGGGAATGTCATCAAACAATGGTCAACAGACAAGAACTATGGTCGTCTCTCTATCACGCAAGACTCGAATATTGTTCTGGCGACTTATAAGACCGATACAATCATTGAATACACATCAGAAGGACGTTTAGTGCGTGAAATAAAACTCTCGTACAAGTTAGCGCATCCACAGCATGCGATAAAATTAATTAGCGGTGACTTTCTAATCATTCATGGCATGTACGACGATAAACAGCAAAGGGTGTGCCTTTTGGACAGCACTGGTTGTATTCTAAGATATTTTGAGGGAAAGATTGGGTCTGAAATAGAACAATTGGGCAGTCCAATTTATTTGGCTGTGGACAGGGCGGGATCAATAGTTGTAGTTGAATACGAAAATAGCAGGGTTCTGCTGCTGAGCTCATCATTGCAATTTATGCGAGTACTATTGTCGAAAGATGAACATGGATTAAGAGACCCATGGAGCATACACCTCGATGAAGCAAATGGTAGACTTTTTCTGGTCGACAATGATTACGATGAGTGCAAGAAGCTGCTGAAAGGTGGACGAGTTTTAGTTTTTCATGTCGATAGTCGATAGCTCGATTTCTACTGTGTTTGACTTTAGAATAAATTTATGCATGTTATAGAGTTTATACGTAATTTTGATCTGTGCATTTTTACCATCTAAATCATTTATGCTCATAATTTGTTGCGTACTTGTTGGCGTTTTGGTTACAACTGAAGTGACGTTTCTCATTTACATGTAAATCCAGCAATTTGAACGAATTTTGCCAATATATTTTGACAACGTAGACTAGGGGAACTGGAATGCTGCAATATCTAGAGATTGCTTCTGCAGCATCGTTTTCGTAACACACCCAGCGTCCAAGTATGGTCTTTTCGAAGCGAAATCGTCCTTGTTAGTATATTGGTTATGTGCCCTTATGCACATCTCGTTGCCAGGAAGTTTGGCACGATGAGACCTCTTATCAGTGTAAAATTGCTAAATTCTTCGCGCAGGAACCGAACGTAACTAGTTGAGGCAGTAGAGTAGCATATTATGTTTATCATCTTGGTAACGTTAAACTATTGCATGTAGCAACAATGTAAATTTTACATTACCAAAAATAGTTGTCTGCGGTACTAATGGTAAGCCTTATTAGTTCAGAAAAGTTCATTAGTTTATTAGTTCATTCCTTCAGTTGACGAACAGTTAAGTTACTACATACATTCTTTGATAAGTACACTTTTCCAAAAGTGGCATGATGGCCTAGGGGAATGCTTCTGTTTTCACCTTTGCAAGCCGGGTCTGAATCTCGAGCCTCTCATGTGAAAATCGATATAGATCGATACAGATCAATGTGTGTAATCTCGGAGACCACCTTGTTGGATAAGACTTGTCAAGTTGAGGCGAACCCCTTTTCCACACAATAAAAGAACGATGAGCAGTAAACATCGCCCCGTTGTTAAGACTAAGGCTGTATCGAATAGGTGATTTTCACTATTCGGCCGAATACGAATACGAATTAGCGATCAAAATAGATCTACCGATAACATTCAAAATTTCAAATGTAAGCAAAAGTTTCAGTTCAGTAAATTTAAAACATAAACTAAAAGTAAACATTTAACTACATGTAATTTTTGTATCCTTCTGCCAGTCTGTGTAAACTAGCAATGGAACTAATTATGTTAATGAGAGAGTCACTTATGCCCACTCGCTATAGCAGCCGCATATGCAGAAACGGATGTCACTTGACCACTATTCGTATTTGGTCCGACCGCTACTATTCGGCAAAATACTGAATAGCTTTTTTGGCCCACTATTCGGCCCCGAAGCGAATGTTCGCACAGCCCTAGTTTAGACCATAGACTTAGCATAAATTTATCGAACGATCAATTGTATAACAATCTGTCATTGGATAAGATAACAAAAAGTAACGAGTAAGAAACCGTTTAACATACACGTGGAAATGTTCGAAGGCTAATAGGCAAATAAGACTGGGCGGCTGATTTTAGATGCCAAATATTGTCCAGAGTTAGGCCTAC
Source organism: Norana najaformis (assembly GCA_964023275.1). Classification (NCBI taxonomy): domain Eukaryota; kingdom Metazoa; phylum Annelida; class Clitellata; order Crassiclitellata; family Hormogastridae; genus Norana; species Norana najaformis. The sequence goes on along the minus strand of OZ029914.1, from coordinate 5,536,874 downwards.
TACCAGTTTTGTGTAAACCTTAGATTTCTTTTCAGTTTGCGCTCCCTAGCCAACTCGTCTATAAATAGAAGACCCTATTTATATTATATTGGTGGAAAGATCAGGCGGCGAGGGAGAGGACTGAGTGGCGACTCGCCATCATATGCCGAAAGTGAACTCGCTAAAACTTCGTAAACATGGCTGCCTCTGCGTGTTAATTTGAAGGTCTACTTCTACTCTTTATGAAAGCTTTAAAATTATGAACACAACAGTACGCAATTATTAATACGTTTCACACAAATGTTATTAAATAGACTTCTGTTCTTCGGCAGACTGCAACTCCAGCTTAGAATGAAAATCGTTCGACTTTCATTTCCATAGAAAATACCTGTTTCAACTCAGCATCAAACTGATTGTTATGATATTTTTATATGCAATTGTCTTACCTGAAGAGGTAACAATGTGCAAAATCTTGTTCACTAACTGTTTCTGAATAATATTTAGGCCTACATTAAATGGAAGTCTTTTCATTCAGTGACAAATAACTTTGTATAGATGGACGGCTTTATGTCTGAAGATGTTGATGTGTCTTTACACATTTGGCCAGGTATTTCAATAGATAATGGAGGAAGTTTCAACTCAACCATATCTAGGATTTCATCACTTATCTTAAGATAGGCAGAGGGGATTTCTTGTTTTTCCTCTGTCTCATATTTTCCACCAGAAAAAGCTGATGTTCTTCTTGTCTCGTTATCTCTGCCTGCTCCGACACCTTCGGCCACTGAACATCTTCCTGCACGATTGTCTATTTTCTCTTTAGAATCAAAATTTGTATAATTCGGTGCATTATGAACAGTAGCATTTGAAACGAAAATGTCACGTGTTTCGGATTGTCCACCACGCTGATCCACTGCACTGGATAACACAGCAGAGGCAGTGGTTTCATCTTGTGCTGGTAAAGATTCATGTTGTTGCCACTGTTGTCCTATTTGATCCCCGGAGTTAAACTCCTCTGCTTCGATTTCGATATAGCCTGAGCACGCATACGGTATCATTTCGTATACATCGGAAACTGGAATGTCTGTCTCTAATTCCGCAGATAGTGGTTTAGCACTTTTGTCTGTCATGAGGAGAAACAAGAGAATGCAAAAGTCACTATACACTATAAATGTTGTCCTGTGCATTGATAGATCTAACATTATTCTACATGTACAGTAATTAGAACTTCGAATCTTACCTCAGCAATTCCAATGGTCTGTGATTAAGAACTACGGATTCGCTTCAAGGCAACCAGTGATTGATGCCTACTCTGTTGTTATCATGGCGCTATATAAGACTAAATGAAGCAAGAGCTAAAAAAAGAAGTAATAAAGTCAATCAAGGAAATTTTTTTAGGTTATTGTACAAGAATCTGTCATTTTGAATAACAGGAGACACGGGACCTTGAATAAATTTGCAGACTAAAATTTAATGAGAAAAATTAAAGTAACTGAGAAACACAGTAAATCATAGAAAGAGAGTGTGTAAATTAGACAAAAATAAGAAATATAAAGAAAAATAAAGCAAGAAAGATAGAAAGATTTTTAAAAACCATACCTGCTGTTGTGTTTTTCCTGCAGATGTAGTATATCGTTACCGCAACAATAATCAGGAGAAGGAGACTCAACAGAATACCAACAAGAAAGAACAAAGTCGTGTCTAAAAGCAAATCATTAAATATCGAACTCAGATTAAGTTCATTCATCCAGACATAAGGATTTGAAAACTAATCAGCATTTTAGTGATTAATAATTTATCTAATATAGGAAAATAATTGCATGCGCGTAGATGCTATATGGCGTGTCTTCTTTTCATGTGAAAAGCTTCATATGGTTTAAAGGCTTTCGCTGAGGTAATCATTTGTTCCACGACATCTGCAACTCCATTTGAGTGCCTCTATCAGCATTTTTGCATTTAATACAGTTTATACAGATATTGTAGGTATGTAATCTTAATCTAATGACTTGTGGAACGCCGTTTTCATAATGCACAAGGCATCAATCGATGGTTGCTTCAAGTGAAACTAGACAAAATTATTATTGTAATCCATTGGAGAAAGTCCTGTAGAAATTCGATAGGTCAGGTAGATCAGAAGTCAGGCTTCGATGGATAAGCAAGTTTAAAAACTTAAGTATTAAGTTTAGACCTAGTAAAAAGTAAAGCTCTTGTGTCCCATAGTGGAACATGTGGAGGCTCTCATTTTCTTAACTTCTGCCCTTGAGCTGGAATTGGACGAATCCAAAGGTCCTGAGCACGGGGCCAGTGCATCGCAGAACTTGTCGCTTACTTCCCAGCCTACATGTACGCTGGTTCAAAATTCTACTACTTGATGACTGAGGCACGTGTGCGCAGAAAACTTGGCCATTTGTTACACGAAATTCGCTTGGCAGGATCGAACCCGCAACCGTTAGATCACAGACAAATCGCGCTATCGATAGACCACTGTTTCGTACAGGGGTAGACCTGAATACAGATAACTACTGTATAGTTGTTATATAGGTAGTTGGTATAACGTTTACTGACTGAGAATCTTTGCCCTTACACCAATGTGCTGTTGTTTTGCCGATGAATGAAATTCCAGTTGTGTCGCTGATCGTGGCTGACTCGGAGTTACTCTGCGAACCGACAACACTTGAATTCCAGAGGTAAACGAAATCTGGTGTATTGGTGGCCGTCATTGTAGCATTAGCATTATTCCACGCAAAATATGTCTTGCATGAAAAGAAGAACTCTTTTTTCGAGTAGATAACATTAAATGTAGAACTGACGTGAGTTACGCTGTTGACGTAATCAATTCCACTGGTTATCCGTTGTCCTGCTTCGTAAGCGACGTCCATGTTGTGTCGCCTCCATTCCATTTTCGGAGGCCAGTTTCCGCTGAAGTTAACGCTACAGTGCACCCGTATGTGATATTCCTCAGACATTTGTGTGTCGCAAAGGGGCTTAGATTCTGTAATACGACAAACAGAAGTTTATTAGTGATAATTGTTTTATACTGTAATGTGCGACATGGCCTTTTTCAAATTGGTTATCCACCATAGGCTATCTCTATCTTGTGGACTTACCCTCTGGATATTGACCTGATTTCGGCTTGGTTTTGGTGCGCCATTGGTTGACATCTTGTGCATTAGGTGCCGGCGCGATAAAACTTATTAACACATAAGTAAGACAACATAACATGTATGGATCTTAAGTGTTTCAAAGGGCATTTTATCTGTGAAAATCCATTGCAATAAATACACATAAGTAACCTCAATCGATCTTGCGTTGAAATTATTTAACTTGACTGGTTTACGGATTTCACGTTTACAACTATTCTCTAGATAATTATCCGTTAGGATGCTAACCCAAGATAATCAGCTGAGCACTGTGTAGAACCATATCACGTCCCACTTCAACGGCACACGTATAGATGCCGGCGTCTTCACGTCGTGCTGCGTTCAAATACAAAGAACCGGAGCCGTATTGGTCGACTTCTGCAGTAAAGTTGGTTTTCACTGATCGATGAATCCAGTTAGTAAACACTTTCTCCCTTCTTTCCGAACTTGAATTCGACGAACTCTCAAAAGTCCATTCCCGGACGATAGACCGGTTTTCGGTTCGGCATTCAAGAAGCACTCTCTCACCAGCGACGACTGCCGTGTTCTTTGGAGTGACAAGTACGTTGCAGTACCCTGAAAGGTTATGACGGATACTTCAATGTAGTGTAATCGGATAGAGCATAAAAGTAATGTTATGTACACTTCGTAGTATCTTATAAGCTTCCGAAGGTAAAACGGTGCATTATTATGACTTGATATGCCTCTATACGTTTAAAGATCAATTTAGAACTACTGAACTTAATATGACACCGAACTTGATATATAAATAATTAATGGAAAAAATAAAATTTATGTAGCTTTCATGTGAGTAATAGTTTAGGCTTATATTATGTACCATGGTAAAAGAGAAGAACAATCAATCATGGAACGAGGCAACAACATTGTCCACGCTCGCCTGGTTAGCTACTGTACGTTGGTTAAAAAAGCGTGTCATGATGTCTCTGAGCGTGAGGATATCGATTAGCTTACTGATCGTAGCTTCTTTCATAGATTTGAACTTGGGATAGCACGGTCGGTACATGGGGACCTTAAATGGCGTGGCGCCCATTCAAACGGGCAGCGGTGATGAAGGATCTCACCCGATAAATTCTTTGCAAAATGAGCAGGGTCGGGGCCACTCGGTCGCTACAGAAAACCGCGTACATTCACATTTATTTACATAAAGATCGAGTGCAATGTTTGTTGGTATAAGGCTGAGCATTGGAACACGCATAGGTCGACTGACTAAAATGCAGTAGTCTGTGAACTACAAAAACAGATTTTGCTTCTGTTGTAGATCCTAAATAGCTAATAGATATTCAGTTGACTCGATAAATGGCTAATTTCACTCTTCTTTTATAGCAGACAATAGATTATGTATTAAAAACGACGGATGATACACTTACCACAACTAAGATTTATTAAATATCCCCAGATGAGCCACATTTTGGCATTTCTCATTTTTAAAACTTTTTTTTGGTTAGATGCAGTTAGTGTTTTATCCCCAACCAACTCAGGCAATCGAAAAACTTATGTTTTGGGCTAGCTCTCCTAACCTTTATCGCTGTGTTAATGTTTCACTTTTCCGGATCATAATTGACCAATTACGGTTTAATCTGAATATCCTGTCTCTTGGGAATTTTCTTTACTAATTTCCTAATCGTAATCTTAAGCGTAATTCAAAGATTTCTACAGCGCCCAACGAAAGCCGCGCCGCGGGGACCAGCTTATCAAGATCCAAGAGTCACGCAGGGAGACAGCGTGGCAGCTACGGTGGGTGATGTTTGGAGTTGGAGAGGCATGTGTAACCAGCAGTTTCTTTTTCAGTCATGCTCATTATAGCCTAATAAAGGACATTTTGTCGATTGAAAGGAAAAAGGCAAGTGTAGTCTATTTCTCTCATCATCATCATCATCATCATCATCATCATCATCATCATCATCATCATCATCATCATTGTCGTCGTCGACGTGAGTTCCTGGCGCCAGCCGTTTTGCGGCGATGGATGCAAATGATTGATCTCTTTTCGGTTATTTGTCATATTAAGTGCTGATCTCGTGTTTTGTCCAAGTCTTGTTATTTCCTTGTTTATATTGTTTATACACAAGTAGTCGCGGTCTTCCTTTGCTTGTTTTTCCTTTACATCTTGCATATAATGATGCATTGTATGGAATTCGTTCAGTTGTCATTCTGTTCCGCATGACTAAACCAATCAGTTGTAATTTCGTTCCGCATGACTAAACCATCTTAATCTTCGCTATACGACTTCATCTAATAAATTATTCTGTGTATTCAAAAACTGTCGTATTTCGTCATTTCAAATTTGTTTTCTCTTATCTAGTAAATCGTAAAGCAAATAACACAGTAATTGACACAATGATTACCAGGCTGCAAAAAGCCTAAGCCTAACGAAAAAAAATTATCAAGTGGGAACACATAAGGCTATAATGAGGTTACAAGCCAGGATGCAACCCTGCAATAGGTCGGAGCTTTAAGCAAGGTGTTCTGGAGTGTTCTACACCAGCGAATACACGACTCTGTGGGATTCGCGATGAAAATCCATACATGTGAGATTTCGATGTGTTAAAAGAAAAAGTGGGCCATGCTGTGAATCTAAGCCTTAGATATAACGCACATCGTTACGAAAAGTAAACCTATGGTTAAAGTGATAATCTAATGTATTGGGACAACTTCACCGGTGCCCTAACATGACAAGGCAGTAGTAGACATACATCTAAAGTAAATAGTCCTCGTAAGAGTCTACAAATATGGGCCATTTGTTAAACGTATTTGATAAACTATGTATAATTGCTAGTAGTACAGTGTGCTAGAGGCCTAATGTAGAAAGTAGAAGTTCGTTGATCAACGCGATTAGTAATTGTTTATGCGATAAATTAAGTCTGCCATCATAGGGTCTAGTGGACTGACCTTCAGGGTACTTTCTCCGTCAAAATATTAGAAACCTCATCCCAATCATGCCCTCTCACTTATGGAGTCCCACAGGGCTCTGTTCTTGGACCTCTCCTGTTTATCCTCTACACAACTCCACTCAGTTCACTTATAAAAGCAAGCAAAGTCGATCATCACCTTTATGCTGATGACACTCAACTGTTCATTTCTTTTTCTCCGAACTGTTTCAACGACTCCATAGATCATCTTCTTAGTACGGTTACCCAGATCTCCTCCTGGATGACATCTAATCTCCTGTGCTTAAACCCATCCAAAACCGAATTCATACTTATAGGCCTACCCGACCAGTTCAAGAAAATTTCAGATTCCTCTATCTCTTTCAGCCTGGACCCTGCCTGCACACACACCTTTAATACTAACTCTTCTGTCCTTAACCTAGGTGTGATCTTCGACCGAAACCTCAGCTTCTCTGATAACATTACCCATCTCTCCCACTCTTGCTTTATGCATATCCGTGACCTTCGCAGAATCCGCCCTTTGCTTGACTTTAAAACTGCATCAACCATTGCCACATCCATAGTCCATGCTGAATTAGACTATTGCAATTCACTATTCCTGAACATAGGTTCCACCCAAATAAGCTGCCTTCAAGCCATACAGAATGCTCTTGCTCGTGCTGTCACTAAAACCCCCAAACACCACCACATCACTCCTGTTCTTAAATCACTACACTGGCTTAAAATACCTGAACGAATCGAGTACAAAGTCCTATCACTTTTTGGGCAGCAATCTCACATTTCGACCTCACATAACAGACCTCTTCAAATCTTGTTTCTATCATATCAGGGCATTACGTCACATCAGGTCAGCTCTTACCAAAGACATGGCACAGGCTGTAGCCTGTTCTCTAGTCTGCTCTCGCCTCGATTATGCCAACTTGGTTTTTACAGGTATCTCAAATCTTGAACTGAAAAAACTTCAACGCATCCAAAATTCCCTGGCTCGTGTGGTGCTGCGTGCACCTCCTCACAGAAATTCCTTAGCTCTATTAAGCCAGCTGCATTGGCTTCCTGTGGAATTCCGGATGAGATTTAAACTAGCCTGTCTGACCTACAGAACTCTTACTATGAGCACTCCTATCTACCTTCAGCCTCTAGTCTCTCCTTTCATCCCTCCCCGCAGCCTACGATCTTCAGGTACTTTCAGGATCTTCAGGGTCTCTTGGCTGAGCCACGATGCAGAACTGTCCTGGGCTCTCATGCATTCCACACCGCTGCCCCGAAGGAATGGAACCGTCTACCAATGTTTCTCCGAAGTTCGAACTCCTTTCCTTCTTTCAAGAAACGCCTGAAAACTCACTATTTCTCACTGGCTTTCAAGCATCTGGATATCTAACTCTTTCACCTGGCGACTGACTATCCGCGCCTCCGCTTCGCATTTCGATGTGACTTTGCGCGCGTTACAAATTTTCGTAATAATAATAATAATAATAATAATTCAACGTTTTAATTTGATTGCCTTCTAGAGCACTTTTGAGGAGCCTGACATCAATGAAGATTAGCCATCCTAGAATGCAATTTTTCATCCGGATAATTTTTTAGCTTCCTGAGGGATCATAAATACCTCGGGGCAAAAAAATTAATAATACACACTTCAATATTCCCAACCCTCCTATCTTCGTCAGTTATTTACAATACAACCGCTTCGCTCAACCCGCTCCTCTTCTACCCCAACACTACTCCGCCCTCCCGTCACCTCATCCTTAAAATTTGGTAATCGCTCCGTAGCCATAGCTGGCCCAGCACTCTGGAATAAACTCCCCCCAGAACTGCGACAGTTTTCTGACCCATCATACTTGTACAAACTCATCCATGCTCCACCGCTTGCAATTTCTGCTCCGGCCTTTAACTCAAAACTGAAAACATTCCTCTTTCACAGATCGCGTACCCTGACACCCCGTCTTCCTCTTATCTCTCTCCTCTTCAACCCCATAATCACCCCCCGTAGCTGCCACGCTCTCTCCGTTTGACTTTTGGATCTTGACCTGGAACTGAACCCTTTTGCCTATCGATTTTGTTTGGACTGAAACGCCTGTGAATTAGCTGATCCCCGTGACGTGGCTTTCGTTGGGCGCTGTAGAAATCTCGGAATTACGATTACGATTATGGCTTGGCTTTGGTGATCCATTGGTTGATAATAATGACAATATGAAAAGATATGATAATCTCACATTTATTAGACACCACTATGAGCATCAGTTTGGAGATGCGTGGGTCAGGGGTCGAAATATACTTGGACCGAAGCACAGGCATATCAATGACAATCTGACAACCAGACAACCTTATCTGTTACACAGCGTGACAACAAGTTGTTAATTTGACCAGAGACATCGGAATTTGGACCCTGTACGCAGAGGTGAAAGGCAAAGGCAGCCTGTCAATGCGCTACTCAAGACACTATAATAATAAATAATAATTAGTAACTTATAATGCGCCGGTGTATAATGCACAAGGCATCAACCAATGGCGTTCCAAAGCCAAGACACAATCAGATTAACATACTGAAGGTCAGTCCACTAGACACTATGATGGCAGACTTAGCTTATCTCTGTCTCTGTCTCTCGCTCTGTCTGTGTCTCTCGCTCTGTCTCTCTCTCTGTCTCTCGCGCTCTCTCTCTGTCTCTGTCTTTATCTCTCTGTCTCTGTCTCTCGCTCTCTCTGTCTCTGTCTCTCGATCTCTCTCTGTCTCTCGCTCTCTCTACGTATAATTAACCACCGGTTGAAGATCATTCTATTTAATCATGATGATCCTGTGTTGTCAGATCAAGAGCACCTTTGAGGAGTTTTCTTATTGCATAAACAATTGCTGTTTGCTTGCTGTTACTAGGCGCAGCTATGGCCAGCCACAATGAAGGAAAATACCTGTAGTCTATAAGCCGAACAAGTAAAACAATAATCACCAGATATTGAACTGGCTTCAGCAGACTTTGAAACGTGAGTACAGATTGTCACAGCCCAATCACAACAGCATACGGTACTACTACAGTGAATATATGCTTAGATCAGTTCACGGCAGTATACTGTTGCTTAGAGCAGTTTAGGGTATGATGGGGTAGGATGGCGTAGGGTTGGGTCAGAATAAAGTAGAGCACAGCAGCAAAGACCAAAACAGAGTAGGGTCGGGTAGGGTCGTTTGGAGTAGAGCAAGGCAGAGTGTACTATATTAGAATGGCAAAAACCAGCCGATTGGACTTGTCAACCTACGCTTTGATCACTTATTAGAAAAATACTTCCAATGTTCTAAAGATGTTGCATTCAAATGGTATGGCACTTTAAATTTCATACATCTTTGTCGTGATTTTTAATTGTGATTTTTCTGACAGGTACTTATAGGATAGTTATGGTTGATTTTTGACCAACAGGCCAAGTGAAATTAGGAAGATGATGACTAAAGTTGCAACAAGCACTTCTATGGTTGTATTGCTTCTCAACATCTGTCATAAGAATGGTGAGTTTGTTGCAATACAAATAATTGAGATCTGTATTAACATACACAATATCCGATTTAAATATCTCAAGAATAACTAATTTTCTGGCAGTGAGTGAAAAAGGAGGAGAAGGAGAAGAAGAAGAAAAAGAAGAAGAAGAAGAAGAAGAAGAAGAAGAAGAGCAATATCTTAAGCTAACCCGAGAGGCAACCATGGTTGTGAAGTGTTAGTGATTTAATTTTGCTTAGCCTCAGCTTGTGAAGGCGGGTGGCCAGTCCTTTCCCTCGTGCCTAATCTTCCGATCGACAGGGTATGGTCAGTAGACTTATTTCAGTTTTCTTCAATGCTATATTCAGGAATTGCCATACTTCTGACAACACCGCGGGATACTGAAGTGAAAGTCAATGACTCAGCATACTTAAACTGTTCGTCCTCTAACTCATCACAAGTAATCCACTGGTCTCACAACGGTAGACACGTCTATGCTGGAGGAAACCTTTATACTCCCTACCACGGCAGATTTCAAGTGGAGAAGAGTTCTATCGGGGAATGTAACCTCTTCATTCCTTCAGTCAAGCCAGAAGACGCTGGAAAATACGAGTGTACTGACAATGAGGGAAGAGGCCAGCCATATTCAGCCGAGCTGATCGTTTTGGGTATGTAGGCTACTTTGATCTATATTTGTGTGGCGGATCGGCCACAAGGCAAGCCTGTCGGGTAAGAGGCGGGAGTAGTTATGACCCGCGTTAGGTAGCCATTAAATGCTGTGCTTATGCGCACGGTCCGGCCGCGTTACCTGTGTAAGATTTTTAGAAATTAATTTTTGTTAAATTTAAGCTTAATATAATAATAGCTTAATAAATAGGTCGTGAAAAATTCTTAGTGTAATTTTAGTAAAGTAACGAGTAAAATTGTTGAAATTTATAGGCTCTAAAACGCTTGTATTAAGGCAAGTAATGAATAAAAGTTAGACACCTTTATTTACGTTTTATTGATCGTGCTAGTATATAAGCAAACCGCCGTAAATACGAAAATGGGGCAATAGTTCTCTTAGATACTGCATTCAGTCGCTTATATTCAATATAATCATTTAGATCCTTTGACTTAGACATTTTATTCCTGACCCTATTTCTTTCATAGATAGCATTATCACATTTGTCATTCCAAAATGGTAGGGGACGATGTCTTTGATTTTTGCTTTTAATGTAGGCCTACTTTTTAGCTGGAATTGAAGAATTTGCTATAGAAGCAATTTCAGTAGTTAAATTTGTAAAAGTTTGATTTATATCATCAACCAGGAGGGCTTCTGATATAACAAATTTACTCTCTGATTTAAAGTTTTTCCAATTTGCTTTATCTAATTTCCAGAGGTTCATCCCTATTTCATCTTCCAAAACTATTTCTTCATTTACCCTGGTAGTAGTAACTAAATGATCAGATCCTAAAGTTGTGTTTTCAACATAGTGATAACAGTTAAGGGCTAAATTTTGCGTTACAATTGATAAATCAATTACAGAATTAGTGCTGGATTGATTTGATATGACATGTGTGGCCTGTCCTGTATTTAAAACAGTTAAGTTATTTTCATTTAAAATTTCTTCTAAAACATTTCCATTTTTATTGTTTGTACTGCTTCCCCACAATTTATTTTGGGAATTATAATCCCCCGTTGCAATAGTTCTTTTGTTTTGGAAAATTGTTTTGAAAGATTCTTTATTAATTTCAGTTTTTGGTGAAATATATAGATTAATAATTTGAAGAGGCCCTGTATTTGTCTTAATTTCTATAGCTTGAATTTCAATACCAGGAATTTCAGTTACGTTTTTAAAAGTAAAGTTCAGACCGACTTTGACCAATATCATTAATCCTCCTGTAGCTGTAGTACCATTTTTATCTTTTCTAACCATAGCATATCCTTCAATTACTGGATTTTTGCTTTTTTCTCTTAAAAAGGTTTCTTGGATACAAATTACTTCTGGAGGTCTTTTAGTTTTCCCTAAGAAATTTTTTAGTTGATCTTTATTTTTCATAATGCCTCTGGCATTCCACTGCATAATGCAAATATCCATATTAGAGTAAAAATTTAAACAAATAGTGTTAATGAAATTTATTTAATTTTCTTATCAAATTGAACTTTGTACGGAATCTAGAGGGAGCTGGGAAGCCTACTGCAATGAACTAACCAACCAGTCGAAGTTGGGAGCTGTATGGAATATGGCCCGAAGAATGAATGGGACAGCTTCCAAAACTTCCATCCCTACCCTCAAATATAAAAGTACTGTAGCTGAAACGAATTTAGAAAAAGCTAACCTACTGGGCCAGACATATGCAGATACCAGCAGTAGTGCTAATTACAAGAAAGAATTTCTGGATCATTTACAAAATATGCAAAATGAAAATGAAACTATACAAATTTCAAATTATGCAATAAAAGATGATGAATTAGATGCATTAAATACTGTTTTTAACCTGAGAGAATTAAAAGAGGCAATTGACAGCGTCAAAAAGAACAAGTCACCAGGAGAAGATAGGATTCCATATGACCTTCTTAAAAATCTTCATAAATATGCTTTAAAAGTTCTTTTGAAATTTTACAATAAAATTTGGAATGAGGGAACCCTTCCAAATGATTGGACTCATGCAATAATAACACCTATCTTGAAACCAAATAAAGATCCTACATCCCCTGAGTCCTACAGACCTATATCACTGACTTCCACCATTTGCAAAGTAATGGAGAAAATGATTAATACACGGCTCCAGTGGTTCACTGAAAAAAACAACATTTTATCAAAAAACCAAAGTGGATTTAGAAAAAATAGAAGTACTACAGATCATATTTTGCGATTACAAGAATTTATTCTTAAAAAACTTAAAATTAAACAAAATGTGTTGGCTATATTCATTGATTTTGAACGGGCATATGATATGCTCCATGTGCCCACATTATTAAGTAAATTAAAAAATATAGGAATTGAAGGCAAAATGTTTAATTGGATTTTAAAATTTCTTACAAATCGCTCCTTTCAAGTGAAAGTGGGATCTGAATTTTCAAACATTTTTCTACAAGAAAATGGGACACCTCAGGGATCAATAATATCTCCTCTGTTATTTCTATTAATGATCAATGATATTAACCCGGGTAATGATAATATAGAAATAACACTTTTTGCAGATGATAGTGCTATTTTTTATGCAAATAAAAATATTAAATTAATAGAAGAAAAAATGCAAAACGCCATAAACATTATCGACACTTGGTGTAATAAAAATGGTTTCAAAATATCTATCAGTAAAACTACTGCAGTCCTATTTACCAAAAAGTTAAAAAAACCGAAATTATCTATTAAATTAAACAATAATTCAATTAAAGTAGAAACAACAGCTAAATTTCTTGGAGTTATTTTTGATTCAAGATTAAAATGGAAACCCCATATTGAATATATCTTAACCAAATGTAAGAAAAGAATTAGCCTTATGAGAGCTGTGGCTGGTTATAAATGGGGGGCATCTAAAAAAGCCCTTTTGGCCATATATAGAGCCTTAATAAGATCTATACTTGACTATGGAGATGTAGCTTATACCATCGCTAGTAATTCTCAAATTAAAAAATTACAAAATATTCAGTCTGAGGCCTTAAGAATCGCCTGTGGTTCTGCCAAGGGTACACCGATTTTGGCCCTACAGAACGAGTGTGGTGAGATGCCCCTTCACCTCCGTCGGCTGCACAACTCGCTCAAGGTTGGGTCTAAGATACTCGGTTCTGAAGACCACCCAGCAATGAAGACCATGAAAGATCACTGGGCAAATTATTATGGAAAGTGCAAATGGCATAGGGAACAACAGTCTTTATTTAAAAGAACAGAGGAATTCTTTTCTGCATTGCATCAGCCTTTTAAATCTCCCATTAATTCAAATACACCACCTTGGCTTAATAAAATTATAAAAGTAGACATTTCGTTAAAGAAACAAATAAATAAACAAACTGATCTACAAGATTATATGAAATACTTATCCTTAGAAATTATTAATAAATATAATGATTATATTCCTATCTATACTGATGGATCAAAGCTTGAAGATAAGGTGGCTGCAGCTTATTATATCCCATCCTTCAAAATTCATAAAATTTTTAGACTAGTCAATAGCTCGTCAGTGTACTCTGCTGAACTGTCTGCAATTATTGAAACGCTTAACTGGATTTTGACCAATGAAAACCTCATATTGCAAAAATTTGTTATCTTTACTGACTCATTAAGTGCAGCCACCTCTATAAAAGAAAATAAATCTGAGTCTAGACCAAATCTTGTAATGCAGTTGTATGAAAAAATTAATTTATTGAAGCACAGTAAAATAGTAATAGCATGGATTCCTAGCCACATTGGGCTTTCTGGTAATGAGGTGGCAGACTCACTGGCAAAGGAAGGCCTAGAACTTTCACAAATCAGTTCAACTCAATATATAGAATTGAGTGAAGTTTTTGCTTTAATTAAAAATCATATTTTAATTAAGTGGCAAAATGAATATGATAAAGACACTAGAGGGAGTTTTTATAAAACCATCCAGCCTCTGGTTTCCACTGACATTAAGTATATGGACTGTCCTAGGAAACAGGAAGTTCAAATTACTAGGCTGCGTTTAGGACATATCCTAACTAACACTTGGCTTAAGAAAATTAAAAAGAGCCTAACAGACTTATGTATACAATGTCAGGTACCTGATACAATTGAACATGTATTATTAAACTGTAAAAAACAGAATATTTCATATATACTAAAACAAAAATGCCAGGAAAAGAAACTAGACTGTACTGTAAAAAACATACTGTGTAACCGTTATCTTTACCTAGAGGTTTATAAAATCTTGATGAGCATCAACAAAGATAGAGTCATTTAAATAAAATGGATTATACCAATGTAAATATAATCTGTAAATATTTTTCGATTGTATGTGTGATATTCTCCCTGACAAAATATCTGTGATGTAAATAAAACTGAATCTGTAATTAATATGTTTTAGCCTGTTTAAAAATTTTATCTGAAAATTTTCTATATGTAAATATGTAAAAATATATTGTTCTGTTTTTAAGAGTGAAATAATCTGTTATATGGGCCTAGAACTTGCTCCTTGTAATTGTTACACCTACCTAATTTGTATATAGTCTTTGTTGATTTCGTTAAATAAAAGAGCCTGATGGCCAAAAAAGAGCCTGATGGCCACAAAAGAGCCTGATGGCAAAAAAACAGATGGCCACAAAAGAGCCTGATGGCCACAAAAGAGCCTTAAATGGCCACAAAAGAGCCTGACGGCTACAAAAGAGCCTTGAATGGCCACAAAAGAGGCTGACGGCTACAAAAGAGCCTTAAATGGCCACAAAAGAGCCTGATGGCAAAAAAACCAGATGGCCACAAAAGAGCCTGATGGCCACAAAAGAGCCTTAAATGGTTTTATAACAACTGAGAAGACCCTTAATGGACACAAAAGAGCCGTAATGGACAGTGGACAGTCTTCCAACAAGAAGAAAACCAACAAGAAGTCGACAAAGGTGCCATCAACCAGTCAACAAAACCCCCCTTCGCCTGCATTTGGTCTCTCTTCCATGTCGTGCTGCAATCAGTTTAAAAAAATACATACATTACCTACGGAAACAAAAATCTTAAAGGAAACGATAAGAAGAAAGAAATGAACTTATGGACAATGTCAACAACATTCTCATGTCGAAGACGTCAACGGCCTTAGTTGCCATAAGATGTCGTTAAACCCATGGACAACAAACAACGAAAATGGGGCTTGAATAAGAGGTGTCGCATGCTGCGATGCCTATAGTGTGAAGGATGGATGCGTGCCTTCATACATACAGTGAAGGATGGTAGCGTGCCTTCACATATACGACAGTACAGGAGGTGCGATGCGGGCCTCCTGAAAACAGAGTGAAGGATGGTTGCGAGCCTTCACGGGAACGAGTCTGAGTGTTTCTCAGTGAAATCATAGCGTATACAAATACACGGACGAGGGTGACGTCCGGAGAAGCCCGTGTTCGATCTGCTTCCGGTTACGATCAAATATACGGACGGGAAAAGTCCGGGAAAAAGACTAATCTGTGCGCTCCCGGCGGGACGACCGAGACAAACACTGTCTGGTTTCGGGCTGACGGCGTCGATCCGGTTTGAGCGAGGGCCCACTCTACCGTAGATCGCGAGGCGGCCTTAGCCACGACGGTGAACGTTGAGGTTGGACAGAACCCGGGGAAAGACCCCGTTCGTAAGAAATAAATACAGGTCTGTGGCAAGTAAAGGGTTGGCATCGGGAAGCCTACCCAAGTAGTCGGCGAGTGGCAAATAAAACAGGCCCGTGTAAAACAAGTGGGAAAGTTGCGGAAACTATCCCTTTCTTTGGCCGCGTGAGAGAAAAGTCTGATCAGTGCGCTCCCGAAAACGTCGCAGCCGTTACGAACCAATCTGTCTGATTTCTGACTGGCTCCGCGTTGGTCCCGCAGGGTTTGGGCCCGCCTTGTTGGAACGTCGCGAGACGGTCGAGTAAGTCACGATAGTTGGAAGATAACAGGTTGTGCGAAACTCGGGTTAAGTTGCGGCCGCGGTTTCCCGGTCGAAATTCAGACAGCGGGGATACGGGAAGGCCCGCGGAGCATAACGCAGACCAAGTAAAGTCCCGGTACGTAAGAAACCGGAGCATAACGCAGACCAAGAAAATACCCGGTACATCATAGTCCGGGTCGGTTCCCCGATAACATCGGAGTCGAAACGGGAAGATACCGACTCCTCTAATTGCTTGTCGCCACACACTGATCAGAGGACTGGCTGAAGTGCGGGGAAGGGCCCCCTCGTGCGTAGGTCGGTACGAAGTTCTGTGTGTTTTACAGAAGGTTAGCGAGAGGACCTTCTCTTGAGTGTTCCGTAGGGGTACCCTATCCCCTGAAGCACTGTTGGTCGATAATTGCCAACAGAGACCTGGTACGGAAATTTACTCCGGAAGTCCACGGAGATAGAGCGAGAGACAGGTGATAGCGGGAAGATGCGTCGCCCATATCAATGTGCCTAGGGCGAAAGACGCGGAGGCTCGTCGTAAAGTGTCCCTGATCACGGAACCGAGAAGACGATTGGTGTCTCAGAATATTGGCGGTAGCGGGCGAGTTACAAGATGTAAAATGGTGGTTACGAGAAAGTCCTCACACAAAAAGGGAACGACTATTGCCGGTAAGGAACGAACCCTGTTCTGAGTAAAGGCCATCCTCAGGACGTCGCCCATCCGGCGACCGTGGAAGAGGCAGAGTCAGATCCCGAGACCGAGTGTTAGTGTTGATTTCTTAAGGAAGCGGCCCATCCTGAAACTTCCTTAGAGAGAACGAACGATACGGGCAGAGGCGATATGGAGAGGCCATTTTACAGTGAAAATATAAGGGGCAGTGAGGCGGGTGGCTCTGAGCGTAGAACTGGGCTAGAGTACCCAACCCCGTGGACAGTTAGCCCGACCGAGAACGCCACATTTGTATTTAAACTTCTGCCTCAAATCCTCAACTAACTCTATTCTACTCACTCTACTCTGCTCTTCTGTACTCTACTCTGTACAACTGTGCTGTACTCTACTCACTCTACTCAACTAAGTTGTACTCTACTTTGTTCAATCGTAATCGTGAACTCCAAATTTCTAAAGCGCTACTTAAAAGCTAAGCGCAGGGCACCCACTTATTCACGAGCGCTGTGTAAAGTCAGTGAGGTTGTCTAAAGATACAATGTCAAGAACCAAGTCTGGTTGCTAGAAGACTAAAGAGAGAAATGGGAAGGAGCCGTTAGAGTGGGTTGTGTTTAAGCTGAGAGAAATGGGAAGGGAGCGGATTCGATGGATCAGGGTGGGGTTTCTTGAAAAGGTGAGACTTCACCTCTGCTCTAGCCTACTCACTCTAATCTACTCTACTCTACTGTTCTCTACTCTGCTCACTCTACTTTGCTCTACTGTACTCTGTTCAACAGTGCTCTACTCTAGCAGCTTAGTGTAGACCCTTGTAACTTTCGACCTCCAGCAGATCTTTATCAGCCTGTCTTTAGAGACCCATATTATGACATATGCATAAGCATGCATTTGCTGTTTACTGCATGCAAGTTTATTTGTGTGATGTGGACGCGCTACAGGTATAGTTGAGTATACGGGTGTTGAGTCTTTGTTTCGGCTCGGCCTTTGGCCTAGGCTGGCTTAGGTAGATGCATCCAGACAGTCAGAGGACGAGCATTAGTTGAGATGTTTATTCGCGACACACGTGTAGTACATCAAGAAACCATCTTCTCTCTTCTTATTTTCAATACTTATTTTGTGCTACAACCGTCCACAGGAGTCACTGCCTTGTTTGGCCATGTAAGATGCGCCGGGACGAGGTTCTGGGTTCAATAAAATTCATGCAAGGCAGCGTTAGTCACATTTTCAGTTAAGACCAGCCTTATTCGTCTCTATCCATATTTCTCTGTCTCCGTCTGTCTGTGTCTGTTTGTTTGTTTGCCTGTCTGACTGTCTGTCTGTCTCTCTCTCTCTCCCTCAATCTCCCACGTTATTTCAAGTCATGTGGCCTACCCACCTTAATTGTAGTTATGTATGTCTATTCATTATAGACTATGTACGTATGTATGTATATATGTATGTACGTATTTAAGACATTGCATGTACATATATATGTATGTTATGTATATATATATGCACTACTTTATTTATAATGGTTATTTCGATTACGGTGTAAGGACCTTGAGCAAGTCCTTCAATTGTTCAGGGCCATCGATTGATACTTAGTCATTATATATTGCGCTTCATAAATGGAGAAGTAATAATAAGTCGTGTGTATTTACCTGTATTTGGGTTATATATGCGTGGTGTTGTATTTCTTACAGCGTCCGATCCAGTTTGCGAGTCACACATGAAGCCAGATGGAATAGTTGGACCAAACACATGTAATGTTGAACCAGAAGAAGTTCGATTTTCATGCAGCGTTTCATTCTACGGCCAACCTCCAAAGATGGAATGGAATTCCTTGGGAAACCAAAGCCCTTTAACCAGTGTTTCATGCGAGACCATGGATCATGGGTATATTTGTAATCTGGCGATAGAAGCTGGCCAACAGTTAGACGGATCCTTATACATTTGTCACACAACAAGAGCAATATCAGCACAATACAACTGCACTACCGAAGCCGTAAAAGTAATGTGTAAGTAATTTTATGTAATTAGAAACGATTTAAAAGCCCATAACTGTTTTATTTCATTTACTCTAAAGCTATATAAAACGCGTTTATTCAACCCAAAGAGAAACGTTATACCACTGTATCTTTGTAACATTGTGGCGACTGACTAATGATTACACAGGTCTGCGATGAAATTTTTTTCTTCAAAGTAAATGGTGGTTCTTATAGATTTTTACACGGTCATTTCTGGAAAAATATTGTAAAAATTCTAACACATACAGTTTTGACACAAATTGGGATTTTTTGTTGGAAAGTTCAATTTTTCCGCAGAAATGCTATTTTACATTGAAAACACAATTACAAATACATGCACATAATGAAAAATATATTTTATTATAATGTAGTAATGAAGACACCCGAATTCTTGTTATGCTTTCATAAATGCGAAATTGAACCTCGGCCTGAAAGGGTTAAGTCCGGTTTTTACATTAACGACGTGAAAGGGTTAAGTCTGGTGTATACATTTATGACTGTCATGGCTTCAAGAGGATGTGTTAATTCTCCTGACAGGTTTTGTTATATCTGTGGCGAACTGTTAGTGAAAAAGCAAGAGCGGAAGGTCACGGACTTTGTTGAGAAAGTGTATTTTGCATACTTCGGTGTAAGGCTTGGAGACCAGGACAAGGCATGGGCCCCACATCGAGTTTGTTCCAGTTGCGTGGAAGGACTGCGCATGTGGTCTAAGGGTAAGGTGAAATCTTTTCGTTTCGGAGTGCCTATGATATGGAGGGAGCCCCGAAACCACAGCGATGACTGTTACTTTTGCTCGTGCAACATACAGGGATACAGCTTAAAAAACAAAGACAAAATCTGCTACCCGAACCTGGAATCTGCACTGCGCCCTGTGTCTCATGGACCTGGCATTCCCATACCTTTGCCTCCAGAAAGCCTAAGCGATGTGAGTGGGCCATCGGGGAGTGAGTCAGATGGCAATTCTGATGAGGAATTTCCACACGACAGCAGTGAGCCCGAACTGTTTTCTCAATCACAATTGAACGACTTGATTCGAGATCTGGCTCTTTCGAAAGATTCCGCTCAGTTGCTAGGTTCTAGGCTCCAGGAGAAGAACGTGTTGACTCCTGGAACTTCTTTTAGTTGGTTTAGAAACCGAGAGAAAGACTACGTGCCTTACTTTTCTCAAGACGGTGAACTTGTTTACTGCTCCGATGTTACCGGTCTGATGCAAATGTTCAGAGTTCAGCATGAGGCTCACGATTGGAGACTCTTCATTGACTCATCACAAAGAAGTCTAAAAGCTGTCCTTCTTCACAATGGCAACAAATACGCCTCTATACCGGTTGGACATTCCGTTCGTTTGAAAGAGAAGTATGACAATTTAGCCTTCATCCTGACCAAACTGAACTACAAGAAATACGAATGGACCATCTGTGGCGATCTTAAAGTGATCTCTATGATCCTTGGTCAACAGGGCGGCTACACCAAGTACCCCTGTTTCCTCTGCGAATGGGATAGCCGTGCTAAAGCCAAGCACTGGACTGAGAAGGTGTGGCCAAGCAGGACACTAAAAGTAGGAGAAAAGAACGTGCACTTCGAATCTTTGGTGGAGCCAAGAAAAGTACTCTTACCTCCACTTCACATCAAACTTGGCATCATGAAGCAGTTTGTGAAAGCCCTTCCAAAAGATGGTGATACTTTCAAGTATCTTGCAAGCAAGTTTCCACGGTTGTCAGAAGCGAAGCTGAAAGAAGGGGTTTTCGTCGGTCCTGACATTCGAAAACTCATGAGGGACGAGATATTTGATACCAAAATGAAAGAAATTGAGAGATCGGCTTGGCAATCCTTTAAAGAAGTGGTAAAGAAGTTTCTTGGCAACTATAGAGACAGTGACTTCGAGAACATCGTAGGAAACATGATGAAGAACTTGAAAGCCTTGGGCTGCTCAATGAGCTTGAAGCTCCACTTTTTGAACTCCCATCTAAGCTATTTCCCAGAAAATCTAGGTGCTGTCAGTGAAGAACAAGGAGAGAAATTCCACCAGGACATAAAGGAAATGGAACGGAGGTATCAGGGTCAGTGGAACATGATAGCAGACTACTGCTGGATGTTGCATAGGGAAGAACCGCAAGCAGTGTACAAGAGAAACAGTTCTAAAAGGAGCTTTGAAGGGAAGAAGAAAAGATATTATAAAGATTTCTGACTTCTCGGCACCTGTGGCAAACATTTACAAATGAATGAATGAAAAATCCAGCTGAGTTCATTGCAACAATTTTTAAGTTCTTTGTAAATAAGCGTTTTCCACTCTGCTGGGTCTTCCTGGATGTTTGTCTTCACTTGTGGAAAAAAACGTACGTGATAGAGGAAAAACCTGTGCATGTTTGAATTCAGCTAACTGAATACCAATGAAAACACCTAAAACGGTGAAGAAAAAAATTGGAAACCATTAATATGCAGGCCTGTGTTATTAATGCTCAGTCTTATCTCCACACAACTTCTTTCTAAGGACTGGGTTGCCTTAGTACCACGTACTATCAGTTGTTTTACACGTTTTATATTAACGGGCCTGATGGCATTATGCTTAAACTTGGATTTGAATCAAGTTTTTAGTTGATTTATGGAATGATTAATG
Source organism: Norana najaformis (assembly GCA_964023275.1). Taxonomy (NCBI): domain Eukaryota; kingdom Metazoa; phylum Annelida; class Clitellata; order Crassiclitellata; family Hormogastridae; genus Norana; species Norana najaformis. The sequence goes on along the minus strand of OZ029914.1, from coordinate 5,515,550 downwards.
ATTTGTATATCGACGCTGTATAAGTCACTTCATAATCTACCATGTGACCTCCCTACCTCCCTCCTTGCCTTCCTCTAATTAACCACCGGTTGAAGATCATTCTATTTGATCATGGTGATCTTGTGTTGTCAGATCGGGAGCACCTTAGAGGAGTTTTCTTGAATAAGCGCTATACAAATATTTAATTACGATTATGATTACAAAACTTAATTACCTACTTGTAATGTTCTGTCCGTAAGATTTCACTCGTAACTTCCTGGCAATGGAAAACGCCTTAAACGACAAGGTTGTATGTTCCATCAACAGTAGTCTACAGCCTCACGCCTTTGTCTGGAAATTTACGGATGGCGACCGTGATCTTATAGTTGGCAATAATCAAACGCACGTACCGGACAGATCAGGATTGTACCGCTGTGAAGTAGAGTACAACATAAGAGACGTCAAATGCTCTGATGTGGTCGCCTTCGTCTACGTTCCTGTATCAGTTCCAGGTCAGCTTATAGCAAATCAGTGTATAAACAAGAATTCTCTTTCTTAAACAAGCATTTTCGGCATTGGGACCATGTTTGCACGATTTTCAGCTAACTATTTATGGGTTCAAAATTTTGTGACAGTTTACTCTTTAGCTATTATTCGAACAGGAACTTTTGGGCTAAACATTAATTTTTGCTTGGTTTCCTTAATATTATTGCAAATTATACAAGCTAATTCTTCACAATACTTTACTGGCCAAATATGCTTTGAAGACTTAAGTGGTTGAGTGCATCTCAATAGGAACGTCATACGTTGAAGATAAAATGAGAAAAAGACAATATGCCCATACTGCCCATATATGTCCTACATATGCATCTATGTGTATAACATGTAAATTTATATGTAATACATATGGGCCCATGTGTTGGGCATATGGAGCCCATATGAGTGTATTGAAATAATCTCACCATATTTCAACATATGATGTTGCTGTTGGGGCAACTGCAAGATATTATATATTATTAGACATTACTAGACTGACATTTTCAACACTAAGTATACCGATTGAACAAGGGTGGACCAGAGTGCATAGAGACGTATAGAACTTGACGGAGAGCTTGAAACCTGAATGTAGTGGGAGACAGCATTTGTTAATCTTTAACGTTGTTTCGTTGAAAGCCTGTGATATTAGAACTAATACCTTATGAATCTTTTCTACATCTCCCCTTATGGGTTCGGGAGATATCTGACCGAGGGCTACATGTACTGTATATAAGACACATTTTAATGGTAGACAACTACAATAGAGGAATCAACTGCATGTCCCGCGATCGACCATGAGGTTCGGCGACCCATTGCTTGGAACAGTCTTCCTGACCATGTGAAGAATGCCTCAACTTGGACACATTCAAGTCATGGCTCAAGACATATCTTTTTAAGATATCTTATAACTGTCATTGATTTGTGAACTCATGTACAGCGCCATTTTTTCGGCCTCGGCCGTGCTACGGCACTAAATAACTCGTCTTCTTCTTATTATTATTTGTTTCTTAGGTCCAATTAGACAATTAGTTACCAGCTATGATATTGTGTTGTTAATCGTAGGCCCTATTCCAGCAGAGGAAAAGGAATGGTCAACATACTCTTGGGTGTTTCTCGGACTGATGGTGGCATTTATTCTGGCTTTTATTACCCTAAACATTTACACAATACGGTCAAAACGGAAAAGTAAGACATGTTATTATTTTGTACACGTACAGGGGCATATAATATGGTGCAAAGAGTTGCATCAGGGCTAGCAGTGGATTAAAATGGATTTTCTTTAAAGTTACAAATAGACGTAATATGTTATTACTTCGAGATGTTCGCTCGCACCCCTTCTTCCTCTTATCTCTCTCTCCTCTCCAACCCCAAACACCACCACCCGTAGCTGCCACGCTGTCTCTTCGTCTGACTTTTGGATCTTGACCTGGAACCGAACCCTTTTGTATATCGATTTTGTTTTGACTGAGCGCCTGTGAATAAGCTGGTTCCCGCGGCGCGGCTTTCGATGGGCGCTATAGAAATCTCGGAATTACGATTACGATTATGTTCGCTTTTTAGTCACTCGGCGTTTAAGCCCAAATTTTGTTTTTGGTCTTCTGTTCTGCCATGCTCTATTTGCGAATTTCACGATGTAATCGATGGCCATAGTGATCATGGGTTCGACTAAAATAAGTCAGTGATGTTACCCATGACCGTTCCGGTTCGAACTCTGGAGTTGTATGGCATCTTCAACCCGGGAATCTTGAAGACTCTATAGAAATGCGCCAATACAAGATCCATACATCTATGTCATGACATAGATCATAATTAGCCTTAATTCGTGGAATTGCAACTGATACATAAAAGTAAGCACAACGCAATTATAACATTGTGTTGCCTAAGTAGCCATATTCCATAAAAAAGGAATGAGCTGTGAAACACAACTGCCTTCAGTATTCGGCATATGTTCTACTTCTGCCTTTATGCCGAAAAAGTCTGGGAGACAAAAAGACGAAGAAACACTCTGTCTCCCTGTCTTTTTCTCTGTTACTGTCTCGCTTCGCCTTTCTCTCTCATTGTTTTCCTGTCAGTCTCGTTCTCTGCGCTGACACATGACTAAATAACGATGTCTCCCTATTCAATGTTCAGGTAAACGAGAAGGCAGAAATAGAAAAGAAGAAATTCAGCTTCTTAATGAAGGTTATAGTCTTTCTGAATTAAGATTGAAATGGATTAAGGTCAAAATTATAATAGCCTATAATTTTAAGCTAAAAGTATGAAAATGTGTAGTATCTTAGTGATAAAGTCTCAACTGGATTGTACGTTGGATAGCTAACTGAATTGAGATAATGGCAAATCTAACAACTCTGAATGCATTTAGAATATAAAATCACTAAAGGAAAGGAATCGAGTCGAATCAGAAGAAATTAACACTTGGTGTTTTGTTTATGCATGTAATTAGACTGCATTTTAAAGTTCATAAAATAAATTGGCGACTAACACGCAATATAACTGAAAAAGAATTGTTAAGCAGCAGCACCATACCTGTACAGGAAAACGAGCAAGATTATGGCTAATTTGTCACTATAATAGTTCAACTCACGCTACACTGAAAAACGATATTATTGCATATGCGAAATAGGGTAGCCTTAACAGAAAGTCCATTGGGTCACCAGTGGAACACCAATGTAATGGGTGGCACGACCTTGTAGCGTAAAATGCTTATGACCGAGAAAAGGGCTATGTATTTATTGTAAAAAGAAACTTTAAACAGTGTGCATGTATGACTCCACTGAAAGATTAACTATGATTAACTATTAACTTCTTTATGACATTAAACACCATTTAGGCTATATATTGTTGATAATTTACTATATAGATGCATTTCAGATAAAAAGACTACTATTGAAGATCTGGAAGAAAAACACGAAAAGCAAAGACTTCATTGGAAAGAAGAGAAAGAAGATCTGTTAAAGAGGGAAATGGAGCTTAACCAATTGCTCTTTCAAAGTCGCAAAGGTATAGATAGATTAATGCAAGGATATAATCGTGTAAAAGAAAAGGGTTATGTATTTATTGTAAAAAGAAACTTTAAACAGTGTGCATGTATGACTCCACTGAAAGATTAACTATGATTAACTATTAACTTCTTTATGACATTAAACACCATTTAGGCTATATATTGTTGATAATTTACTATATAGTTGCATTTCAGATAAAAAGACTACTATTGAAGATCTGGAAGAAAAACACGAAAAGCAAAGACTTCATTGGAAAGAAGAGAAAGAAGATCTGTTAAAGAGGGAAATGGAGCTTAACCAATTGCTCTTTCAAAATCGCAAAGGTATAGATATGTGGTAGGGTTCATTTCTACCGATTATGATGAAGATTCTCGTCCAGTTCGCATTGTACAGTTATCATCTTTTATTCTCGAAATGTCACTCAGCACTTGAATGTTCTTCGAATGATTGTTTGACATAACGCGAGCGAGATTCTAGTTCGATTGAGGAGCGAAGCATAAGCCTAAGCCTAAGACAAACCTTTACTCTATTTTACCCGGTAGTGTCGACAAGACACCAGACACTACTCCGACTACATTTCTAACTGCGTTCTATCTCCGAGGGTAGAATCTCAGAGCTAATCGACTGATCTGTATGGTATCTCAAACCAGACTGCCTTAGTATAGATCCTGTCTGAGGTTCTCTCGTCCGGCGATATGAGTCGGACTCCCATTGGTCAATAGTTATGGAGTTACTCCGGATAGTCTATTTGATTGGGCGCTAGGATTCTCTTTGTCCGAAATCTACAGCTTGGTTTGTCTGCGTACTTCTCTCAGACTGGTTCCGTGTTGCTCTGTTGATCTTGACGTGTCCGCTGGCTTGACTCCGTTTCGATCTGCGTCTGTATGTGTACATGTGTGGCCTTATGTATTCTTGTCTGTCTCTGCACAGCTCTCTGATTGGGCTGGTGAGTCAGTTGTATGAAATTTAAGATTCCTCTACCTGTCTGGACAAAGTAATAAATCAGACGCCCTTCTGACTACTCGCTGACCGGGGCCGCTGATGTAAACCAGGTGTTGGTATCAATTTTCTGCGATTAGCTGTCCTCTTCATCCTAACCTCCAATAACTTCTATAGTGGCTAGACTTACTGTGTAGTGTAATATACTACAATAGCCTACTTAAATTAACTTGGCTATAGATAGATTAATGCAAGGATATAATCGTGCAATGATACGCCGACCTAGTTTTAATAAAGCTTCGTAGCAGAAGACTTATATGACCCTCTGTAGTTCGTGCATGTTTTCTTATTTCAACAGCTGCCATTATTGGATTGGATTCCATCGGCTGGCTACTTCTGTCGTGTAGGCCTATTTGCTTATGGATACATTTCCTACTTCCCATTTCCTATGCGACAACGTATACAAATATACTGAAACGCCGGCAGGCTTCATACTGTGTTCGTTGCGTTCTTGATGAATAATTTGTATATGGAATTAAATATCCACAATTTCATACATGCATTAGTTCTCTAGGCCTGCCGTTACTTTTGGGTATCTGCCTCATATAAGGGCTTTGAAATACTGTGATAGCTCTAAGCTTTAGGTTTTGTATTTTAGGGAAGATCGACTATCTACAAAAACCAATATTAATTGACATCATCAAGAGGGAGACCAACGAAACAAAAGCATCTGTCATTGAGCGAATACATGGTTTGGCCATCTTGGACAATGAAATTATTGCAACTAGACGATACGCTACTGAATTCGAGGTATACGGTTTAATGGATTACAAGCTTATTCGCACATGTCCTGTTAATAAGATGGTAAATCCGTGGAGCATCGTTTCTTGCAGCAATAAGAAACGTCTCTACATTTTAGACTGGAAATCCAACGATCGTCTCTTCAGTTCAGACAGGAAATCCGACGATCTGCCAAGGAACAGGGAAATCATGACAGTGGATGCAAATGGAAACTTAGTTACAGATGAGAAATGGACGATAGCAGAGGTTTGTTGGCATATGTCTGTCACACCTGAATCAAATATCATTTTACCACTTCCACGTAAGTTACACGAATATACTTCTGAGAGACAGCTGTTACGCCAGATACATATATCAGTCGAGTCGGGTATAATAAATCCAAGGCATGCCATAAAACTTAGCTCGGGGCATTTTGTGGTTATTCATGGCGACGTTGGTGAACAGCACCATCAAGTGTGTATACTAGACGCAAATGGAAATCTGGTAAAGGCCTTCGGTAACAGTAAAGGATGGTCAGAGAGTCAGGTGGATAGTCCGTGTTATTTGGCTGTAGATGGAGATGAAAATATTGTAGTGGTAGACAGGAATAATAGGCGGGTGTTGCTGCTCAGTTCAAGCTTGGAGTTTAAGAGAGAACTTCTTCATTGTAAGAAACACGAGGTACGAGATCCTTGGAGAGTATGCTTCGATTCGAAACAAGGCCGGCTGCTTGTGGGTGACAACGCCATCGATCCCGGCAACAGAACGTCCATCGATGGTCAAATATTGATTTTCTCCGTTTTCGAAATGAGCTGGTTAGCTTCGTCAACATAAAACATCGTTTCTTGCACTTCCTTATTTAAAAAGGAGCAAAAACAATATCGACAAGAAGCAACGAAGCCTATGTGATTCCAAAACTAGGATTATAAAATGGAAAGAAATGATGTCGATAACTAGATATCTGAAGAGTAATGGTGGCAAATGTAGTTCCTTCGAAATCAGAGATTACTTTAAACAGTTTTAAAATTGTTTATTTTAAAGATTACTTAACTAAAGTACATTCCCGCCGTGATCGTTAAATAGTATTAGTCGCATACGTAGCACATATAGGAATTAGCACACGTTTACAGTATTTCTCGGTAATTTTTCTTCAGAAGGATTTATTATACAAGATAAAAGCGGTGATATTTCATGGAAATCAAAGTTGCCTGCTGAAAACGAAATGAGGTTTTAGGCCTTTACAGCTTTACCTGCAGACGATTGATACTGGATAGAATGAAAATCTGCAGATTTGGTTTCTTAGACTGCCTGAATAATTGCTCAACGGTATTATTACACGTTTCTGGTTTCGTAAACTATTTATGCCAAATATAATTGTTGTTATACTGACTGAATATGTATACATTTTTACAATAAAGTGCATTATCCTCCTTAGCGTCATTCTCTACAGCTGAAGGTTGATTGATCGGCCACTATCACGAATCTCCTTTGTTGACGGCCAAGTAGTTTGGAATGTTCTTTTTTTCCTACGCCAGGGCCTATCTTTCCACCAACTGACTTCTTACATTTTCTTTTTCCATCCACTATGCACGCTCTGTGTAGGTCTATATCTTTACTTGATTCGCCGTGACTGACCAAAAACTGACTGTTGGTCAGCTTTGAGGCATGCAGTGCCCGAGTAAAAGTAAATTTATCATTCAATTACAGATTTATTTCATTGCTTATCTGGTGAATAATTAATTAACTGTTTTTCTTTTGCAAAATTGCTAAAATGATATTCGACTCAACTGTAAGAAAGACGACCACAACCTTCTCCTGTTGACCGTTTCTTTTTCGATCGTCCGTTTGGATCAACTCAATATTTCCATCGACGTCCATGGTTCTTTGTAATCAAAGCATTTTTCCTGGGCGCGATAGTAGGTCCCAGGGATCAGTATTTTGTTCCACTTTCAACTGACTGAAACTGAATTTCACCCAATTGAAGACTTCAATACATAGACTTTCTAGACTCGCAACAAGCACTTTGTTATCTCAGAGATCAATTTACAACTCAGGCTGTAGCAAACTCGCTCAGTCAAAAGGATGAGCTCGAAGGAAAAATTTAGGTTTAAGTCCTATCTTAAATGATAGATTGACTGCTGTTGGTTACCGATGCCAGGTGGTAGGCTTTTCCAAACATCTGGCCTAGCAACAGCTAAACTCCGTGAACTAAACCGTCAAGTTTCGGCTCTGGTTCCCTCCACCCACACCTTTAATACTAACTCTTCTGTCCGTAATTTAGGTGTTATTTTCGACCAGAACCTTACTTTTTCTGATCATATCACGCATCTTTCCCGCCCTTGTTTTATGCATATCCGTGTATTCTGCAGAATTCGCCCTATGCTTGACTTCAAAACCGCATCTACCACTGCCACATCCATAGTCCATGCAAAACTTGACTACTGTAATTCACTTTCCCTCAGTATTGACACAACCCAGATACACCGCCTTCAAACTATCCAGAATGCTCTCGCTCGTGCTGGCACCAAAACTCCCAAACACCATCACATCACCCCTGTTCTCAAATCACTGACTGGCTTAAAATGCCAGAACGAATATAGAGTTCAAAGTCACCTACAACACGCTTCAATCCTCCCAACTCTCCTATCTTCGTCAACTATTTACTATCCAACCACTTCGTTCAACCGGCTCCTCATCTGTCCTCACACTTCTTCGCCCTCCCGTCACCTCATCCGTCTTTTGGAAATCGCTCCATAGCCATAGCTTACCCACCCCTTTGGAAAAACTCCCGCCAGAATTGCGACAGTTGTCTGGTCAATCATACGAACTCACCAACACTTCACCTCTTTCAGTTTCTGCGCAGGTCTTTCACTCAAGACAGAAAACACTTCTTTTCCAAAAATCTTATCCTGATTCTTGCTCTTCCCCTCATCTTTCTTCTCGCTTCAATTTCGTAGCCATCCGACTGTCTGACTGCCTGACTCTTGAATCTTAACCTGGAACCGAACCCTTTTGCCTAGCGATTTTGTTTTGACTAAGCGTCTGTGAATAAGCTGGTTCCCGCGACTTAGCTTTCATTGGGCGCTGTAGAAATCTTGAGATTAAGATTAGGATTACGATGTGGAGTTCGGCGTGAGTTGCCGGACGCAAACTTACAGATTTGGAAAGAAGTCGACGTGCATAATCATATGAGGCAGACTGTCTCATTTGATTATGCACGCCGACTGCATACAGTCACTGAAGAAGAAACATAAATCTGCTACCGTATACACCACCACTCAATCCTGCTACCATATTTACCACCACATAATTCTGCTACCATGTATACTACCACTTAATCCTGCTACCGTATATACCACCTCATCTATTAAGCAAAAATCAGTAAATATGTTATTTTTTAATAAATCGGAACTTGCATTTGAACTGCCAATTGATATTTTATCAGACTGGACAAAGCAGATTGCTGAGAGTAAGTACAGTAGTACCTGATTACCGAGAATTAGTCCACAGAGACTAGAAATCGACTAACAATAAGTAGACAGAAGAAACATCAATTGGTCCCCATTAAGCGTATTGTACTGTTATCTAAACTACTACAAGACTAGAATATTTAATAAATCTTTATTAGAAAAATTTAGACGGATGTATACTTTTTTCTCTTTAAATGGCGCTATATAAATTTGTAATAACAATTAAAATTAAACAAAACATCAGAAAAACACATACGACAGCAATATGTATACAGCTGTGACAACCAGCTAATTTGGTTTTACGTTTTGACAATGATGGCAGCAGTTGCACATTTCGGCTTAGCAAGCAGTAAATGTCCCATGCTGTGTCAGGTGTAATGACCAGATGTGAGTTCGAAAAGTTTTTGCGTTTATAATTGGGTGATTTATATGTGGCACAAATGTTGCATTGCCACTGGCAGTCGGCTGTAGATTGTGTATTTTTATAAATGAAAGGTTGAGCATAAAATGCATTTAAGAGAACAAGAATCTTGGGTTTCAATTAGCAAGCATCATCCAAAAATCCACACAGATTCACGTGAAGATGATACATTACATTTGGGGTTTCACTTGACGCCATAAAAATCCTGGTTATATCTCAAGAAAAAGCCGACGTCAGAACAATGACTGGTCGTGCGGATTGGCAAATTTTCATGCAGAAAATCCATCGAATAAATATAGCATAAGAGACTTAATAGTACAGTATAAATCAGGCAAATGGTACAAGCTGTCTTCTTGTCATCGCGTTTCATTAGACCCAGCTGACAATATTACATAGTAATTAGTGACCTGTTAAGCTATGTGCTGATGAACACAGGCTAGCCCTACACGTATGCTAATGAACACAGGCTAGCCCTACATATGGTGCTTTTCTCTGTGCTATGATGTTAAGTAAGTTGTTAGAAGCAAAGGGCTGATAGTTTCGGATGCCCACTTGCTCCGCTATCCTCTTTGGATACCCTATCGAATATAGCTTCCGAAATAGTTGAGATATAAGATTGTTTGAGAACGTGTGCGAATAAAGCTGCATTGTTTCCACTCATGCGTAGTTTTAAAATGCAATTCAGACGTGAGTATACATTTACATATCTAAACTGTCTAGCAGGATTCTTGAAAACTCAACAGACAGCGTCATGTGAGTAACCTAGTTCTTCGTTGCCTAATGCTGTTTGAGGCTTTTGCAGATGTTATGGTGTCAATATCGAACAGAAATGCACTTAATCGTTGCGTAGGTTCCAACTAGCACAGATAACACAAATAACAGATAAAGTATTATGCTACGTCATGTTATCTTAATCGTAATCGTAAACTCGAGATTTCAACAGCGCCCAACGAAAACTAGGTCGCGGGAACCAGATTATTCACAGGTGCTCAGACAAAGCATAATCGATAGGCAAAATAGTTCGGTTCAAGATCAAGATCCAAAAGTCAGACGGGTAAGGTGAATGGTGTTCGGAATTGTAGAGGAAAGAGAAATAAGGAGAAGAGGAAGAATCAGGATAGGATTTGTGGAAGAAGAGTGTTATTATGTGATGTGATGTTAATATTAGCAAAAAGCTAAAAATTGGTTTGAATCGTGCTACACTTAGTCAAGTCCTATGGTATTTCAACCATGCTTCTCCCACTGATTATGTTTTTACCAAGACATCACTTGAAGCGTCCATCGAGTGATGCCTTATGATACATTATGCTAACGATGGCACATATGACATTAGATAAAAACAGATTAGGTCAACATTAGGACTGTATCGATTTGCGATTAATTTCCTTACACGTGCCCACTGCCGTACTTGGGTAGTGCCAGTCTCAGTACTGATGCTATCCTGACTCCCTTTCTTCTTATCCCTGTTTCCGCTCCAATCTCAAACATCACCCACCGTAGCTGCCACGCTACCTCTGTGCCTGACTTGGATCTTGAGCAAGTCCTTCACTCACAATTGTTTCGCGCCTCAGATTCAGATTTACTGACCTCGCGCGCGTAAAAATGCAAAATAATTATCTACATGAGTACTCCCAGTCAATAGCTACTCCAGTGCACTGTGGACTCGGAACAACGTATAATAACGCTAGTGACGGCTATTCCAAAGTACAGTTATATTACATTTTATATGAAAAGATAAAGGTAGGCCTATTCCCCAGACTCAACATTGTTCTGCAAGGTCTTTCTGATTGTCTTTCTCTGGTCATACCTTGGGCTAGAACTGTTCTGGGTAAACCAGCATTTTCGGTTGCTGGACCAAAATTCTGGAACTCCCTCCCTATGTCTGTTCGTTCTGCTCAGTCGCTTCTATCATTTCGTTCTCAACTTAAAACTTACCTGTTTCAAATTGCTTATCCACCATAGGCTGCCTCTCTGTCGTGCGGACTGACCTTCTGGATATCAACCTGATTGTGGCTTGGGTTTGGTGTGCCATCGGGTTGATGCCTTGTGCATTAGACATCGGCGCATTAGAAGTTGCTAATTATTATTATTAAAGGTAAACGCACTTGTCTACATGCCTCTACAGAAGCGTGTTCTAGAGATCGTTAAAGAATCATTCAACTGACAAATCAACAAACACGACCATTGCATTTCAAAAGCAGAGCATCTTGAATTCGTTATCATTTACCAACCACTAATGTGGTGTAATTTACCAACCACTACTGTGGTTTAATGACGACAATTTAATTTAATGACGACAGTGTAATTTACCAACCACTAATGCGTTTTAATGATGACTATTTTATGGCACGTGGTATACATACATAAAATAGAATTATCAGACTCAAACGAAGTTAAACCCTAGGCTGTTTAACAAAAAGCTGTTAGATGCTTGAAGCACAGAACCGCGTCTCTGAGCTCCAATTTACTATGGTAAATGAACCACTATTTAACCTTACAAAAGATCCTGGACCCCCCTCTGATATATATCACAGACGGCCGCGTCAGTTGAACCTATAGCTGGTCTGCAATGCATCATTGGTGGCAAACGATGGTTAGCTATTGTAATCGGCTGCCGTGACCTACATAAAAGCCGAGTGCTGTCTATCTAATCGGCTACCGTGACCTAGATACAACCCCAGCGCCCTATCCAATCGGCTACTGTGACCTACATACAAGCCGAGCGCTCTACCAATCGGCTACTGTGACCTACATACAAGCCGAGCGTTCTATCCAATCGGCTACCGTGACCTACATACAAGCCAAGTGTTCTATCCAATCGGCTACCGTGACCTATATACAAGCCGAGCGCTCTATCCAATCGGCTGCCGTAACCTTCCAATATGAGAACTTATTTTTTTTCAAACAGTCCTACAATGAAAGAGATTTCAAATTGGCTGAATTTCAGGGCAATTGACGAACGATGAGATCAAACATCGAATACTTACTATATATAGTCGGTTCGTTTCCGACGTTGACCCGGACCTGCTGGGCGACTACCTGAAGCAGGAGAACGTCCTATCAATCGATCAGTGGCAAAAGATCTATGCAGAGAATAAGGCGGCAAAGGACAGATGTCGGGCAGTTCTCGACTTCTTGCTTTCAAATAACCATCCGACGGCGTTTCTGGTCATTCGACACGCACTCGAGGAAGATGGCCATTACTTACTGGAAACCATAGACAAAGAAGCTGAGAGGATTCATCAAGGTAGGCCTACTACTGCTAGTAGTAGTAGTGGTAGTAGTAGTAGTAGTAATGGTGGTGGTGGTGGTAGTAGTAGTAGTAGTAGTAGTAGTAGTATAAATAGTAGTAGTATAAGTAGTAGTAGTAGTAGTAGTAATAGTACTAGTAATAGTAATAATAGTACCATGAATAGAGAGGGAGGGAGGAAGGGAGAAAGGACGGAAGGAAGGAAGGGTAATAGGGAGGGAGGGATCGAAAGAAGGAGATGGACAGAAAGGGAGAGAGAGGTGAGAGGTTACACAGATAGGCCAAAGAGAGAAAAGGAGAAAGTAAAAAAGAGAGACATACAGCCAAACAGAGAAGGAGTCAGATAAGTAACAGACAGGCAGAGAGTGGTCAAAGAGTAGAGAGACAGAGACAGAGAGACATAGAGAGAGAGAGATAGATAGAGAGAGAGAGAGAGAGAGAGAGAGAGAGAGAGAGAGAGAGAGATAGACCACGATGGATATACAAGTTGGAGCAAGTATGAGTCTGGACCTGAATGATAACAGACATACCGACAACAACAACTCTAAATAAAAAGTTGCTGCATTTGTTCATTTTTCCTGTTAGTTAACAAGGAACCCCATACGGTAGCAGGAAGAAACCAGAGCACAAGACAACGTTTCTTTAGTGTTGTCAATGGCCAGTGGATTAATAGTCATGTGACTCAGTTTGAAAATCTACTTCATCCAGGTAAAAGCTGTTGAATTAATTCAGCTAATCCTTATGATCGCCATCGTAAACGTATCTGTCACAACTTATTTCTTAAATCCACGTTAACTCTCCTTAGATCTAGTTATTATCTCTCCACTAGTCAGCTGACTTATCTCTGCATCAAAGACAAACGCCGAATCGTTTCTCGAATCTGTGTTAATCCTCTTTCTTCAAAGAACAAATAGTAGGTCTACTTACATAGATGCCGCCTGCCTGGACGACAAACGACAACAGACTGACATAAAATCTGTATACGGGTAGGCCTAAACCTATATACGCACAAACCACATTACTCTACCTTACTATCAACGACCACACTCCTAAGTCGTTAAACAGAAACTACGAAACTATGAACTTGTTGTACAATATTTATTGCAATATGGTGTTTGTTGCGTGGGTATGTTATAGCTACTCAGGAGTATCTAGCGGAATTGCAAGACAAACAACCAATTTCGCTTCCGAGACCGGAATCCATAAACTCCCGTGTCGCTCGGTTGTCGGGTGATTTTTTTAATGAATAGTCCTTTAATTCTGCAATAGACCAGGATCTTCTAAATGGGAAGAATAAGGCACGATGAATCAGAGAAGTTGAAGGGAAGAAAAAAATCTATTTTGTGGAAGAAATGGTCTGAGGAAAGTGATTCGTCATTGAATCCTGAATATATTTAAAATAGTTAATCAATGTAACGATGACTAAAAATGCCGCCAAAATTATAAACTTCTACATCCGCCATTGTTAGGGGGCACTAAAGGATTGGCCGTAGGGATGCTGCGTTCAGTGGTCTTGGTGAAATGCGTCAATGACCTTATTGAACGCACCATTGGCTTTGAGGACTGTGTCATTGGTCTTGGAGATGCGTCATTTGCATTGGGAAATGTATCAGTGGTCTTTTGGAATGTGTCGTTGACCTAGGGAATGTTGGACGTCATTGGACTATGGGCACGTATGTATCATTGGTATTGGGATAGCACCATTGGTCTTCGAGATTGCATCAATGGTCTTGGGGAATGTGTCATTGGCCTTGCGGACTATATAAATCTTAGGCTATATCATAGAACACGTATGATAAGTAACGACTATATTTTTCAGTTTAAAGTTTAATGGTTTGTTTAATTGTGACTTTACTTATTGTTAGTTAAGCCAAACTATTTAAAAACATAACTGTTTTTCATGTAAAACATTTGTAAGGACATCGACTGCTGCCATATGATGTCATTAAACTTTTTGTTCTACTATAGAATACGTATTACTGTATTTTTATGTCATTCACGAAGTTCGGTACCAGCAACTAAAGCAGGAACTGGAATCCGACCAGAAAACGAGAACGGAAGAACTCACCGTCAAACTAATGGCTCAGATCTACGGTAGGTCCTTTAAGTTGCTTAGCACTCTGTAATATGTGGAGTAGTTTAGTCTGCTACAGAGCATTACTTATCTGTGAATGTAAATGTACACGTTTTTCTATAGCGATCGTATGGCCTCAACCCTGCACATTTTTCAATGAATTAATCGGGTGAGGTCCTTCACCACCGCTGCCCGTTGGAATGGGCGCCACGCCATGTAAGGTCCCCGTGTACAGACCGTGTTAGGCCGAGATTCAAATCTCTGATGGAGGGCTAATCTGAACCAGCGAGATGGGAGTTTGAAATTTCCCATTGTCCTACATATCGCACCCTTTATTTTATGGTACCCTAAGCCAGAAGTGCTTTCTAGATTTGCCCTCTGTCTCTGTTTTCGGATGTCGTTTCAGATCTGGGTTGAAACCCCGTCTTTTCCGTAGCATGTCTTCTGGGCACTGGAAACTCATGGATCGTAATCGTAATCTCCAAATTGCTAAAGTGCTACTTAAAAGCTAAATGCAGGGCACCATCTTATTCACGAGCAGCGCTGCGTCATGTCTTTGGGGTTTCCCAAAGATGCCATGTCAAGAACCAAATCCGGTTGTCAGAGGACCAGAGAGAGAAGGGGGAAAGGAGCTGTTAGGGTGGGTTGTGTTTAAACTGAGATAAATGGGAAGGCAGCGGACTGGATTGATCAGAGGGGATCATAATTAGTTCGTTCAAAAGTATTATAATTTCGTAATTGCGTTTTACTTAGAAGCGACTGGCGATTGAAAACGGCGCTATTGAAGTTTGTAGATTAGATTAAATTTTGTGCGCTCTTGATTTTAAGAATCGCAAGCAATAATGTTTTTCTCTGTATTTCCAAATCCATTTCAAGAAGTGGAACATAAGTATAGAACTGCAAACACAGAAAGTCGCAACAGCCAAGGACAACTTAAATTGAAATTGCTACAGCAAGAGGAACAGTTAATCAAACAGCGCGAGAAATATGAAGAACAACTGAGTAATAGTAAGTGTACCACTGGAATATCCACACCTTTTTCTAAGCGAAATAGTTTGTGCTATCATGAGCCTTTGGCCCAGGTTGCAATTTTTTACTTTTCTAATTTCTGGTGAAACTTCTTCCCATTTGCTGCATTGTTTTGCTTTGAAAGAACCGTTTGAAAAGAGTGTTTCAACAAGACAGCACAGTAATGATACTAAATTTGAATAAGCAGTGCTTTTTCCAGACGGAACGCTCCGGAACGGCGTTCCGGCACCTTTCTTCGGCCAATAAAAAAATAATTAAATTATTAATAAAAGAATTTAGTGTTACTAAGTTACTTTAGTTGTGTAATATAATGTAACTTATTTTTAATTCAATTTCAGTGTTTATAACTTAACACTGTTTTCAGTGTTCATTTATTTATTAGGTTTAGCCCTTCCATAATTGTTCGGTTCTGGAACCTTTTTTTCTAGAAAAAAGCACTGCGAATAAGTATTAAGTAGTGATGTATATCTAGTTTTACTCGAAGAACCAACTTACATTTAAAATCGTATGGACTTCAAATAATATTATTGTCTGGTTCCTTAACGCGCGTGCGTCATATCAGTCATCCACGGGATGAGAATGCGATAACGAGAGACGAGCCGGGAACAGAAGGCTCCTTAATTGATTGGTGCGGAAGGAAGACTGACAATTGGTGAAGTGAAAAGCCAGAGTGACTGTTGAGAAAGATAAAGGACGAGGAATTGTTTGAGGGTAGCACGTGCCCGAATGGTTAACGCTTCCGCTTTTCAACTCTGTGACCCGGGTTCGAATCCTGGGTTCATGTGAAATCTACATTGATCGCATTGTCGAATTGAGCATACCTCGGAGGCCATCATCGTCGATATGAGTGCCTCCTTAGACCCAATTTACATGAAATATTTCTACGAAGGGTCTGAAGGGTGTCTTGCGTCTAGCAGTATCATGCTACTGTTAAACACTGTTTTCCATTTTAAAGAACATCTTTTGGTGATATCGGTTGAATTATCATGAGACATGGACCCAACTTTTTCTATTTTTCCATTTATTATCTACGTTTCACACTAGCACATATAGCTGAAAGTGTTTTAATTACTTATGATTCTGTATAAAAATGAAAACGTTTATTGAAGGCTTTAGGCAACAATCTTAGATAAGTGTATTGCAGTCTGTAAGCAGAGAAGACGTAAAACTGATTCTAAAACTGACTAATGTTGCTTGAAAAAATTAAGAGCAATATGTCTACCACACAGAGGTTTTCTTTCTTTCTTTTAGATGAAGTTATAATTGAACAACTCAGGCAGAAACTGGAACAACAGGCGAATGAGCAAACGCAAAACAATGGTAACGTACCGAATACTAACATAATTATTTATTGTGGATAGACTATGTGTATATGAGACAATTTTCAAAAAGTACGTCTATGGCTAATTTTGATACTTATTTCTATCTTAAATCAAAAGTTGATTTTGAATGCTTTGGGAGATGCAGGTAACGAATTGGAATGCAAAGCGTTCACTCTTCTCACTACCAATATTCATTTGATAAATCAAACAGCTCAAAGAAGGGTTGCTACTGTTAAGATTTTTTAAATTTTCATTTACAAATGGACTCTTTCCAAGCTACATATAATCTATTCTAATCTATACTTCTTTATGAAGAGTAGGCCTACATAGAATTCGCACTTATTTAAAGGCACGCAACTGGTCAATGGCTGCTTCTCACTTAATGCCAAATGATTGGGATCATTTAAGAGTCTGTAAGCGTTCTGGTTGCTTATCTTCACATGTTCTAGTTTATTTTCAGTTGCACAGGCTTGCCAATATAAACCAAGTTCTCAGCCGATCAAAGTGTTAAGAACTAACGGCGGGACTAAAGGCAAAAGGATTCGCGGAATCACGATTCTTGGCAAAGAACTGTTTCTTGTGCATGCACATAGTTCAGAAATCGAAGTCTACAATTCCGATGAATTTAGACTGAATCGCACGATGACCTTGGATCATAAAGACTCGACAGTTTTTCATCATATTGCTTCTTGCAGCCAGAACAACTGTCTCTACATCATGAAGGACAATGAACAACATTCTCCAAAAGCCATTCTCAAAGTTAATCCATCGGGAACATTGATCAAAGAATGGTCAACATACAACGACAATGGCCGTCTATCTGTTGCATACGATTCGAATGTTATCCTGGCAGTTTCTGAACTGAACAAACTGAACGAATACACATCTGAGGGTCAGCTAATACGTGAAATACAATTGTCATCTCATGCTGGTTTCGTTCACCCCTGGCATGCCGTTAAACAAAGCAACGCTCGTTACTTGGTCAGCCACGGATCTTGTCATCATAAGGATCCGCTACACAGAGTGTGTATAGCGGACAATGAGGGCGATATCCGTCTGTCCTTCGGTGGAAAGAGAGGATCCTCGGAACGCAAGTTGAATGGACCAATGCAACTCATCGTAGACAGAAGTGGATACATTTTGGTGAACGACACAAAAAACCTGAGAAATCCGCGGCTGCCTCTGCTTGGACGAGGCAAACGGCCGTTTGCTTGTAGCTGACAATGAAGCACTAAGGGATGGCCGAATCCTGGTTTTCAAAGTTAAATAGATGCTTTATCATTTATCTAAACTTAAACCCAACACACCCTAACAGCTCCTCTCCTTCTGTCTCCGGTCTTCTAGCAACCGGACTTTGTTTCTTGACATGGGTCTCTGGACAACCCCAATGATCTGACGCAGCGCCCATGAATAAGCTGGTGCCTTGCGCTTAGGCTTTAAGCAGCGCTTTTGAAATTTCGAGTTTACGATTACGATTACGAATGACTAGTCTTCTAAGCATAGTCTTCTAAGCAAACCGCTCACAGCATTTTATGAATCAGTTTAGGTAATTCTGAGCGACACGGTGGTCTGTCTGGTTAGCGCGCTGGGATCTGTAAGCGAAAGGTTGCGGGGTTCGAGTCTCTTGAATGGACTCACTGGGGAATCGCGATCGTAAACAAGAGATTTCTAGAGCGCCCAATGAAAGCTAAGCAGCGGGAACCAGCTTATTCACAGAGGCTCAATCAAAACAAAATCGATAGGAAGGAAGGGTTCGGTTACAGGTCAAGATCTAACAAGCAGGCAGGCAGGGCAGGCAGGCAGACAGACAGACAGACAGACAGACAGACAGGCAGACAGCTACGGTGGGTGCTGTTTGGAATTGGAGTTGTTTGCGCACAAGTGTATGCTTGTCACTGTCACCATGCAGTATAATTTGTAGCCGTTTAAGCTGGGAAGTAAACGACAAGTCCTTCGATGCATTGGCCCCGTGTCCAGGACCTTGGGATTTATCCACTGCAGACTCAAGGGCTGAAAAGAGGGAACTGAGCCCCTCTTCTAACTCCGCTATGGACTTGGAGGCTAACTTTCGCTTTGCTTTAATGCATTTTGTAAAAATTCTGAGTAGTTTAAAACATGATTTTGGTGAATTAATGCTCAAATCATTTAAATATAGCTCTATATAGACCAAAGGAAGCTAGCTTCGTATTAGGTTTGTGCAAACAGACTTATTTCTTCTTAGATTCGAATCTTGGACTAGTACAGTCCATACACCAGGATCTTAAATGGCGTGGCACCCATTATGTAAATGTAAATGTACACATTTTCTGTAATGACCGAATGGCCTCGACTCCCTGTTCATTATTCAATGAATTTATCGGGTGAGATCCTTCCCACCACTGCGCGTTTGAATGGGTGCTATGCCTTTTGTATTAGTATTCAGTGTTCAACGACATCTTGTGGCTGCCAGGGCCGTTAACGTCGAACCTTTCCTTAGTAAGAGCGATTGAGGCTAGCGATTGAACGAAATTGACGAGTATATAGCGTCGGACGAAAACGATTTAAAGGTCTCTAAGCACAACCTAATCTTTGTAATATATAAATAGAAATGTAAACGTTTTTCTACAGCGACCGTATGGCCTCGACACTGTTCATTTTTCAATTAATCAATCGTGTAAGATCCTTCGCCATCGCTGCCCGTTTGAATGGGTATTCAGTTAAACGACATCTTGTGGCTGCCAGGGCCGTTAGCGTCCATTGCCTAGAATTACTAGCGATTGAACGAAATTGACGGTTATATAGCGTCCGACAAAAACGATTTAAAGGTGTCTAAGCACAACCTAATATTTGTAATATGTAAATGGAAATGTAAGTGTTTTTCTACAGCGACCGTATGGTCTCGACCCGGCTCATTTTGCAATCAATTTATCTGGTAAGATTCTTCACCACCGCCGTTCGTTTGAATGGGGACCACGCCATTTAGGCCTAAGGTCCTCGTGTACGCATCGTGGTCAGCCACGGATCTTGTCATCATAAGGATCCGCTACACAGAGTGTGTATAGTGCACAATGAGGGCGATATCCGTCTGTCCTACGGTGGAAAGAGAGGATCCTCGGAACGCAAGTTGAATGGACCAATGCAACTCATCGTAGACAGAAGTGGATACATTTTGGTGAACGACACAAAAAAACGCCAGGGTGTTGCTGCTCAATCCAAGCCTAGATTTCGTTCAGGAGCTCGTCTCCAAAGAAGCAGGAAGCCTGAGAAATCCGCGCTGCCTCTGCTTGGACGAGGCAAACGGCCGTTTGCTTGTAGCTGACAATGAAGCACTAAGGGATGGGCGAATCCTGGTTTTCAAAGTTAAATAGCTACCTTCCCATTTCTCTCAGCTTAAACACAATCCAACCTGACAGCTTCTCGGTCTATCTCTGGTCTTCTGGCAACCGGACTTGGTTATCTTGACGTGGTATCTTTGGACAGTCCCTCTGACTTGACGCAGCGCTCGTGAATAAGCTGGTGCCCTGCGCTTAGCTTTAAAGTAGAAATTTGGAATTTACGATTACGATTGCGAATAGCTACGATCAGTTTAGGTAATTTTTGCGACATGGTGGTCTGTTTGGTTAACGCTCTCGGGTCTGTAATTGTGGGTTCGAGCTTGTTGAGTGGACTGCGTGTAACGACATTGGGGAAGTTGTTTGTGCACATGTGCCTCTGTCACCAGGCAGTAGAATTTGTAACCGGCCTAAGCTGGGAAGAAAACGACAAATCCTGTGATGTACTGGCCCCGTGTGAAGGACATCGGGATTTCGTTCATTGCTGGCTCAATGGCTAAAGTGCGGGAAATTATCGGCTCCTCTAACTCCACTATGGGACAGGAGAGCTTTACTTCGCTCACTTGAAGTATTTTAAACATTTGATATAATGCATTTCGTGAAAAATTCTGAGAAGTTTAAAATATGATTTAGCCTAAAGTTTATCTGCAAATCACCGAAATATATATATTTTATATATATTATATAATATATATATTATATAGGCCTATATGCCTGTTTGCATAATTATGAAGCCAAATTTTTATATATATATTGATTTACATATGTGTGTATATGTGTATATAAATCAACGCATATATATATAAAGTTAGCTTCATAATTAGGCCTATGCATAAAGGCTTTTTTCAGAGATTTTAATCTCGGGCTAGCACGGTCCGTTCGGGTGGACCTTGACGTGGCACCCAGTATGTAATTGTTATTATGTAAATCATTGCAAATGTCGCCCTATATACGCTTTTCTTTAGCGAACCGTGTGGCCTCGACTCTGCTCATTTTCCAATGAATTTATGGGATGAGATCCTTCACCACCGCTGCCCGTTTGAATGGGTGCCATGCCTTTTGTATTAGTATTCAGTGTTCAATGACATCTCGTCGCTGGCAGGGCCGTTATCGCACGGAATCGTTTAGAAACTAGCGATTGAACGAAATTGACGAGTATATAGTGTCAGACAAAAACGATTTAAAGGTGTCTAAGCGCATCCTAATATTTGTAATATGTAAATGGAAATGTAAACGTTTTTCTACAGCAACCGTATGGCCTCGACCCTGCTCACTTTGCAATTAATCAATCGTGTAAGATCCTTCACCATCGCTGCCCGTTTGAATGGGCGCTATGCCTTTTGTATTAGTATTCAGTGTTCAACGACATCTTGTGCCTGCCAGGGCCGTTAACGTCGACCTGTAGTCTCCAAGCCGTAGGAGAAACTAGCGATTGAACGAAATTGACGAGTGTCAATATATAGTGTCAGACAAAAACGATTTAAAGGTGTCTAAGCGCATCCTAATATTTGTAATATGTAAATGGAAATGTAAACGTTTTTCTACAGCGACCGTGTGGCCTCGACCCTGCTCATTTTGCAATGAATTAATCGTGTAAGATCCTTTGCCACCGCTGCCCGTTTGAATGGGCGCCACGCCTGTTAAAGGACCCGTGGAAAGATGAGCTTTGCGTCGCGTCATTAGCACGGCTACACTCAGGTGAGTTTTCAACTGATACGCTAGATCCCCAAGGCCGGCGCCAGAGTATTTGGCGCCCTAGGCGAACCTGTCGCACTTACCGGCGGCAACTGCGATAACTAATTAATATTAAATAAAATAAGTTAATATAACCTTCACACAGGAATGAGTGAATATAACCTTATCTGCACCAGGGTGGACTTTGGTAACGCTATCTTTGCTGGACTCCCACTTGCCAATATTTCCAAGCTTCAATCTGTTCTCAATGCTGCTGCCAGTTTTCTTGGACTCGTCCCCAGGTATGGCCATATAACTTCCTTTATGCGGGACACTCTGCACTGGCTTCCCATTCAGCAGCGTATCCAGTTCAAGATCCTAACGCTTATGCGTAATTGTCTCATTGGCTCTGCTCCATCATATCTTAGCGATTTCTGCATTCCCGTCTCTTGATTCCAGGCCGTAGCACTCTCCGGTCGGCCTCCTTGGACTCCTGACTGACCCTCGTATGCGCCCTGCTATAGCGCAGTCTAAAAGCTTTGCTTATGTGGGACCTAATAGCTGGAATCGCCTTTCCCGATAATAATTAATAATAATTAAAACCAGAAACCACGGAAATTAAATCACAATATAATTTTAAAAAAGCAACCGACGCATAGACTGTCTCCCTAGATAATAGACTTTAATTGCTGCTCTGCTTCGCATAAGGACACTGCTGGGATCTTTGGCATTCTCGATAGCTGCTTTCCCCAGCCCCTTGAAATTCGATGGTGCATCTGTAACGGATTACTATTTTCGACAACGGTTTCATTTGAAGCGACCATCGACTGATGCCACGTGCATTGGAAATATCGGCGTCATAGAAGTCATTAAACAGAATAAATTAAATTGGGTAGTGTAGCTAACCAGGCCAGCCGAGATATCATGGCGACGATTGTGACATCAATGCATATCATGCCATGCGAGATGCTTTGACATATGCTTTTGTGGCGGATCGGCCACAAGACAAGCCTGTTGGGTAGAAGGCGGGAGTGGTTATGACGCGCTTTAGGTAGCCATTAAATGCTGTGCTTATGTGCTCGGTTCGGCCGCGTTACATGTGTAGAATTTTTATAAATTATTTTTTATTAAATTTAAGCTGATTATAATAATAGTATAATATTTAGGCCGAGCAAAGTTCTTAGTTTATTTTTAGTTATATAATGCACATAATTGTTTTAATTTATAGGTCTCTAGATGTTTGTTTTAATCGAGCACTTTTAGACACCTTTATTTACGTTCTATCGTAAGCGCTAGTATATAAGCAACCCGATGTCAATAGGAAACGAGGGTTGAATAAACCGTGTCGCATGGTGATTTGCTATAGACGTGAAGGATGGATGCGTGCCTTCACATATACGAGTTACAGTGTTTTGATATCGTTCTGTGAGCGAATTCATAGCGTATACAAATATACGGACGAGGGTGACGTCCGGAGAAGCCCGTGTTCGATACAGTCCCGGTTACGATAAAATATACGGACGGTAGAGTCCGCGGAAAAGACTAATCTGTGCGCTCCCGGCGGGACGACCGAGATAATCACTGTCTGGCTTCGGGCTGACGGCGCCGATCCGAGTGGAGCTAGGGCTCTACCGTAGATCGCGAAGCGGCCTGGGTCACGACGGTGAGCGGTTGGACAGAACCCGGGGAAAGACCCCGTTCGAAAGAAATAAATACAGGTCTGTGTAAAACAAGTGGGAAAGTGCGGAAGCTACCCCTTTGACCGCGTAAGAGAAAAATCGGATCGGTGCGCTCCCGGGAACGTCGCAGCCGTTGCGAACCAATCTGTCTGATTTCTGACTGGCTCCGCGTTGGTCCGCAAGGTTTGGGCCCGCCTTGTTGGAACGTCGCGAGACGGTCGAGTAGGTCACGATAGTTGGTGAACAGCCGCTGAGCGAGGCTCGGGGAAAATACGAGTAAACAGGTCTGTGTGAACCCGGGGTAGCATTTGCCGTACGACAGAAACCCGGGCCGTTTAGAAATTGGTCCGTGCGCTCCTGAGGAAGACGCAACCGAAACAAACCAATCTGTCTGATTTCTGACTGGCTCCGCGTTGATCCGCAGGGTTTGGGCCCGCCTTGTTGGAACGTCGCGAGACGGTCGAGTAAGTCACGATAGTTGGAACATAACAGGTTGTGCGAAACTCGGGTAAAGTTGCGGCCGCGGTTCTCCCGGTCGAAATTCAGAGAGCGGGATACGGGAAGACCCGCGGAAAAACCAACGCAGACCAAGTAAAGTCCCGGTACGTAAGAGACCGGAAAAACCAACGCAGACCAAGAAAATACCCGGTACATCATAGTCCGGGTCGGTTCCCCGATAACACCGGAGTCGAAACGGGAAGATACCGACTCCTCT
Source organism: Norana najaformis (assembly GCA_964023275.1). NCBI lineage: Eukaryota > Metazoa > Annelida > Clitellata > Crassiclitellata > Hormogastridae > Norana > Norana najaformis. Next base: position 5,491,368 of record OZ029914.1, on the reverse strand, counting down.
ATATGCTTGTCGCCACACACTGATCAGAGGACTGACTGAAGTACGGGGAAGGGCCCCCTCGTGCGTAGGTCGGTACGAAGGTTGGTGTGTTTTACAGAAGGTTAGAGAGGGGACCTTCTCTTGAGTGTTCCATAGGGGTATCCTATCCCCTGAAGCACTGTTGGTTGATAACTGCCAACAGAGATCTGGTGCAGAAACTTACTCCGGAAATCCTATACACGGAAATGGAGCGAGATAGTGGGAAGATGTGTCGCCCAATATCCTTGTGCCTAGGGCGGAAAGACACAGAGGCTCGTTGTGAGACTTCCCTGTTCCCGGGACCGAGAAAACGACTGGTGCCTGAAAATATTGGCGGTAACGGGAGACTTACAAGATGTAGAATGGTAGTTACAAGAAAGTCCTCACGGAGAAAGGGAACGACTATTGCCAGTAAAGGAACGAACCCTGTTCTGAGTAAAGGCCATCCTCAGGACGTTGCCCATCCGGCGACCGCGGAAGAGGCAAAGTCGGATCCCGAGACCGAGAGTTACAGTGTTGATTCCCTTAGGGAAGCGACCTATCCTAGGCCTTCCTTGGAGAGAACAGACAGTATGGGAAGAGATGATACGGGAAGACCATTGTACAGTGAGAGTGCAAGGGGCAGTGAGGCGGGTGGCTCTGAGCGTAGAACTGGGCTAGAGTTACCCCCACCCCGTGGACAGTTAGCCCGACCGAAAACGCCACACTTTAACTAATATAAATGCACGCGGGTTTCTATAGCAACCGTATGGCCTCGACCTTGCTCATTTTTGCTTCAGCACCGCTGCCCTTTTGAATGAAAGCCACGCCATTTAACGTCCCCATGTAGGGACTGTGCTAGCCCGATATTCAGATCTCTAGAACAAGCCACAATCGGTATGCGAACCGGCATCATCACGCACAGAGGCGCCTTGACGTACGCTTTAACTAATGTAACTAACTAGGCCAGTGCGTAAGTAGTCGACGTTGCAATCTTTCGTTTGAAACTCGTGTTATTCCCTCTGCCCACAATCTAATGCGCAAAACATTTATGACTAGGATGTGTTTTATACTTAGTTGAACTATACACAAGTAAGATTTGTAATTTTTTCCTTACGTAACATGTACGCCACTGTAGCTGCTGTTGTCTGATAAAGAATACACTTACTTACTTTCTTATTCTGACTTCATGAGATATGCAAAACTTAGCCTTTGCTTAAGCTATGTAAAGACTTGCGTTAAAAATCATGTAGGCCAATAGCCTCAGCAGAAGACATTTTGCATCATTAATTTGCAAACAGCCGAGCCAATTTGTTACCGAGCACCCAATTACCGCAACATGGTTCTAACGCCTAATGAGCTGGAATATCAGACTAGCTCAACAACCGAGTCGCCGTGTGCAGGTGGTTGCCGGCTGCGCGCATGCGTCGCAGTTGCTATAGGCAACAGACGCGTGTGTGCGTTCGGCCAAACCAAGGCCTTAATGAATAAATCGAGTTTCCCGAGTCGCAACTTTTCTGTTTTAAGACCTCAGCCGCTGCCGGGGGAAGTTTTCGAACAGTTTAGTTTCCACCGAAGCGCCGCAAAGAAGAAGATAATTAAAAACACGCCATCTGATTGCATTATTTATTGCGAATTTGCACGCCTGAAACGCAAACATGCAAGAATACTGGATTAAGGAGAGTATTAAAGACAAGGCTTTTGATGATATTTACGAACTGGGGAAAGAACTTGGAAGGTGAGATTAAGAAGCCGGCCATTTGCATATTTTTCTTCGGCCGTTTTAAAGTTTTACCGTTTGTGTGAAAATGCAATAATAGTCGTGATTATTCACCAAATTCAAACCATTTTATTAATTTTTAAAGGCATGAATGAGACTTTTCTATTAGTTTATCCAAAGTGCACTAATTTAGATTAAATTAGATTAGGTCAGATCACATCAGAATATGTTCGGATTAGATAAGATATAATTGAGTCAAAGTTAACATTTTAATTTGAATTAAACACGAATTTTAATTAATAATGCATCATCAACTAAGTTAGTTTTGGAATTAAACTGTTGATGTGACAGAATTATTCGTAACCATTAGTTTATTAACATTGATAACTTACTTTATTAACGTTGTACTAATTTTGAAGACACTTGAATAAGGAAATGACGTTCAACTGTATTGATTACTCACTGCCACATTGCTTCTTCCATCCAATAGCCTTTGTAAATAAATTCCATTTGCTACGACTGGGAATTGCCTTGCCAAATTGGAACCATTATGTCTTGATAGTGGCGTCGTAAAGTTCATTTAATTTGTATTTCTGCTAATTAGGCCTTGCCTTTCAGTAAATCGTTGTTATCTTTTAATTAAATTCCTGTTGTTATGACAACATGTCATTACCGAGTGACATCGGCCATGTCATTTGTTCAATGAATGGCTGGATGGATGAGTGAATAGATGAATGAACGGACAGACGGACGAATGGATGGATTGATGGATGGATAAATGGATGGATGGATGGATGAATGAAAGAATGAGTAGATGGATGAACAGACAGACGGACGGACGAATGGATTGATGGATGGATAAATGAATGACAGGGTCTTGGGTTAAGGCCGGCAGCGTCAATTACCGATATTGATTTTGTGCATATTATAACTGGGCTTTGGATGACAGGTTAATTGCTGTTTTATTGTCTCTCAGAGCAATTTGGTTTCCTTTTCTTGGTTTTTGTACCAATGAATGGCTTTCAGACATCATGAACAATGTTGTTTATTTGTGTTGCTATTTATCTCCTATTAAGTCGTAAAATATTTTAAAATTCATTTGTTAATTCATTCATTCAGCAGTGTTTTGCTGTCTAAAAGGCTTCTGTAATAATAATAATAATAAAAGTATTAATAATAGCAATAACAACAACAATAATAATGATAATGCCTACTGTTTTGCCATATATATTGATGAAATATTTCATGTAGATTTAGGTATTTCCTTTTTCCATTTGCTGTCTCTTTTCTTGATTTGTTTGAATGTATTGTGTTCTGTTCTTTCTGTCTTTCTCCTTTCTTTTAAATCCAAGGGATCACTGATTGTTGGTGCCATTGGTACGCCTCCAAATTTTTGACCATATTGTATTGTATGTAGGATGGATAACACCTCGTTATCCATCCTACATACAATACAGTATGTCATCATCACTGTTTGTCCCCGGCAGAATCATTTTTACAACTGTTGTGTGCTTTTGATTTCTGCAGGGTATTTCATACAATCAATATCTTTTGTCTTTTTATTTTTACAGCAGGTAGTACCTGCAACCTACCAAACCCTCTATTTTGTTCGGGCTTGGTACTGGCACAGATGAATTTGTGGCAGAGTTATTACTGTACTGTATCGTCTGCATTCACTCTTTTCCGTTTGTTGTCTCTTTCCGATTTGCAACTATTTGCTTTCGTGGCCCGGAATTGTGTCGATCAGTGCCCGTATCATCACACCTCATGGAATACAGTGCATGACAGGTGTATTGATTGGTTCTTGGCACCAGCCTACCTATCTGCGTCAGTTCTTTTGCTAGTCAGAACTCATCGTGTGCCGATGATTGCAATTAGTGGCCAAACGATACCTTGAATCCGAACACGCTTTGATGGTGCCTGGAACATGTAGGGTCATGCTGTGACGTTGGTGCATTAGATGTCGCTAATGGACTAATGGAGGTATTCTTTGGGCCAAAGCACAGCCGGAATGGAAGTATATGCCCCGGGGCTGAGGTCTCTATGGACTTCCGTGGGCTCTGAATGCAGATTTGCGTTGTGTGTGATTGATAAATGAGCCATATACTATAACTGGGTTATTTTCAAAAAGCTGGGTAATTATCATAATTGGAATTATACCAGTTATCGTATAGTAAGCTGAAGATTTCTACAGCACCCAACGAAAGATAAGTCACAGGCGCTCAGTCAAAACAGAACCGATAGGCAAAAGGGTTCGGTTCCAGGTCAAGATCCAGGAGTCAGACAGTCGGACGGCTACGGTGGATGGTGTTTGAAATTGAAGTGAGAAGAGAGATTAGGGGAAGAGGAAGAATCAGGATAAGATTTTTTGAAAAGAAATGTATTCAGTCCTGAGTGAAAGACCAGCGCAGAAACTGAAAGAGGTGAGGTGTTGGTGAGTTCGTATGATGGATCTGATAATTGTCGTAATTCTGGCGGGAGTTTATTCCAGAGGGGTGGGGCAGTTATGTGAATAACCGCCTTTCATCATGTCTTCATACACAGTACTGCTAGCCTCTTATCAGCCTCTTGTGCAGTAGACTGTAGCATTTCTATTATATTGGCTTGTTGCAGGAACATGGGTTCTGGACATTTTCCCATACCCATCATTATTCAACCAGGTCAGCTGGCTGTCTTTGTGCCCTAAACTGGAACTGTTCTTGGTGGACGAGCTTTTTCGGTTGCTGGAACTTAATTTTGGAACCGTCTTCCTCAATCGATTCGTTCTGCTCATTCTCTTGTGTCATTTCGGTCTCAACTTAAGGCTTGTCTTTTTTAGTTGGCTTTTCCCTATAGGCTGCCTCTGTGTTTCAGTGGACTGACTTTCTGGATACCTGACTGTGGCTTGGTCTTGTTTGATGCCTTGTGCATTAGACATCGGTGCTGGTGAAGTTGCGGATGACAACTAGTGTTGTGAGATCATGTGCTTTGAGTGGCTTTGCCCTTGTGTTTGGAATCATCTGCAGCAAACAACCTGACTCGCAATCATATTTCATATCACTGGTTAAGATCCACTGTTTTACTCGAACCTTTGAATGAATCCCTCCATCTTGGCCCCTAGTAGGCCTAAGCATTAATTTGAATTCCAGATTCAGATTAAGGCTACTGAGTTTTCATGCATAATAAATAAATAAAACACACAAATAAATAAATGAAACAAAGTAACAAAATCAATAACTAATACCACAACTGAAAAAATAGGATTACTGGAATTATATGAATTATGTGAATTATCTGAATTATCTGAATTATCTGAATTATATGAATTATATGAATATGACTGGAATGACTTTCATTACTGTTCTTAAAAACATTGAAAGCATGAAGTGGTAGAAATAAGGAGTCAGTGAGCACATGCAAGAGAGACAAAAGGAAGACCATGAAAGAAGCAGTAAACAATGCTTTCATGCTTTTTTCATGGCTGAATGTATGTTTTATTAACAGGGGCGCAACATCAGTTGTTTATCAGTGTGAACACAGAGCAAGCAGTCACAAATGGGCCGTAAAAATCATCAACAAAAAGGTTCCTGTTAATAGCAGACTATTGTTCCATGCAGTTTGAACCAATTTTTAATTATTATTCCTTATAATATTGAGTAAAATCTAATTTCCTATTATTATTCCTCATAGTTTTAAGGAATTTCTAGCTACTGTATCTTCCCAGTTAAAATATAAATTGTCTGATATTCGCTGTAGTTTAGGCACATTTCTCTGATATTCCTTTTCATAGGACAGTCGTGCTAGCATATGATGTTAGTGTGTTTAGTTATCTGATCACCTTTGTGGTTAATTTTTGCTATTAATTAAGAATTAGTGGCCAACAGGAATTATCAGTCTTTCATAGTTTTTGTCAGGAATATAATTGAAATATATGTTTATCATGTATGCCTGTATACGACCTATAAGCAACTTCTAAGAACATATTAAAGGTCGTACACTATTTACAATTGTTGTAGGTCATTGTTACGGTAATGATGATCGTTGTTGTGTTAATGATAATGTTAGTGTAATAGAAACTGTCAAACTTGTTAAACTTTGCCGTTGACCTTTTCAGGTGGAGAAGAAGATTGTTAGTACTGAGATTGGAGTGCTACTCAAAATGGACCATCCGAATATTGTAAGGAGAAAGAGATTTCACAATAAAACAAATTCATTTGCCTTCAGTGACTATTGTTGTTGAAAGATCTTAGAAAATAGCCCCTTTAGCAATATCATATGCCGGATATATTAAACCCATATGAGAATAGTCCCATAAGGGCTTCATAAGTTCTACATATGGTCCCATATGGTTGGACATTTGAAGCCCAAATAGAAATATTGTTGTATGTCCTATGTATGATGTTGCCGGTGGAGAAAGTTTACTAAATCTCTACTGACATAGTTCAACAGCAGTAAGTCTCTGTGGGTGAATGCAGTTAATGTTAGTATCTGTCAGAGTATATATCATTGGAGTGTACACTTCATCTAACATCCGTCATGTGGGGACCACAGTACTTATTGCCTGAGTAAACACACCAATGACATATTTCATAACTGAACGAATAAAATCATGGCTTTGCCTTGCATTTACTTGAGCAAGTATACCAGAGAATGGTCACCATAATACATATCTAGATTACTTAAAGTGTTTATGCTTTTTAAAATCTACATCCATCTTCTATATTTCTTGTTTCAAAATTTAGGCTTGATGGCTTTAGTCTTTGTATTCAGTGTTTGGCTGAATAAATAAAAAAAAATGGGATTTATCACCATCACTGGCAACAGTGTGTTTATCTGTGTTGGTTTGTTGCTATCATATTTGTGCTTTGGTCAAACATACTTCAGTCTCAGACCTGCGCTACATAGGTTATAAAATGGTACGATATTTGTCTATCTTTATGTTTCCAAGAAATCTTGCCCTTTAATTGCCTCTATTTCTCCAGCTGTGAGACCAGTCTTTTTTGATTGTGGTCTTGTGTTCATAATTGTAATCTTAAACTCGAGATTTCTGTGGCACCCAACAAAACTGAGTCACGGGAACCAGCTTATTCACAGGCGCTCAGTCAAGACAAAGTCGATAGGCAAGAAGGGTTCGGTTCCAGGTCAAGATCCAAAAGTCAGGCAGGCATGCAGGCAGACAGACAGACAGACAGGTAATCAAACGGCTACGGTGTGTTTGGAATTGGATCTCTTGTCAAGTTTGGATCATAACTGAGGACTTTCCTTGAAAAAGCTCCATATAAATTGCTAACACAGTTACATTGTCAGTGTATCAGTAGCTTAAGGCTGTTTAGAAGTTAGAAAGTTAGATAGGTTTAACTGCGTTTGAATGGATGTCTTGTGTTTGTAGATTCGGCTGAAGGAAATCTACGAGACTGCGGATAAAATCCACCTCGTCTTGGAATTAGTGACTGGTGGAGAACTATTTGACAGGTAGGACATACCTTGACATGGAACAGGACCCTTTCTGCCTATCAATTTTGTTTTGTTTGAGTGCTGGTGAATAACCTGGTCCCCATGATGTGGCTTTTGTTGGACGCTGTAGAAATTTCGGGATTACGATTATGATACGATACACAGTCTTCATTTCACTTAATGAGCGTCTTGCATTGATCAGGGCTCATTTATTGCATGTTCTGCTCACTATTCTTTCACTGAGTTTATCTTTCACTCGAAACTGTAAACTTCTTTTCCAGTCAGTCTATGGTTGATGTTTCCTGTTTCTCGGCTTCAATGTGCACTTACCAGCTGTTGATCAATACCAAATTTTGGTTCTATTGTATTCGTGATCATAATCATAAAGTGCAGATTTCTACAGCACCCAGTGAAAACTAAGTTGTGGGAACCAGCGTATTCACAGGTGCTCAGTCAAACCAAGATCGATAGACAAGAAGTGTTCTGCCTGCCTGAACCTTGGATCTTGGCCTGGAACCAAATATGACCTTACCTGCCGATCAGTTTTGTTTTGACTGAGCGCCTGTGAATGAGTGGATTCCCACAACTTAGCTTTCTTTGGGCCCTGTAGAGAAATCTTGCGTTTACAATTACAATAGTGTATTTGTTTGGTGTTTTGCAATGACTTATAATTAAATGAAGTACAGTAGCATATTTTAATAGAAACATTTATATAGCGCCTAGTAAATAATATTAGGTGTTGTTTATCTGTAAAGTCTGGAATGATTACAACAGCTGAAAAATCTCAAAAAACAAACATATATTTATCAGTTTAAATAAACTAATCTTATGCCTGTAGACACATAATTGAAATTGCTTGCTTTAAGGTAACAGTTGAAGGGGAAATAGCTTTCTTAATGGAGGTGCACATGTTTTTCGTTTGGATCGAACTTGTTTACCAATAAACTCTGCACCTAGGGTTATCTGAAGAAGGGTTCAACTCCGGAAATTAGAACTCTTCATCTGGATTAAGTCCAAGGCATGTCATACTCGACATGCTAGGTGCATTTAGATCTTGATATTTTTCTGTGCAATTATTTCTTGCAAATCACTTCCTCCAGTTATCTTCCTGGAGCAGGTGAGAGGTGATTATCGGGTCAGCAATTAGAGGCAGCAGACGATTGGCAGTAATCCAATAAACAGACAGAAAGAGAGACAGAAAAACAGAAAGGGAAGGAGGGAGGGAGGGAAGGAGAGAGGGAGAGGGATAAAGAGAGAGACAGACAGACAGACAGACATACAGTGAGACAGACAGCCAGACAGAGAGAGAGGGAGGGAGGGATGGAGAAAAGGAGAGGGATAAAGAGAGAGAGAGAGAGAGAGAGAGAGAGGGAGGGAGGGCTTGAGGGAGCAAAAGAGAGGGATAAAGAGAAAGAAAGGGAAAGAAGAAGGAAGACAGAGAGAAGAAGAAAGAGAAAGAGGAAGGAAAAGTAGGTAGAAACAGACAGAAAGACAGACAGACAGACACCGTAAGACAGCAACAGTAAGAGAGCATACAAGAGAGATGCAGAGTGACAGAAAAACAGCTGGAGAGACGAGGCTGTTACTTCCAAAGAAATTTAATCTTCCTTTACCCCTGTAGTTTTTAGCACTTATTGATTTTCTGCCAATTACCATCCGTCTCAGCTGCATCATTTGTCACTGTCTCATTCTGCTTAAAAATGTCGGTTAGGTAAAACAGTGTTAATACAGATATAATGAAGACTTTGTGACGGTGGTGGTGGTGATGATGGTGGTGGTGGTGATGATGTTGATGATGATGATGATGATCTTGACAAATGAAAACCTTGTGATTAGGAATAATAATACAAATTATTATAATATTTTTATGGTAGACCTATCGTTTTGGGTCACATGTTGGTCTTTTGCACAGGTGTTTAGGAGTTTTTTGAATGTTTTCAAAATTGAATTTAAGCTGTTTATTATTAGAAGTTTGAGTTCAAGTATGTCATGTGCAACTGACAATTCAGTCCTAGTCAACCATGTAACTGTTTTCTATGTGCGATACTGAGATGGCTGAGAGTGGTTTTGAGTAGATATTTTGAAGTGAAGCTATTTGAATTCACTGAATGAGTGAATGAATTAATGGATGGATGGATCGATTGGTAGACGGACAGAAGGCGTCTGAATGGATGAATGGATGGATGGATGGATGGAATGCATGGATGGAGGGATGGATGCATTCATGCATTGATGGATGGATTGATAGATGGATGGATGGATGGGTGGATTGTTGGATGGATAGTTGGATGAATAAACAGATAGATGGATGTGTGGATGGACGGATGGGTGTATAGATGGATGTGTGGATGGATGGATGGTTGGTTGGATGGATGGAGATGTTTGGATGGATGGATGAAGACTGAACAACAAACTAACAAATGAACAATAGGATCAAACAAATGAGACTTTAAGTAAGGTTTATTGTTGGATTGTTCATACATCAACCAAAAGGCAATTATCTATTGGACCACAGAGCTGTTTGTGGTCAAGCAGTTCATGTGTTGATTCCTTTAACTTTACCTTACTTTACTTTTTGTGACCTGGGTTGTGTTACTGTCTGCTTTCTAGGATTGTTACGTGTGGCTACTACAGTGAGAAGGCAGCATCGAAATGTGTTAAGGAAATGCTTGAGGCTGTCAAGGTAAGACGCTTGTATAATGGATCCATCGTGCAGTGATCTTCTACTCAAGTTTTTATCTTCTTTGCCTATTTCATCATCATCATCATCATGATCCATGGGCCGAGAGCCCGTAGGTGTCCATTGCATGCATTGTCACTTGTCTCCACAGTTCCCGATCTTGTGCTGTTCTTATCAAGGCGTGCAAGTCTTGCTTACACCAATCCCTTATATCATCTGTCCACTCCCTGTTAGGTCTTCCTCGTCTCCCATTTCCGTCCATAATTGCCTATTTGCCTTCCTCATACTCCTCTTCCTTCCACTCCTTATATCTTACTCATACTGATTGATTGATTGATGCTTTTTATTGATCCCAGTTTCAGTTTATTTTATTGGTTCAAAAACAGAATAAAACATAGCAAATATAAATAACATTAACACTTATTTGGATGCAAATGTCTGCCCAAAAGGGGCCAAAGTCCCGCTAATTTAGGGTAGCCTATAATACAATAATGTAACAATGGCTAATATCTTATATACGAGCAGCTAATTAATTCTTAACTAAAATGAGAACAACATCTGTCCACAAAGAAAAGAAATAGCCTACTGCTTTGGAAAAACTAATTCAACATATCAAATTCAACATATCAGGTTACACATAAAACGTACAGTTTGCCAGGATACAAAAGGCAAACCCAGAAGGGACCTGGGTCCCGCTTAAATAGGGTCACCTATTAACATTGTTAATATAAGATGGCAATCAAAATGTAAACAAAGCAATTTTCATTATATAAGCAAACTAAATAAGTTCTGTACAATCCCTACATAAATGAAACTTAAAATAAAACTATATGCAAGCTCCTACCCTTCTTTTTCTTCTTCTTCTCCTCTTCCTTCTCTTTTTTCTCCTCTTACTAATCTTCCTCCTGGTAGCATGGTCTGTATTCGGGGACCTTAACTAGTGCCCATTCAAACGAGCAGCAGTGGTGAAGGATCTCACCCGATCAAAATGAGCAGGGTCAAGGCCATACGGTTGCTATAGAAAAACGTTTACATCTACATTTGCTTCTCCTGTCTCTCCCTCCTCCTTGCACTCCTCTTCCTCCTGAATTTTCGTATTCCTCCTTTCACAGAAACGCCTCCGACTGCTTTTCCTTCTAGTCCTTATTCTTCAATTCCCTCTTCAGTGTTTTAATACTTCTCATATTCCTCTGAATGAGCTGGTTCCTGTGACCTAGCTTTTGTTGGGCGCTGTAGAAATCTCGAGATTACGATTACAATTATTCCTTTTTCTTCTTTCTTAGAACTGTCTCCTGAAATTCAATCACCTACAGATCCTCTTGTTTTTATCCTGGTCTCTTTCATCCTTTTTTAATTGCCACTGCATGCAAAAAATTATTGTATTAATTGGTTGGCTGAAGAAGGTCTTTCCGAGTGCATTTGTATTGACAGATGCCTCAGGGAGAGTTCAACTCAGTCTGTGTAGACAAATAAAAAGCAAGCTTTGTATCAATTGCATACAATCAAAAGGCTTTAGAAAAAGACAGGCAACGCTTTGTTTAAGAGAAGCGGTCAAGGAACTGTTCTTTTTTTTTGTTTTTTTTTTTTGGTAATAAATCAATTAAATTTGCTTTTATTATAAGCCAAAAATCTAGTGAAATAGTTAAAGAATGCTGAAGATTAAGTGTAAATCCTGGTCGTGATCCACGGATGAAGCTGGCGAGAGATGGATAAGCAGGGGTGTGTTGCTTTGGTCATGCAGGGATCAGCCGTTTCCTGCAACTTTCGTTGGGCACTGTAGAAATCTCGAGTTTACGATTGTGATTACGATTAGCCACTTGATGGAGTTGGATAACTGCTTGATTTTGTCTCAGCCTTAATTATATTTCAGCTTTTCATGTCTAGGCCAGAGAATTTGGAGGGAATGTTTTTCTAATTTTAGTATCTGCATGACAATGAAGTTGTTCACAGAGATCTCAAGGTTAGTAAATAATCTTTTCCAAGTTACATAAAGTTATTTGATGCTTTGGAAGAAGAATTCAATAAGGGATTTAAAACCAAGAAGTTAACAAACAAAAAGTTGAAATAGCTATTATTTCTCAGTATAATCTTAAGGAAACTGTTATATAGATGTTTAAAAATCATCTTTTTGTAATATAATTATACGAATCTATTATAAGTGGTATACCTTATTTAATATTGTAGCCAGAGAATTTGCTCTATGAAGACAGCACTGAAGATGCCAAACTAAAACTAGGTGGGTTCAACGGCTCAGCCAATGTTCTTGTATTTAAATGGGTCAGTTTAAATATCCATCGTGGCAAGCTTTACTGTTTAATGTTGATGACAATAAATTTGATGATGAGGATTGTTACATTTTATTTTTATTTATTTATTTATTAAAATTATTATGCACTCAAGGTCAGTAAATCTGGTGGAATACAAGTGAACATGAACAACTTGTCCAGGGTCATTAGGCAGAGTCCACTCAGCATGCTCGAACTCACAATCGTTGGATTACTGACCCAGCTAACAAACAGACCAATATTCTACACATTAAATAGCAAATCTCTTTTTTAAATGTTTTTTTATTAGGATGTTGTATGCACATTAAGTTTTTCTTGTGTTCTTAAATACTTGTAAACCGATGTGCGATTAGCTATTGGTTAATAAAGAATATACTTACTTAGTTACTTACTTACTTAGACAAAACAAAAGATGTTTAAATGAAGTTTGTTATGAATTTGTGCCTGAGATCTAGTATTTTTTGCAGCGGACTTTGGGTTGTCAAAAATAATCGACAATGAAGTTCACATGCAGACGGTCTGTGGAACTCCAGGATACTGCTGTAAGTACTAAAGATATTATCATCATGACCATGATTATCTTCATTGCTGTTTATAACAGCATTACCATCGTGATCAACTTTATTGCCACTTGATCATTAGTCATTAGTGTTGTTGTTATCATCAGCTTCACAGTTTTGAATCAGCTTCATCGTCATCATCATCATCATCATCTTCTTCATCATCATCATCATCATCACCTTCATCTTCATCCTTGCCATTATTTATCCCTGATTAATTATTACTGTATTTTTTTATTGTTTTTATTATTACTCTTATTTTAGTATCACATATCGGCCCTAATGTGTAAAATATTTTTCACATATTCTGCAAAACTGACTGTTTCAGCTCCTGAAATACTTAAGGGAAGAAAGTATGGCACGCCTGTTGACATGTGGAGTGTTGGAGTTGTCACATATATTCTGTAAGTTAGATTTTTTAAAGCTTTTTCATACGTGAATTTCAATGCATCGTTTCACTTCAAACAAATAGTGACTATGATGACAAAAAATTCCGATTTTGTTCTTGTTTCGGTAACATCTGATGTACGTATGTATGTATACATGTATGTGTATGTCTGTATGTGTATGTATGTGTATGTATGTATGTGTATGTATACACGTATGTGTATGTATGCATGTATGTATGTGTATGTATGTATGTATATGTATACATGTATGTGTATGTATGCATGTATGTATGTATGTGCATGTATGTATATGTATACATGTATGTGTATGTATGCATGTATGTATGTATGTGTATGTATGTGTATGTATGTATGTATATGTATACATGTATGTGTAGGTATGCATGTATGTATGTGTGTATGTATGTATGCATGCATGCATGTATATATGTATGTATATACCCCAGTATGCATGTATGTATCTATGTATGTTTTTCTGTTTGTAGGCTCTGTGGATATGAGCCGTTCTACGCAGATGCTGAGACGGATATGTTTCGCAAGATCCTAAAATGTGACTATCAGTTTGATTCGCCCTGGTGGGACGATGTCAGTGAAAACGCCAAGGTAACGTTGCAACGCCTTTCACCGTGGTTGTTACTTGGTTATTACAATTTTGTGGCATCTGCTTCTGTCCCTTGTCTCCTGTAGTAACTGGTCGAACGATAATTCAGTCCAAGACTTGATGTTATTGATCCGTGTCATCTTGGGTCTTCTCCGAGCGCGAGATCCTGGAATTGTGCCTTGGATGATCTCTTTTTCTAAGCAGTCTCCACTCTTTCTTAACATACATACATATATACATGCATGCATGTATATATGTATGTATGTTAAGAAAGAGTGGAGACTGCTTAGAAAAAGAGATATGCATGCATACATACGTACATACGTGCATGCATGCATACATACAAACGTTTATGTATACATGAATATGTATACATATGTATAGATGAATTTATGTATGCATGAATATGGTACATAAATACATACTTACAGTACATACATGCATGCATAGATATGTGTGTACATATATACACTATACATAATAACATGCACTATCGTCACCAACATCACGTCGTGACGTTTTGTCTAAATCTTCATTCATTGCCTTCCGAAAAGCACTTCAGTCTATAGCATTGGCAGTATCTATTCTTCTAGGACCTGATACGCTGTCTGTTGGTGGCCGATCCTAAGCAGCGCCTGACAGCCGCCCAGGCTCTGCGTCACCCGTGGGTCACTGGAAACGCAGCCAAGAACGACCACATGGAGGGTGCTCAGACGAAACTCAAGCAGTTCAACGCCAAGCGCAAGCTAAAGGTTAGTAGTAGTCTTAGTGGTTCCATTGTTTAATGACATCTTATGGCAGAAAAGTGTTTTGAAGTTTCAGTTTCACTTGCTCCCCAGTGAACTCGGCTTTGAAATGAGTACATTGATCATACTCTGTTAGTGGGAAGATCAGGTGGCAAAGGAGAGGAAGCGCTAACCATCCTCATATGCTGAGAAAAATGAAGTCGCTAACACTTGAAACCTGTGGCTGCTTGTTAGGATTAGCTGTTATTCTAGAGAATACTGTTCTTTTTCTAGTTACTATGAATTGTGAGAAAATTATTTATCAAAATTTAAAATTGATTTGAACTTACAATATTTTAGACAGCACCTCTTTTCTTAAGACTTTTTGTCAGCGTGTTATGAAATTCGTGGATATTTCACTGTCAGAGTCTGTCAGTTGGAGTCAGATTATACAGAAGGAAGTTAGCCTACTTAAGAAAATACATTACAAGTACTTTGTTTTTACCCCCAAGTGTCTGCATATAACAGGCAGCCACTGATGTTCTTCGTGCGTTCAGCTTTCGAGGCTTTGGAGGGCGTGGATCCCTGGATAAACAGAACTCCTCCAGTAGCTCGACTTCCTTTAGCAAACAGCTATCCAGTGATTCCACTGTGGAAGTGACCGCCACTGGAATGGCAGACGGTCAGTACAGTACTGGTAACCGTGCATCCATCAACGAAGTTGAAAATTTGTCGCCAAACACAGAGTAAAGGAAGAACATTGACTTGTTGACGTATGCTTCGCTAGACGCGACTTTACATGAAATTTGACTGTTTGTGAAATGTCCGATCAATTCAAAATTGCCATTTCTTAACCAATTTAGTTGTTAATAAATTATTTAGACTGACTGATGAAGGTACTGGCCCTACCGCTTTGCCATTTGCCAACTTATCTGAGCAAGCCTTTTGCGCAGAGGTTAGCGTTTTGTCATGGAACAGAAATTTGTCAGAATTTCTTGGAAATACCATTTTTGGATCACATACCGTTGTGAAGGTGATTAGGCAAGTTTTGTCAGTTCGTGAAAGTCTGGTAAGTAATTCTTATGACTTGTTAGCTGATTTGATTAGCTTGGTGTAGATTTATGATAGACTTTGTAGGGACCATGACTTAACATCTTAGGGACCTTGACCAGGTTCTTAGGGATCTTAACCTGTTAAGGACGTCCTCTGTGCATTTACCATGCTCTAAGGGACCTTGACCTGGTTCTTAAACTGTTAAGGACGTCCTCTGTGCATTTACCAGGCTCTAAGGGACCTTGACCTGGTTCTTAAACTGTTAAGGACGTCCTCTGCACATTTACCAGGGTCTAAGGGACCTTGACCTGGTTCTTCTTAAACTGTTAAGGACGTCCTCTGCACATTTACCATGCTGTAAGGGAACTTGACCTGGTTCTTAAACTGTTAAGGACGTCCTCTGTGCATTTACCAGGCTCTAAGGGACCTTGACCTGGTTCTTAAACTGTTAAGGACGTCCTCTGCACATTTACCAGGGTCTAAGGGACCTTGACCTGGTTCTTCTTAAACTGTTAAGGACGTCCTCTGCACATTTACCATGCTGTAAGGGAACTTGACCTGGTTCTTAAACTGTTAAGGACGTCCTCTGTGCATTTACCAGGCTCTAAGGGACCTTGACCTGGTTCTTAAACTGTTAAGGACGTCCTCTGCACATTTACCAGGGTCTAAGGGACCTTGACCTGGTTCTTCTTAAACTGTTAAGGACGTCCTCTGCACATTTACCATGCTGTAAGGGAACTTGACCAGGTTCTTAGGGATCTTAAACTGTTGAGGACTTCCTCTACATAATGACCAGGCTCTTAGGAACTTGATTGGGTTCTTAAGTTCTTATGTGTAGAGAAAGTCCTTTGAACACTTCAAGGTCCTGTTGCATGTCATGTAATGTCACAACGCCATCGACTACATGTACGGACTATCTTCTCCCAATGCCATCTGTCGCGCGTAGCGTTCACCAACATCGTGCCCGACAGGCCAGTCCATGCCATGACATTGTCAATCCAACTTATTCTTGCTCTTCCACGTCTTCTATTTCCCTCGACGAGACCCAACATAACGCCAGCTTCAATAGTGTCCTGAGGGTGTCTCATTACATGACCGAAGTAACGCAGCTTGCGCGCTTTAATATGTCCCAACAGTTCGCTTTTTGTTCCAGCCAGTTGATAGACTCGTTCTGTGGTCAGCTTTTTTGTCCATGAAATCCCCAGCAACTTTCTAAGACATCCGTTCTCAAACGCCATGATACGCTTCTCTTCTTCTTTCTTCATCGTCCATGCCTCGCATCCGTACGTTGCCACTGGTCCTGTTGCACAATATTTAAATCACGTAATCATTGCTTTCCAAAGAGTTGTGTTAGTGCAAAGCGTTTTGCGCTGAGTAGAACTTGTGCAACCAAGTTTTACGAGAGGCCAAATGTTAAAGTCCAGTTTGAATGTTAGAGTTATTTGAAGCTATGTGGTGTTGTAGACAATGGCCTTCACCAGTAAACACGTGCATACTTGTAGAATCATTGTCTGTTTTTAGTCTTGACTGATTTTGCTGTCTGTCATTAGGCATAATTTATATTTCGTGTTTATTGTTTTGTGTTAGTTACCTTAATAAGAATGAAGAATGTTGCTTTTGCAGGGTAAATATGGTGTACGTTTTGTTGTTAATGAGCTTAAGACATGATTTAGGTTAGCACTGGAGGCGCCTCTGGTCAAGCAGAGCAGACTGAACCCCTTATTGTCTAAAAGTAACATCTCAGCTACTTGCAGTGGCGGATTTACCTATAGGCGTGGGTGACGGTTATATGCCGGCGCCCCTCAGACCAGACCCGTGCATGGCGGACTGCCTGAATGTGGCATCCCTCTGGAAATGCTCATCCCCCTACGCAAGCAGTCCTGAATGTTTGGCTGTTGTTTCTGTGTTGGCGTATTCAGATTTTGAACCTAACCTGATCTGGAGACTTTTATTGTGCTGTTATATTAATGTGATGATCACCTGCAATGAAAACCACATTCCAAAATCACTATCCTTAGGACAGAAACTGTCAAAGTCCACATGGCCCCAAAGACTGGAAGACAGGAGTAAAAGCAATTCAGAAGGACAAGGTTGTAGTCCAAATTTGGAATTGTAATTGTCAGCTTTGCATTTCGTCCGAGTTGGAACACTAAGCTAAAATGCTGAACTAAATCTGAACTCTTCATCAGACCATTTTACTCTGATCAGTCAAAGGTCATAGGGTCAAAGGCCATTTATTCTCTGCTCAAGAGATTGTGGCAGCTGTGGACTGGTCTTTGATTAGTTTTCTGGTGGTAAGAAGGCTCTGTTTGATGGCTGTGTCAGTTGACATCTAGCTCCTTCGTAGGCATTCCATTCATGCATTCCAAACTCTGTTGCTTGTGTTGACAAATGCAGGCCTGCGTTCGTTTTCCACCGAACTTAGGGACGATTTCTTATCAGGACCAAATACTTATTTGCAGAATTTGCAGATGGTGAATTGTACTTTTGCACACGTGTAACTGTTTTCCGAATGTGAAAAGGCTGTGTTTTCAACAAAAGAACTGTTTCGTTTACAACACATTAAAAAAATTGTCTTTGGGTCTTAAGGGCATAGGCTCAGTGTAAGCCTGTATTTCTGCTAAAGGAACATGTGTATGGGTTACGCAGCTGAGGCTTAAAATACACTGTGTCCGGAAAAATTCCAAGGCTTTACGGTAAATATGAAAATAATTAGTAAACATTAATCGATTTTTAAAATTCCAAAAACAGTTTAATCCTGAAATATATAATTACCAACAAAATTCTTTGTAATTTATTAACGGCCCCCGTTTAAAATTACGTCACAGTGACGTATTTGAATTTTATATTTTGTAAAGAAAGTTGCTAGAAAAATGGCGTTCAGCGAGGAAGACAAAATTGTTATAAAATTTTTACGCCAAAACAACAATTATAGTGCAAATAATATTTCAGGATTAAACTGTTTTTGGAATTTTAAAAATCGATTAATGTTTACTAATTATTTTCATATTTACCGTAAAGCCTTGGAATTTTTCCGGACACAGTGTAAATAGTTTTAGTGTCTTTAGTAATGCATTAGCACCTCAGTAGTGATACTACTGATAATACTACAGAAAATAATGTTTATAACGGTGTTGGGATGTTTGCGATGGGATGATGATAGTGATACAATAATAGAAAGTGATGATGATGTGATGATTAAACTGTTGAAGTGAATCAAGGAATGTTGGGAAATAGAAAGCTGTATGTGATGCTAATTTGCACATTTTGGCCAAAGCAAAGAATAATCTTAGGCTTATCAGAATCACAGTTGGATTTGAAAATTTTGATGCGGATCTTGCCTCTGGCCATATCCGGACCTTGTGAGGTGGTAAAATGTGTTACACATAGTACATGTTTCAGACATGCTATTAATTGCATTTGTAACGTTCATGTCTTGTGATAACGTAGCCTTGCCATTCTTGTTTGCTGTTGTAATCAATTTTCATTATTGTCGTAAAATATGCTCCAACTTTTGTAAATATGTTTTAAATTCTGCAGTACATGATGTACACATAAATTTACATTTACTTAACATCTTATGAAATTGCGAAAACTAGGACAGACGTTGTTCTTGGTAAACTTCTACTAGCATTTTTGTTTGTTGTATAAACCTTTTCTAGATATTTTTGTCCAGTGCTGTGTCCTTGTTTGTCGATCTCTTCACTCTGTTTGCTAATGGTTCGTGATAATCAAGTGACATTAGTACGATACATCAATATTGACAGAGACATGGATTAAATGATTTGATGTTCTGTAATGTAAATCTTTTAATTTGCAACCATCATAGAAAACCCTATGACTTCAATGGATAGGCTGCTGATGAAACAGCCAAAATCAAGTTCTCAAGCATTATGTTTATGGTTGGATACAGGACTTGTATTTTGTAATTTTGCAAACAATTCATGCACATGGCAGACTATCTGTGTTAAGGAACTCCTCATGTCCAGAAATGCGTTATTTAGCATACCCTACTTTGGTCATCTGCGGACTTTACACAGAAACAACTAAAACAGATTTCAAACTGCCTTTGAATCCTAATGCATATGAGTAAGCCCTGGATTTCTATGTGAATTGGGTCTTGACTGGTGTCAAACTCGCTCGATATCAGCAGCTTTCAAGAAGTATCTGTGAACTATGCTCTTGTGCATCTGTGCGCTTGGCCCGACCACATGGACTTTTGCTCAGTTCGACTTTAGTCCGGGCTCTGCTGCTGTCACTTTATCCTCCACTGTTAACCATCACTTTCGACGGCATTC
The DNA here is from genome assembly GCA_964023275.1 of Norana najaformis. Classification (NCBI taxonomy): domain Eukaryota; kingdom Metazoa; phylum Annelida; class Clitellata; order Crassiclitellata; family Hormogastridae; genus Norana; species Norana najaformis. The sequence continues at coordinate 5,471,606 of OZ029914.1, read as the reverse complement.
AAATTAAGCGTCTGTTACAATCAACTTCAGAGCGCAGAAGCTCTTCGGAATGCACCGTCTCGGACGGGACCCCACACAGTCCGCCCTACTCCATTCTATGATGTTATCAATCTGTACCACTGACCCACATTGTTTTACGTTTGAAGTTGATTTGGCTAAGCTGTCTGTGAATTGTTCATTTTGGTACAGTTAGTTGCAAGCTGGAGTAGTTTCTAATAGTTTCGCGAAACACAGCAAGCTTCCCGGTAATTCTGCAGCTGGTATTGACCTGTTAATAGGTCATTTCCAACTTAATCGCGCATTTAAGTGACGCTAAAATGACGAGCTAAGGAATTCGACCAAAGCAATCGGCTGCGAATTTTATTCTACTTAAATAAACCTTTTCAAGATCTTCATTTGGTGCGAACTGAAAAACAGTTAGCGAAAATATGCGGGGTTTCTTTGTTTCTTGGTCGACGATCATTTTTGTTGCGCTTTTCCTGGTGGAAGAAGGAACTACAGCGCCGCCTGTTGCCAAGAAAGCCTGCAGGGTTCAAGCAATCAACGTGCAGAAAAATTTCGATCTCAAGAGGGTTTGTACACAATCCTTAATCGGATTAAGAAGGCCTAAGTAAGGCTCAAATATTGATCCGTAGTTTGGAAGCATTACGAAACATTGTATGCACGACCATATTATGCATGTGCAGGCCTGTAACTATAGACTTGTGTGCAAATATGTCTACTGCAGGATTATATTACAGGTCTATCGGACTACATAGGCCCATATGGGACTAAATAGGCCTACCGCAATTTGTCGAGCGCATGTTGATCTTTTAAAGAAGATTTCGATGAACCTAGTTCTTGTCATGGCCCCTCGTTGTGTGGCAATTGATCTACAGTAAACTGTTGCTAGTTTGCAGTGCGAGAGAGCACTTTTTGGCGGTGGCATTCATGTTTTAGACTCCGAATGACCACGTATCTGTAGTATCTATAGGCCTACGTCGATATAGGCCTATATATCCTATATATATCTTCTATAGGACTACGTCGAATATATATATATATATATAATTTTATAGGCTTACAGTCTACATAATTAAAGTTCAGTGGAGGATTTAGCTATATATTTAGCCTCCCCTTCTTGGTTATATGCCGGCGCCCCTCAGACCAGACCCGTGCATGGTGGACTGGCAGAATGTTGCTTGAAACTGATCCGTAGCTTGGAAGAATTCCGTAACATTGTATGCACGCCTCTCTGGGAATGCTCTTAACCCCCACGCAAGCAATCCAGGAGCTGCCTCTGATATGGTTTCATTGTGTTGCCAATCGATAATGGTGGTGATAACAACGACGATGATGATGACGACGACAACTAATATTAATGCGGAGAACAGGCGTTAAGCTTTGAAGCAGTACTAATTATTGAGATTACGATAATAATAAGGGTAGAGGCCTATATATTACAATTACGATTAGGCCTACAATTACCACAATTTTCGGTATATCCAGTGCAGTGTCAAGGCGTCCCGGTGCGTGAGGATGCCGGTTAGGATACCAATAGTGGCTTATTTCAGAGATTTAAATCGGGCTAGCAGATCTATACACTGGGACCTTCAGTGGCGACCTCCGGTGGCGTGGAGCCCATTCAAACGGGCAGCGGTGGTGAAGGATCTCACCCGATTAATACATTGAAAAAAGAACGGGGTCGAGGCCTTACGGTCGCTGTAGAAAACATTTACATTTCCATTTACATATTACAAATATTAGATTGCGCTTAGACACCTTTAAGTCGTTTTTGTACGACGCTATATACTCGTCAATTTCGTTCAATCGTAGTTTCTTGTTCGCTTTCTGCAATAACAGCCCTGGCAGCCACACGATGTCATTAACACTGAATACTAACACAAAAGACATAGCGCCCATTCAAACGGGCAGCGGTGGTGAAGATTCTCACCCGATCAATTCATTGAAAAATGAATAGGGTTGAAGACATACGGTCGCTATAGAAAACCGCGTACATTGACTTTAATAACGCCACAAACAGCAAAGTCATATGTTGAAGATATGGTGAGAATAAGGTTCCATTCCACGTAGGGGCTCCATATGCCATACATATCGGTCCACATGTATCAAAAGGTTTCTTGTATCTGCCTCCTTGATATATCAGCAGCCTTCGACAACGTTGATCGTAATCGTAAACTCGAATTTCTAAAGCGTTACTTAAAGACTAAGCATAGGGTGACAGCTAATTTACGAGCGCTGCGTCAAGTCAATTGGGTTGTCCAAAGTATCAAGTTCGGTTGCCAGAAGATCACAATATCTTACTCCAAAAATATTTTAAATGTGCCGTCAACTCCGGAGACCCGGGCCAGAGCGTGATAAAGCGCCAGAAGGGCCCATTTGGGTCAACTGTGGGGCCCAAAGTTTCTAGTTACCCAACTGCGGGGACTAAAAAAGTCTTCTGGAATTTTGGCGACTTGAAAATAGTCAATCATAGCGAAAAGTTTCAATGATTCAAAAAATTTTCGCAGTCTCGTTTCTCAACACCTATTTACCAAAAGTGTATGAAGAAACTTCCATTTAAGATTTTAGTTTGAAATCCTTTGGCAATTGATTTTGTTTTGATGTTGTGAAGTTTCAAGGTCACTGGTATGATTTTGCTCGCGTTGAGTTGGCCAGGGATGCAGTTGTACTCTCGTCCGGGGTCAGCGAATATACTTTGCAACCAGATGGACAGCTACGAATTGAATACGGTGGAGAAACGTAGGCAAAAACTCTCATCATCATCATCATCATCATCACCACCACCACCACAACCACCATCCACCATGGTCAAAATCATCATCATCATCATCACCACCACCACCATGGTCAACAACAACATCATCATCATCATTAATATCGTAGTCGTCATCATAATCATCGTCATCATCAAGTAAATGAATGAAAAACCATTTATTGATTTGGCAACTATTTCAATCGCAGACAATAACAGATCATGTAAATTTAGGCTTGGTGGTTTCAATGGGGAAATTCAGTGAGGTCAAAGCCGCTTTGAATTCTGGATTATCATTTTTAGTAACGGTCGGTGTATTCGGCCGCTGGTGTCCTTAGCACAACGACAGAACTCAACTAACAGCGCTAAGCTCACAGTCACCTTCGCCGATATGCCCGATTTCTTTCTAAGAGGTAACTGCAGTGTTTATTATGATTTCCATCTATTGCTTCAGGGTTCAAATGGACTTGCTATTTTATATAGCAGTTTAGCCTTTTCTAGACTAATGTCGGTCTACTTCGGTCTATCTGCTTTTGTCTGTCGGATTCTGTCTTTTCCACTTCTGTCTCTCCTAGCTTTACTATGCTATGCTATGCTATTCTGACCTGCCTATTATATCCTAGCATGCTATCCTGTGGTATGCTATGGTATCCTATTCTATTCTTTAGGTCTACTGTATTGCCTCTACGAGACTCTTAAAGAAGCTTATTTTACTTTGAAGCTATGGGATCATCGCCCATTGGTATCGATTGCGCGCTTCAGTGTAGGTTTAGAATGTACTCTGTCCTGTGCCAAGAGACTTAACATCCGTCCAGCACCTGACGTTATCCAGCCATTCTCTGCTCGGTCTACCCCTGATATCTCCATCATTCATCATTCCAAACACAACCTGTTTGACCATCCTGGTGTTATCCATTCTGGAAATGTGTCCATAGACATTTAGTTTCCTTTCCATTACTTGCTGCACGGTGTTTCTTGTGCAACCCTAAAGAAGATAGATCTGTATAAATGCTCAGATTTAATGTGAATCGTAATCGTAATCCCGAGATTTCTACAGCGCCCAACGAAAGCCACGTCACGGGGACCACCTTATTCACAGGCGCTCAGTCAAAACAAAATCGATAGGCAAAAGGGTTCGGTTCCAGGTCAAGATCCAAGTCAGACGGAGAGACAGCGTGGCAGCTATTTGGGGTATTGTTTGGGGCTGGAGAGTAGACAGAGATAAGAGGAAGAAGGGCTGTGAACACTTGAAAACCTCGTAACTCGTTAGTAATTGTCAGGTGCATTTTGGGTGATTGAGACCAATTACGATCACGCGGTCATCTACGCCTGCTACAAGCTCCGTCCGGACGAAACGTGTGACCCAAGCGAAGAGCTCGCCTACATCATGAGTCGCAAACGCACTCTGCCAAACAACATCACACAACGTGTCAACAATATCGTCCGCACACGACTCTGCATTGACTTGACACGACTTAAACAAACTGAATACACCTGTACGTTAGTTATATGTTTTCTTTCTATTTTTATTTTGATTTCTTAATATTTTTTTAATTTTTCTACAATTAAAATGCGCGATAGTCGAGTGATTGGCGTGCTGTGCTGTCATTCAAAAGGTCAGGGGTTCAGATTTTGTTTCGGAGGTTCTCCTCCACGACGAAAGGTGTCTTGATTGATGATGCTAAATATTTTAAGGATAAGAAGCTAAGGACTTGCATGAGGTCTCTACATGGTGACCATTTCTGTGGAGTTTCAAACTCATGAAATCTTGGTTTCAAGGCAAGTACTCAAAGACAAGAACTCTAAGGCAAGTACTCAAAGGCAAGTACTCAAAGGCAAATACTCAAAGGCAAGTACTCAAAAGCAAGTACTCAAAGGCAAGTACTCAAACCTGTCAGACACTGTGTTGCACCAACTGTTACTCATATGCCTTCGTTTGCATATTATTAACTTACCAAACTACTTTTCTTATAAAATCTGGTTATCTTATTAAATCTGGTTATGATTTAATCATGTCGGACTTTCATCCTGCAACAACTCCAGAGGGTTATGCTAACTTCTGTGGCTTTTAATAATAATAATGGGATGGTTGCTGTATAGGAAAATGGCAAAAGAAGCCAGTATTCATTATCAGTTGTTTGGCAGGCCGCTGTGCCAACTGAATGTTTAAAGTTAATAAGCGAATATACAAACAAAGTCTAATTATTTTCTTTAAAGATAATCAAAATGAAATTCCTGGCAGTCTTTCATCGCCATAGTCAAACACAAACTATTAATCACTGTGAGAGTACACACCGCTGCCTTCTAACGAACAAACTAAGAAGTCCATTACTGCTACTGCCACCTACTGAATAAGAGTGCAGTGATAGTCGTTATACTGTTTAACAGATCTGTACCGCTGTGTTCATTTCATGTATTTCTAGTTCCGTGTCCACCAGATCCACGCTACGATCCGCAGAAGTATTTGGAAACAATTCTCAAAGGTATTTGGACTTTATCGTACTGTGATTGTCTAATCTTATAACTTCTGATGAACCAAACAATAATGATCAACGCTGGTCACTTATTAAGCAAAATCGTTGTGCCTAGTTATTGGACAGTGGTTCTTAATGCAGAAAGTACAAAATTTCAGCTTTTATGTGCAAACTATATACTAAACAAGAAATTACAATTGTTTACAATGTCTTGTGCAGCTACAAGTAGTTTTGAAAGTTAAATGATATTAAATTATTATTATGTAAAATATTAGTAAAAGAACCCGTTACAGGAATAGTTTAGTTTTCATTTATTTATTGTATCTCGCACTTTATATAGCACCTTTTAAGAACACCACAACTGCACAAAATCTCATGTTGCATATTTGCAAAACTTTACAAATATAAAGTGTAGCACAAAGTAATAGAGGCATAAGCAACATTTCAAATAAGAAGAGTTTCAACGTTATGCAACATTTTTGCGAAAAATTCTGTGTAATGTTCCAGAGAACAGCTTAGAAGTGACAACTGCAACTGACCGATTCAACGTTTCCTTCATAGGATCACAGATGACGCCTGTATTTGATTCATCATCAGCTGTTTCACAGCTTAGCACTGAAAGATCTTTAATAAACGACGAACCAGTGTCGTTCATCGATGAACCATCCAATATCACCGCTTCTCTTTCCGAAGAGGAGCAAGTCTCAATGGCTTCGTGGACCAGAGAGGAAATTACGAGGTTTACAAAGGAAGAAATCAATTTCATTTCGGAGGAGTCTATACAGAATTATACGCCAACATTTGTTTCTGAAAGGTTGACTGATTCACTGGTCACTTCACCCTTCCACGATGAAATCAGCACAACAGGTACAGCTCCAAAATAATTTATTAATTTAATTGAATAAATGGCTGCTAATTAATTTGGTCAGCTTAATATTACAGCTTGCAAAGTCGATTTTTACATTTCAATCACATGTCAAGACCCTATGTTTACTCTGGCTTTTCCACGACTCTGTCTTGGATCTGAATGAATATTCATTCTCTCCTCAGATTTACTTAGTTTCGCATGTATTAGCATACATTGCACTACAGAGCGTCTCTGATGAGTTTCTTTCGAAGAGGCGCCATACAAGTTCGTGATTACAATTACAGTTACAACATTACAACACCATCAATGAGTAAACGAATGATTTTCATCTCTGCTTTGTCTGTAGCTGCCACACTCTCAAAGAGATGTCGTGTGAGTGACATACCAACACTGAAGGGTTTTGAATTAGAAAAGGTTTGTATGTTTCTTTGGTTGTTTCGTGTCTCAGTTACTCTCATGTGCCACCTGGCTTTCTTTTTCTGCCCATGTAATTCAAGTGAGATTTGAGTTTTGCCTGCTCAGACCAATGAAGTGTGAACCGTGACCCAGAAGCCAAGTAAAAGAAACAGGATAGAAAATGAATAGAATAGAAAATATTAGAAATGGAAGCGTTCTAACCAATCTATTACCGTGGCCAACATTCATGCATACACACATACGTACATACATACATCCATTCATTCATACATACATAAATACATACATACATACATACATTCATTCATACATACATAAATACATACATACATACATACATTCATTCATACATACATAAATACATACATACATACATACCTACATACATACATACATTCATACATACAATACATACATACATAAGTGTCCTGAGAAATTACATACAAACTTTCATTTTCTGAGTTGTTGCCCCCTTTGAAAGCTGATTGCCACTACTGACATTTTTGCAATGAAGACATGTTAAATGGTATGTGCTCATGTGTGTACACGGGTTTTTTCTACACTGTGATTTTGGTTTTCAGTTTCTTGGTCAGTGGTTTTTGATAGCGTCTTACTCGAGCACATCAACATATTTGAATTCCGCAACTGCCGTTCTGTCCAAGTCACGTGGGAACGTCATCACTACTGCCTTCACAGGACAAATGTTGATCTGATCTCTTCGAATCTGATTTAATAATAATAATAATTAGCAACTTCTAATGCGCCAGTGTCTAATGCACAAGGCATCAACCGATGGCACACCGATGTTTAAATCTAATCAAATATGCTATTTAAGCTAATCAAATATCTTAGTTAATTCAATCAAATATGTGATTTTATCAAAGCAAGTATGGACCAGGCTGATCTAATTCATGTTGTTATGAGTGGGTGGATCAATGCATATGATTGCCAGTTTGGACCACATTAATATTAATATAAATCAATATTAAAATTTTTGTTATTTTTGTGAACTGTTTTATGTTTTATCATTTAACATTTTATCGTTATAATTATTAATAATATTTTATTATTTATTATTATTAATCATTTTATAATTTTATTTCTATTAACACAATTAATATATTTGATAATGCTAATATTAACATTTTGGACTGCAGGCCTAAATAACCAAATTACCTTCTAAGATAATTTTATTTTAACATTTTATAATTTGTTATTGTTCTTAGTTTAGTCAGTTTCTGTGACAGCATAGTACGAGTAATTGTATTGCACTTACTCTAGGGGTAAAAAAGATACTTAATATGTTTTGTCAGAGGAAATGAGTGTCTTCCCACTTTACGTGGATATTTGCGGCCAACAGTTGAAGATCCAGCTTCGTTGCAAGCCAACTATCCTACCATGAGTGGTAGGTAGGCTTTATTCTCAATGATACACGGAGCATACAATTCAGTTTTCATGTGACACATCGTGTCTAAATTTAATATAATTTTCGGAACGGTCATATCAGAAAAAAACCGACATATTCTAAGTTTAAAACATACATGACGTACAGCTGTACACTCCTCTACCACAAATCTTATCCTGATTCTTCCTCTTCCCCTTATCTCACTTTCCGGTTTAATTCCAAGCACCATTCACCGTAGCTGTTTGACTGCCTGCCTGCCTGACTCTTCGATCTTGACCTGGAACCGAACCCTTTTGCCTATCGACTTTGTTTTGACTGAGCGCCTGTGAATAAACTGGTTCCCGCGACTTAGCTTTCTTAGGGCGCTGTAGAAATCTTGAGTTTACGATTACGATTAAAGTGGAAGCGAGCAACACAATTGTTACAAAACAATTTGCAGTAATTTATAAAAGTAAAAGAAGACGAGCAGTTTAATGAAGTAATCCCAAGTACTTCCATCAAGAATGGACCCTCATGCTGCCGTTGATTGCAGAGTTCGCTATGGTAAATGGAGCAAACTTAGATATTCTTATGTTAAAGTAAATGCATCAGACAATGGCGCTATAGAAGTTGTAAATTACAATTACATGTGTGGTTGATTTATTGTAATATGTTTTATGTCAAATAGCGGTTATCAACAGTCAATATCAGTATCGATATTACTTGGTACATTACAGAAGTTGTTCATTCAGATTACATTGGATTAGGTCACCATTTATTTTGGAGACTGAAAGACATTCTGTCTTTACAAAAATAGCGATAATACTAAAACTTATTTGTAATTTATTTCAGGACCATTCAAGGTTATTTTCGTCAGTGAGAACTACACTTCCGCACTTGTCTACCAGTGCAATCAGTCGAGCTTAGTTGATGGTGTTTGTCAGTCGGTTGCAATTGACGTACTATCGAGAGCCCGACACTTGTCAACTGATGACATGAAAGAAGCCGTCCGTCGTTCCGTTGACGTCTGCTTGGAGCCTTCGGACTTTGTGACGCTAAAACATGAAGGTAGATTTGACTTTGTGAGTTCGGAAAAGTGCTCTATCAATAGCCAGATCCAAATAATGATGCAATTGGTTGATGATGTTGTGGTGGGAGTGTTGGTGGTTGCCGTGGCGATGAAAGGAAATAGAATAACAACCTTCGGTTTAGTTTATTTATTTATGTATTTATATTTGATATAAAGCACTTATTGTGCGGACAAAGCCTGTAAACCTGAATCTGTGGTTTGGGTTGATTAAAGTAATATTATACAGGGGTTAATGAAATGATTATGATGGTTAAATTGATGAAGATGATGATATAGTTGCAGATGGAAATGAAAATGATATGGTAATGATAATGATGGCGATATCATGAATCATAAACAGTTAATTAAGACAATTTTTTTTATTAGTTTGAAATATCATAAGATCTTAAGCACCCAGGGTTGTGTAAACTCAACCCAATTGGGTAATTTCTTATCGATTTCTTTTTCTTTTTTTTGTTCTTTAAGTCGAGTGCGAAGTGGAACCGTTTCCAGAATCTGGACCTTCGTGCAAAATGGGAAACTTCCAAGTGCAACAGGATATTGACTGGTCCAGGGTTAGAGTTTATCAATGCATTTGCCTTTGACTTTTGCATCTGGTTTTCAAATGCCGGTCTAGCCTGCCAATCTAGACAACGACGTTCATTGGGTCCAGGGCGGGCCTTCATTTTGCCACTGGTGGCCCACTGTGGGCATAATATAGGCCCAACAAATATGGCTGCCATGGGAATTGAATATAACCTGTGAAGGACAGTTTGGTGTTCTCATGTTTATTTGTTTTCTTCTTTCTTCTTTCTTCTCTGTCTCTTTGTCACTTTGTCTCTCTGTCTCTGTCTTTCTCTGACTTAACATTGAATCATTCTTTGCTTTATTTTTGTTCAGGTTAATTTTTCGTAAAACCTTGTTGCTTCGGGGAAAAGTTAGAGACACTGTCCGCTTTGCAAGTCATGTGAATTGGCCTAGGACACCCGGACTGTCGCATTCACCGGGTCCGTTATGGCAGAATAGTTCCCCTCCCCACTGAGGAACTGTCCACTATGCCCTCACATTGTGCCACTGGGGGAAATGTTACTGTAGTATGCTGTGGGCACAGTGTGGACCCAATGAATATGACTGTCACAGAGGTTGACATCAGGTAACCTGCAGAACATTACAGTTTTTGCTCCTGATCCCCGTCTTTAGATGCGTCAGATAGTTTCATGTACTTTCTGTAGTTACCTTAATATCAAAATCGTGTTAGTGTTTCGTAAGTTGCGTGTATTACTAGTTTGCAGGCAAATGGTACACGGTGTCTCGTTTGAGGAGGAGGTTTGGATTTGAATCTGGAACTTGGGTCGTTTCTGAGCGCATCAATGGGACCATTTCAGCTTCTTATGTTGCGGTCCGGTATGCTTGATTTCTACCATATTTTCCATTCATCTTGCATGAATATGCTCAATTTGATTCCCACACAGTAACATAGTGTGATGTCTAAATTAATATAATTTAAGGTGTTAAATGTTCAATGTCACGAATTTCCCTGATTTACAGGCTAACGCTTCGTCCAAGTTATCTATGGATAATAATACCTAGGGCCTACTGTATAAGTGACTATAGGCTATAAATATACATGTCGATGGTCGGTTGATGGCCGTGGGGTCCAAGGGGTCATGGGATGGGCATGACGTCGACCGACGAAGAGAGGAGGATAAAGACGAGGTGTGCGAACAAAGGAGTTCAGTTGAGTTCAGTCTTTGGAGAAGAACGAAACGTCGCGAAACGCGAGGCCGGAGAAGAACACAACGTCGGGGAAGGAAAGTCTTCGTAGAAGAACGAGTCGTCCGTCAAGAACGAACGAAAGATACGCAGAAGAAAGAGACGTTGCAGAACGAACGAGACTTCGTCGAAGTACGAGGTCAGTTGTCGCTGAAGGACGTTTGGTCGCTCGCTTCAGGACGCCACCGGTGGCAAGGACGTGTCAAGGACAGGCCGCTTCTTTCACCCGTCTACGTGGAGAGAGTCATGAAACGGTTGGTGAAAACGCACGACAAAGAAACTGTCGCCTCGCTCCGCTCAGGACTCGCCCCACAACGGAACCGTGAGTTTTAACCCGTTGGGGTTGGGGGGGACCTGGGAAGGGCACGGCCATCGACGGGGTGTTGAACTATGTAAAGACGTACTGTAAATATAACTCTAGTGTGTATATATGTTAAGTGTGTTAATATAAGTATAAACGTCGGTGTTGTGGTCATTGAAATATTTCTTATCTCGCCACCGCTCACAACCTCCCTGGCTAGTTAGGCCTAGGGTAAAATTCACCATCTCACGTAAACCGTGACATTGAAGTGAATTCTTTTATAGTAACAATGCAATGTATAAATTAATGTGATGTTATATAATGGATTACAAATTCATGCGATGAATGTTGTGGGAATCTATGCCGTGCTTTCTAGAGCCACCTACTCTGCGGTGTTTGAGGCCTATCCATTCGACGAGGATCGCTTTGTAATTGTGGCAAATGGTACACTGGAATATTCATGCATGAGATTTGCTCTAAATGCTTAAACAATGACCGTCTTTGTGCGGCTTAGACTCGCGCTATAAAAAGAAAAATAGCAACCTTTCCTTATCAGATTATTTCAACAGCGAATCATGGAAAAAGCGGCGAAAGGCTCGCTTACTTTCATGAGGCGGATAAGGCCTTGCAGAGCGGTGTGGTGCAAACCTGAAGAGACAATATTTAATATCATTGAAATCTGTCAATGTCAGGCACGTATACTTTGAACATTTTCACAGTTTGTGTACTGGACATTATGTTCATAGCAATGTTATGAAATTTTGGTCGCTTTTTTCTGCCTTTATGTGTAATCAAGTGTTTAAAGTGTTGATTTCTGTTGTATTTTGGTGTCTTAGTCATGATAACTGCCTTCCACCTGTGCGGACAGTCTGGACTCCCGCTATTGATAGATCAGGGAGTTTTCTTGTGACCTACGATGGAGTTGCTCGTAAGTTTTATCAGCGTTATAGTTATTATTGTTGGTATCAGTTTTGTGACTTTACAGTGGTTGGTTTGTCTGCCTCGAATATCATTCATATGGATCTGCACGTCCTTCTGGCCAGGCATGCTACATACACCGTTGACCAAGGCTTGAAAACTGTTCTATTTTGCTGGTGCTGGGCTAGGAGGAGCCTCTGAGGAAATATCTTAAAGGGGCGTTATGTGAATGATCTGAATGAATGAATGAATGAATGAATGAATGAAGGATCGATTGAACGAACGAATGAATGATCAGAATGAATGAACGGACGAACGAACGAAAGAATGAATGCTCTAAAGAATTTCTCAAAGTCACCAAAACTTCGCTATCAAATGTAAAAATGTATGACTAAAGATAGAAAGAATTGACTAATGATAAGTGGGTAATATTTTGAGCTATTTTTAAAGCATTTCTTATATTATTTCAAATACCTAAACTACCTTAACATTTGTCAATTTAATAGACAAAAATTCTGCCCTGACAGCCAAGTTCGGGCCCACATTGGGACCATAGCTGGCCACAAGTTTCCACGAGTGGCACAATGAGGGCCTACTATGGGCCCAATGAACTTGACTCTCTGGCCTTCGAACTGGTTCGAGGTATTCTGTAAGCGTTCCAGCCGCCTTTACCTATTGCATTTGAATTGAATTTTCAGGGCTTGGGAAGATTGTGTATACTGACTACCAGGTGGCGCTGTATTACGAGTGTCAGCAGATGGAGTCAGACGGTATCTGTAGGGAATCAAACGTCCGAATGGAAGTCTGGCAGAGAAACACGGACGCCATGGGAAACATTCTGCTGATGTTTGGGCAACGCATCCGAGATCTCTGCATCAATCCTCAACGTCTGCAAATTGTCTCACACGACGGTCAGTTCTGTTGGTTTTCTATGTGTTTAATGCAGTGTTATGTAAAGTATAATCTATTTATGTATGCAGTGTTGTGTACTTTACACTTCGGGCATGTGCTACGAAAGGGTGGAGACTGCTTAGACTTAGAGAAAGAGATCACCCAAGGTACAATTCCTGGATCCTGAATTCGGGTAAGACCCAAGATTACATGGATAGACAGCGTTGAGTCGTGGACTGAATTATTGTTCGACCAGTTATTACAGGACACAAAGGGCAGAAACAAATGGCACAAAATTGTCTGTGGTGCAGCCAATCCTCGGCTCGAGGACGATTGAAGACAATACAAGCTGTTTAATGTAATACACGATTTATGTAGCTCCTCTTTTTAAGATATCTACTGAGAAGAGTTCCCTTGATAGGTGCGTTAGGTGGGCCCACATTGGACACATAGCTTGACATCAGCTACCACAAATGGTACAATACCGAGCCCAGTGTTTGTCCTATTATTTTCTTGTGTTTATTTCTTCTTGCAATCAGTATAATTTATTTAAAGTGCAAATTCAACTGAAAACTGATGGAGCCCCTTACATTAGTTTAGAAGCGGAGTTTGAAGCTGGGCAACAGGAAACATTACAAGAGTTGAGAGGAAGAGGATTTAGCAGAGAAGACGAAGTAATTTTTCAGCTTAAAAGTGAAACAGTTGTCCGATCAGTGACCTGAAGGTTATAGTTCATCCAGGCAGAAAACTGAGCCAGATTATGGTAGAGAGGCTGATTGAAAGACTATATTCTTCTTTGGGTTGAGCATGTCAGTTGCATACAACATTTTATAGGTATTTTTGAACATTTTTCTGGACATTTTCATAAGGTGCACTACTCTAATGCTCATTTCAGTGCGATGTGATGTTCCACCGCAGTGCAGTGTGCCTGAAGCTGTGTTACCTCGAGATGACACTCGCGATAAGGTGAGAAGTTTTAGTCAGAACTAACTGCTGCATAATTATAAGTGTGCATGTTATCATCAGCATCGCCATCAATTATTAGTGTCTTGTTTTAATTGAATATTTGTCTAGTGGCTGGTGTCCTCTTGTCCATCACATGACCCCATGTCATGACTTTCCTCCAAGCTGTGTGGAGCTAGAAATTTTGCAGTTACTATCTGTTGAGAGGTTAGTGGTTAAAATCAGGAAGAATTTTGAAGTATCGGCTCCATTTATGCCCATAGTGAACTCAGCTATAAAATGAATTCATTGACTCTAAATCCACCTTTTGTGCACGGTAGCCAAATGGTTAGAGCGTTCGGCTTGTAAGACGGAGAGTATGGGTTCGAGCCTCCTCCCCTTGGACGGTTACTGTGTAGGGACCTTGATAAATTCTTTCACTCTGAATTGCTGAGTGCCATCAATTGATGCTTAGTCATTAGACAGTGGCGCTTAATAAACGCAGAAATATTAATAATAATAATAATAATAATAATAATAATAATTATAATACAGACAAATTAAGTTGCTAACAATGCCTAACCCATGGTTGATTCATGGGGTGAGCTTAAAGGACGCTTCTTCTTCTTCAGTTGCTGGGTCGGTGGAAGCCTTGGTTTCTGTTGAAATCGGAAGAAGCTACTGGATCCAAGCAACAACTGAATGAGATAATGTTTAGTGCAGTCAGTAGCAACAGAACGATTGTCGTCTGTCTTACTACAACTAGTCAGTAAGAATCTTGTCCAGTTGAAAAACCTTTTTCTGAATTATTTATAAAAATCTCTGCTGCACTCTCGTTACCTTGTTAGAAGAAGATAGACTCGGGTATTTAATTATGCTGTATTGAAATCAGCATAATTCCTTTCTTTGATTTACTGACTTAGTCTTCCTATTATCTTCAAATTCTTTGATGTTATTCAGGTCTAAACTTAAGACATTTCTTCCAACTTGTTTACCCACTGCAGCCTAGCTTCTGGTCTCTCTGACCTATCGGAATTCGACCCAGCTTCTCCAACGAATTTTGATTTTTGACTGCAATCTTGACTTGAAGCGACCATGGACTGATGCCTTGGGCATTTTGATAACGGCGCTATAAAAGTCTTTAGATTAGATTAGATTATCTTAGCCACCTCCAAATCAACCAATATCTTTAAACCTGACTTCTCTATTCAGTGGAATTTATGTATGAAGATGGAATAAAGAGTAATGGTAACTTTGTTATTTGTTCATCAGCCAAAACGTCTGCCAGTCGACTGAATGCGTCACAGTCCGCTCGCTTTTTACAAGTGACTATCAACGATTTACGATGGATGATGGCAGAAACGGATATGCCAGTTCGTACCTCAAAGTAGACTTCGTGGCAAAATCAAAAGCATTTGCAGGTTTCTGGTAGATAGACAGGTGTTGTTCGGGGTGCTTAGTGTTAACATTTGAAATCTGATCTTTTGCCAGTGCTAATTGTAACCGTAATATCCAGATTTCTGCAGTGCCCAATGAACGCTAAGTCGTGGGAACCAGCTTATTCACAGGCAATCAGTCAAAACAATCGATAGGGTTCAGTTCCAGGTTGAGAGCCAAGAGTCGGGCAGGCAGACAACGGATATGGTGTGTGGTGTTTAAAATTGGATCTGTGGGATAGATAAGGGGAAGCAATAGAATCAGGATAGGGGTGTTTTCAATTTTGAGTGGAGGACATGAGGCATGATGGTCTATTCGGTTACATGCTGGATCTGTAATACAACGTTTGTAAAGGAATTTCCAACTTTATAAGGAAGTTCCATCATATTTGATTTTGAACATTTTTGCAGCTAGATGGAGACTGGTGTACGTTGATGACCTCCATTTGGTTGTTTACATCTGCCACAAAGTGGATGGACGTGGTAGAGGCAGAGCGTGTGATCACACTGGAGGACGACTGTATGTCCTTGGGCGACCAGATGGACCGGTCCCTGGTGACGACCTTCCACACAGACTTCAACCCACTCTGGATAAGATGTGTCTCAACTGGGAAAAGAAGATGAATATCACAGGTTAACATCTAATCTATTCTGATCTATCTACTTCTATAGCGCCGTTATTATAATGAACATTGCATCAGTTGATGGTCGCTCCAAGTTACCCTTAGTAAAAAAATTGGAGAAACCCGAGAACATCAGAGAAACCAGTAGTTAGGCTATGGTAAGCAAGTTGAAACAGATGATACTTAAGTTTTGTAATTGTAATCGGAAATGTAAACTCAAAATTTATGTGCTACTTAAAAGCTAAGCACAGAGCACCAGCTTATTCATGAGTGTTGCGTCAAATCAGAGGGGGTGTTCACAAACGCCACGTCAAGAACCAAGTTCGATTGCCCGAAGACCAGAGAGAGAAGGGAGAGAGGATCTGTTAGGGTGGGTTTTGTTTAAGTTTTAAACTGAAAGACCGAACAACTGACAGAATGCACAGAACTTTTGCAGGGAACATCATATCAACATGGTAACCTTTGGAATGGCAGAATAAGATATTTTGATTCACCTATAATTTAAAATTTGATGTTATTCTTTTACTAGTGTCATGTCCTGTGGAGGTTCCACCTTATTCCAAGGTCATCGATACTTTGCCAGTTTTTGAATCAGTCAACCTGCCTCAGGTAAAAGTAGAATGATATATTATTATTAGTAGTAGTAGTAGTAGTAGTATTTTATTATTTACGCATTTATTAAGCACCACCATCTAATTACTAAGCGTCACTCAGTCAACAAAAAGCCGCAAATTGAAGTTTTGAGTGAAAAACTTGTTTCCTGTTTATGGCACCTTGTAAACAGGAAACAGGTTTGTTGTTTGAAGCTGTGATAACGAAAATCAGGGAGTTACCTTTCCAACATATGGAGTTATTACCCTCTTTGATATTAATTGGATATTCCTGAGGTCGTTGTTTTGTTTGCAGTTCATGGGAATCTGGTACAGCATTCAAGTAGCTGGCTATCAGACTGTCAGCAAAGTCTCTAAACTCCGCCTGTCACTCGAAGCTTCTGGCAAAGTTGATATTGTCTTTGCAAACAGCATGTAAGTATGTGAAACTGAATTGGAAGTTTTGACATCCGTGTTTTTCAGTTTCAGAGCTAGACCTGTGTTTCTTTGGGTTTACTTGTGGCTTACAAAACGTTAACTACAATAAGTGTGTTTCAACTTGACTTAGAGTGTTCAGTAAACTATAATTAATTTTTAAGTACAAGATGAAAATCAAGTAAATACTTTCATCAACAGATTTTGAGTGAACTTGTAACCCGTTTGGTCCCCTTTGCAAACATTGAAAACTAGAAGAAGACTAAGAAGCTAAAAACCATCAAACTAATGCAAAATAAAAAACTATTTGAAGTCACCCTCACCAATTTTACCCAGATCTGTGGTTCTGGATTTGAATTAGGCTGAACTGTCGCTAGAATCACGTGACCGCCATTTCTGTGCAGTTGCAACCACTGGTATTTAATTTTGGTATTTAGAAATGGTACGTGTCAGCCTTCCAAGAGGTACTTGGCCACAAAGGCCGACGACAGAGGAGCCGACTGGCTCATCCTCACTTTTGACCGACAGTCTGGTGAGCACTCGCTTAATCACTCGCTTAAACAGCTCTTAATCATGCACTGAGTTAATTACATCATGTTGCAAAATTCTGTTTACTGCATAACGTTTAGTATGGGCTCAATTTTGACATTGTAAAGCACCCTAGAAGTAGCCTGCTACTTCCGGTGCTATATAAATTGTTGTCATTACATAACAAAAAACGAGTCATAGTGGAGACATATGTTTACAGATTTGAGTGAGTTGTGGAACATGTCCGTATTATGGCGCGGTATTGTTATAATGCAGTCCTCGATGTGGCTTCCGATCATTACGAGTTTCTAGTGTATATGCTGTCGTTGGGAGCCACTTATAACAATACCGCATTATGATAAGGTCATTTTCTACAGTTTAATTATAATTGAGAACACATGTCTTGCGTATGATTCGACATATTTTATATAATATAGCGTGTTAGGCCTAGATACAAACTTTAGTTTTGTATACAAACACAGATAGGGCCTACTTATAAATCATATTTCCTACTTGCATGTAACTGCAAAAGATGTGTTTTGGCTCTTAGGTCACTTACGTGTATTGTATACGGACCCAGACATTGCAGTTGTCTACTTCTGCCAAAGGCTAAAGTCAAGAGGTATTTGCTTTCCCAATGAGAGCCTCGTTCTGCTGATGAGCAAGGCACCAGCGTTGACGGAAGAGAGACGGGGAACCATAAGAGAAAATTTAAGGGCACATCAGTACGATAGTATCGAGGATGTCATTGAGAAAGCAGGATTCAGAAACGACTTAGGATCCAATGTCTCTTTTGCTGGTGAGACACATGTTTATTCATATCTGCAATCTAAAGCATGACTTACTATTTATCTGTTTATTGATTTAAAGCAATTATTATGCATAGAACGTAGAAGTCTGTAATTGAGGAGTGGATGGATATTTTTAGCATTGTGCATCTAATGTCGTCTGACGTAAGATGTTAATCTTATGCAAGAGATGTGAAACTAAGTGATCTTTTGTTTTGTTATATCTCATTCCACTGCGCTGAGTTTGGTATGATTGATTGATTGTGCTTGATTTTGTGACCTGGTTAGCTACGTTGGTTAAAGCGTATGTCAAAGAGCCTCACTTGGCCTGACACACATTGACGTCACAGTCGTCGCCATGGTATCTCAGCTGGCCTGGTTAGCTACGTTGGTTAAAGCGTACGTAAAGGCGCCTCACTTGGCCTGACACACATTGACGTCACAGTCGTCGCCATGGTATCTCAGCTGGCCTGGTTAGCTACATTGGTTAAAGCGTACGTAAAGGCGCCTATGTGCGTGAAGATGCCGGTTCGGATACAGATAGTGGCTATATTTCAGAGATATGAATCTCGGGTTAGCACGGTTTGTACACGGGGACCTTAAGTGGCGTGGCGCCCATTCAAACGGGCATCGGTGGTGGAGGATCTCAACCCGATTAATTCATTTGAAAAATGAGCAGGGTTGAGGCTATTAACATCTTATCTAATCTAACAACTTCAGTAACCTGCATGAGATACAATAATACAGTAATCTTCTAGGCTTCATCTGGACCACTAGATGAACACATTATTTAGTTCTTTTTGGTGGTTGACTGTTGTGTTACTACAGAAGCCGTTGCTTGTTCTGTTCAAACGGATGAAAATCTTTGCCCAATTGAGAGTCTACCTGTCCTCAAGAAACTTCACTTCAACAAGGTGGCGAATTTTTTGATTGTTAAGCTTATTAGAAGAAATTATTATTTCCAGTAGTAGAATAATGATAAAATAATCTTGATGAGAATTAACCGTAACCGATGTAATTCAGTTTGATCTTGGGACATTTTGTAAAATACCAAAGGATCTTGGCTATCTTGGATAAAATTAACGATAATTGCTTTCAATTTTTAGTTTCTTGGCAGCTGGTTTGTTGTCTCTCGACTCCGAAACTCCCCAAGTTTTGACACTGCTGAACTGCGACTCTCTCCCGGGGAAGAAACTTCAATTCTTTACACTGGCACAAAGTATGTCCTTCCTGCAGTCTTTCTTACGTAATCGTAACCTCGAGATTTCTACAGCGCCCAACGAAAGCTAAGTAGCGGAAACCAGCTTATTCACAGGCGGTCAGGTCAGTCAAACAAAATCGATAGGCAAAAGGGTTCGGTTCCAGGTCAAGATCCAGGAGTCAGGCGGGCAGACATAAAGTGCTTTCAAGATCCCAAATACTGCAGCACAGTGAACTGAATAAACCACCATTTGAGGAAAAATATGAGAGATGGCAGGTACGCTGTAGCGATAGTAGTGTGTGATATATGCTCCTTATTACCTGGTAGCTTTGGTTTTCTTTTAGGAACGTTACTTGAGCCATGGCTGTATTTATTTCTTAGCAGCTTGGCTTAATCTATTTTACTTATTTTAAAATTTGTTATAATTGAAACTAGAATTTAAAATGCGAGAAAACATGACAGATGTAGTGGTAGTGTAACAATGGTTCAATTATTTGATATGGGCTCCTTACAACATAATAAGTTTTACGTTTGTTTTTTAGAAATTTTAATTCACTCGGTTTTTCCTTTGTGGCTTTATCTGTTTTAGAAATGGGAAATGCCAGAGGCCATTGCGTGGTAAGCTGGTTCCTTTGCCAGACGGCCTTGACTCACAGTTTGAGGTTAACTATGGAAATGGGCATATTGGAAGGTACCAGGTCATCTTCACCAACTACCGCTCCGCCCTTGTTTACCAGTGCCTTCAGCTGTTAAGTGACGGTGCCTGTCTGCCAGGGCTGGTCGTTGTTGAACTTCTCAGCAGAACTAATGACATCAATCCCAGGTTGGTGTCATAACTTGGGTGGTCCAACAAATTTTTATTGTTTAAAGTTCGAAGTTGGAACCTGCCATTACAGTCCATCTGTTAAAAAAACTAACATGGTGAAAATTTTAGCTACCATAAATATTATTCAGTTTGCATCAAATTGCACCTGATTTATTATTTTTTTCTTATTGGACTTATTTGGTACCTTTCCAGTATTAAATACTGAAAAGTTACTTTTGCTATACAAGTGCTGGCCCCCCTAATAACTCCCAGATCATCAGAATCAATCCAAATTAGATACTGTACTTCTAATTAGATTAAAAATCATAGTCATAAACTCGAAATTTCTAAAGCGCTACTTAAAAGCTAGGCGCAGGGCATCGGCTTATTCACGAGCGCTGCGTCAAGTCAGTGGGGTTGTCCAAAGATGCCTTGTCAAGAACCAAGTCTGGTCGCCAGAAGACCAGATTGAGAAGGGGAAAGGAGCTGTTAGGGGATTTTGTTTGAGTTATGCTATTGACTTTTAAACTAGGAACTACTTCTTTGTTGCCATTATTGTAATGTGCAAAGCATGAAACGATTTTCACATCTAATTGAAACTGCATTCTCACATCACAGTCCTTTAGACAGAACCAGTCAAGATCCATGAGACTCGGATATCAGAACCTAATCAAATAAAATCAAATCTACTGTCTTCTACAGTGTCATGCACAAGGTATTGATGGTTGCTTCAAGTGAAATTGTAATAAAAAATCATAATTTATTGGGGCAAGTTTGGTCGAAACCCAATAGATCAGGAAACCCAGAAGACAGGCTGTGGAGAATAATCCAGCAGTATAAGATAATATTTTAGCCCAGAACTGAACAATATCGGAGATTAAATACTGAATTTCATTATAAATGTTTTAAACAATAAAAGCTCAGAAAGATGTAGAAGAGCAACGATATGTGTGTGTGACCTTGCGCCAGTGAGTTTCTTTTCTGATGCGACTGATGAGTTCATGGTTTTCTCAGACTAAAGGTGCCTCTCTTAAAGCGAACAAAAGATTTGTGCGTGAATCCAGATGACATGGAAGATACGACATACAACGGTAAGCTTCTAGTCAGTTGAATTTCTACAAAACATTCACTACTTCATTAGGAAAAGAGTAACTTATTAATAAGATCTAGTTAGAAGAAGAGGAACAGCTGTTTGAGACAACATCGAGAGGCAGCCATTGAGTATGCAGTGTGACTTCATTTTTTAGCCTTGGAACATGAATTCAGGTTGCCAGCCATCTCCTTCGCCGTCTGATCTTCCCACTGGTACTTTTACAACCGAGTCCGCTTGGGGTTACTAATGGAGCAGAACTCCGAAAACATCTTTTTTCCCTGGCAGAAATTTGTACCTCAGACTTCTGCGTTGGTAGTCCAGCAAATTATCCACAAGACCAAATACTAACCAGATTGTTGTATGCCCCCAAATGCTACTCTTAGAATTGAACGCTTTTTACGTCAAAGAGGCAAAAAGAATAGAAACACACAAGCGAATTCAACCAAAAATTAAAAAAATGCTCGATTTTTGTTCCGTTTTAACAGGACAATGTGGTGAAGAAGCCTATTCAAGCTGCTACATCGATGACTTCCCCAAGGATGTTACGTTAACAAATGCCGACGTAATTATAGCCGACACTGTATTTTCCTAATGCACGCTTAACTAGCTTTCAGATTTTCGCAAACTCCTTTGTGATAAATTACGCGAAGAAACCTGTTCTGCTTGATCAGTGAAGCGATTCAGAGAGAAGTGAACTCGGTCAGCTTAGGTGAGATCCTAAACTGACCGAGTCGCTATCCTGAAACCCCTTCTTCCTCTTATCTCTCTCTGCGCTCCAATCCCAAACACCACCCACCGTAGCTGCCACGCTGTCCCTGTTGCCTGACTTTTGGATTTTGACCTGGAACCGAACCCTTTTGCCTATCAATTTTGTTTGACTGAGCGCCTGTGAATAAGCTGGTCCCCGTGACGTGGCTTTCGTTGGGCGCTGTAGAAATCTCGGAATTACGATTACAGTTACAATATTGAACAACCATTCCCATAGTAGTTTTAAGAGGAAAACTATGGCGTACAGACTGTAATTCATGAAGCTGTAATTGACAATTATATGAAATGTAAAATGTAAATGTACACGTATTTCTATAACGACCGTATGGCCTCGACCCTGTTCATTTTTTCAATGAATTGATCGGGTGAGATCCTTAACCAGCCTGCCGTTTGCATGGGCGCCGCGCCACTTAAGGTCCCCGTGTACGGGCCGTGCTAACCCGAAATTCATATCTCTGAAATATGGCTACTGTCAGTATCTGAACCGGCATCTTCACGCAGAGAGGCGCCAAATAATGATTGACTGACGTTGAGTAGGATGTGCAGTAAATGATGTATTATGATTGGATTCTGTTGTAGTTGTTGGGTTACTGGTACGTGTCTCATGTGGCTAAGCGGATTCGAGGTTTTAAGATTCCATCTAGCGTTCGCATTCTGTCAGACAACGATCCCAACAGATTCCGTTACATTGCACAATTCACTCGGTCAGTTGTCGACACCATCGTCATCATCATCATAATTATCACCATCACCATTGTCGTCATCATCGTCATCATCTTAGTCATCGTCGTTGTCATCATCATCATTTTATTCATTGTTTTTAAAACAGATTCCGTTATGTCTCGCGCAGTTCATTCGGTCAGTTGTTGTCTGATTCTTCTGCTAGGACTGGACGTGTTGAAACGGGCATAAAATGACCTTAAATCCATTTTATATATCCATTCATGTGCGATTTGCTCGGTCTGAATTTGTCTGGTTTTGCTTTTAGAGATGGCAGTTGCTACAGTATCGAGTCTCATCTGCTGGTTTTATCATCTGAAGCTCCCTATCACATGGTATTCGATTTCAAGGAAAATAATGGTAATCAACTTCACTATCTTTCATCATTTGTTCTCTTTATATATGAAAGAGACAGAAGGAGAGAGAGATGGAGGGAAGGGAAAGAGAGTGAGAAAAGGAGGAAGACAGAGATAAAGAGAGGGAGAGAGAAAACGAGAGAGAGAGAGACAGACAGACAGACAGAGAAAGAGAGAGAGAACGGTAGAGGGACAGAAATATTTTTATAGAAATTGTGAATACTCCAGTTATCACAATTGCTCCAATGTCAGTGCGGTTAGTTTCCATTCAAAATGTATAAAAAGTTAGACTTCTTGAACTATTTATAGCTGTAAAGTGTGGGTGTTCATCGTATCCTGATATAGATTATTTGCTTACTTCTTTTAACTTCATTTCACTACCTTCATTATGCTTCAATATCAATAAGTAAACATTAATGTAAAGTATCCCTTATCCCACAAGCGAGACGTTGGGAAGGCGCTCATCTCCTCTTCTTGGTCCTTGCGCTGGCGATGAACAAATCCCAAGGTCTCGGACATGGGGCCAGTACATCGCAGGACTTGCTGACAACACTACTGGTTGATTTTTGTTAGCCCTGCTGAGAGTCATTGAGGCTGGCTATGGAATGATGTTGGCCTACGTGTGTAAGTATGTGGAGAGTGATGGTAGATGTCGACCGGACTATGGAGGCGTTCTTGTCCTCAGCCGAAGTCTGGATGATGTGCCGGAAGAACTTCTCGTCCACTACACCGATCTCTTTCCAGACCTCTGCCTCAATTCAACATATGAACTGATCAGAGTTTCTCCCTCAGGTCAGTCATTAAACCATTTATCTAGTAATTCTTAAATAATAATAATAATATTAATATTAATATTAATAATAATAATAATAATAAATATAATAATAATAATAAATATAATAATAATAATAAATATAATAATAATAAATATAATAATAAATATAATAATAATAATAATAAATATAATAATAATAATTATAATAATAATAGTAGCTGTCCAGCGTGGGAACGCCATCTGCTTCTCCGGAACTCTACTATGAACATATAGGATGATGATGATGATGATGATGATAATAATAATAACAATAGCAACAACAATAAATTATAATAATAAATATAATAATAAATATAATAATAATAATAATAAATAGTAGTAGTTGTGGTAGTTGTAGTGGTAGTCATGGGAGTAGTAGTAGTAATAATAATAATAAATAGTAGTAGTATTAGTAGGTAGCAGTAGTAATAATATTGATATTAATATTAATAATATTAATAATATTAATATATAATGATGTTCCAAGAACTTCCATAGCACCATGCTAGATTTTAAAGTTAACTGATTCCTGCTAATTAATTAATTGAGAAAGAATTAATGTTTGTGGCTTGAATTTGTCAAGCTTTTACCTGGTCAGATGATGTGTAGAGAGTTGGGGTCGTCCTCTGCTGCTGTGCTGGTTAGCACTTGCTGACTTGGCAAGTGCTGATACATTTTTATTTGTGAGAATAATTCTATTTGCTTCTATTTTAGACTGCAAAGTGGTGGAAAGCGTCCAGACGAAATCAGACTGTGACATTAAATCGGCCGACATTCGACCCCAATTTGCATATCAAATGGTATCATCAAATTTAGTGCTTTTAACATTATCAATTGTTCTTGTGTTCGAATGATTTTATTTGTGAAGATGGAGATAGATTTGAGTAACGATTCGCGGTGGATTTTGACTGGGCTTAGATTTTTAAAACAGTTTAACTTAATGGCCATCGTTTGATGCAAGAACGGTGCTATATAAAACAGGATTTTTATATATAAATGTATAATTTTTGTACCTTTGTGAAATCTCTTACAGGAGCTTCTTGGTAGTCTAAAGGTAAGAGTAGACTTTAAACTTGCATACGAGTTCGAGCCTCCTCCCATGAGATGGTTACTGTGTGGGACCTTGAGCAAGTCCTTCACTCACAATTGCTCAGTGCCATCGATTGATGCTTAGTCATTAAAGAGTGGCACTGAAATAAATGCTGAAATAATAATGATAATAATGATAACAATAATAGTAACCCTTTAGCAGCTCCTAGTGAAATTTTTTGTTCCTGAGGGATTACACTTGCCTTGGGTTAAAAAAATAATAAAATCTTAATGTAGTAGCTTTACTTATAATGATTTATAAACAGTTGATGACATATAGGTCTTTCCTTTTACAAAACAGACTTTTACAAGACTGGCCATCCTTTAACGGATTGGCTTTTCTTTCACGAGAAAGGCTTTCCTTTTACAAGACTGGCTTTTCTTTTTTGAGACTGACTTTTCTTTTACGAGAAAGGCTTCGCTTTTACAAGACTGGCTTTTCTTTTTTGAGACTGACTTTTCTTTTGTGAGAAAGACTTTTCTTTTACACGACTGATTTTCCTCTTTGTGGTTGCTTAGGTTGATGTGGAGTGGCATTTAGCCGGGTGGATGGGAAGTAACGTACTTCGACCAAGTGTCGTAAAGTATCACATTTCGCGACATTCGAAGTCAGGACATCTGAGTGTACATTTCACGGCAGCCAAGTAAGTCACACTAAATGTTCACATGAGACAGGTTACATATGAGATGCAGAGAAGAGTATATACCAGGTATATGCTGCATGCAGTTAAGTAAGTATGCATTAGGACACTTATTAAGTACATATTAAGTAGTGGGGGACGCGGTGGTGTAGTGGTATGGTCGTTGCCTCGTAACCGGAAGGTCGCGGGTTCGAATCTGCCTTAAGCCACTGCGTAGCGACCTTGAACAAGTTGCTCACCCGCAATTGTCTGTGAGGAAGGCAATGGGAAACCACCTCACTCATCTCATCCCCGGGTGGCATAAAGCCAGTGGACCTGCCTTCAGGCAGAAAACTCATCATCATTAAGTATCATACAAAAGCACTGGTTAAGAATTTGCTATGTATGGCACAAGCATTTCAAGCCTTCTGTGTTCTTGTTTTTTTCAAACAAACTAAGATGTGTGTTTGCTTTTATGCTTACTTTTGCATATTTATATAGCACTTTTTGAGAAAATCTCTGAGATGCTGAGATATGACTACCCCAACTGCAACATCATATTATAGTATTCCCATATGGGCTTCATATTTCCTACATACGATATTGCTGTTTGGGTAGCCAATTGCAATGGTGCTATATAAATCTCTGATTACATTACATTATGGTTAAATATTCTTGATAAAACTGAAAGGATGAAATTTTGGTCTGAGAGATGTACCAATGTGTATGCTGAAGATTTAGTTGATGCAAGGACATAACATCTCAATCACTGCTTTAATCACATTAGTTTTACATTAATTTGATATGTATGCAGAACGAAAAACAAGAAAGTTTGTGTGAATTGTTGCTTCAGAGAAGGAAAGTGTCTTCCAACTACACAAGTATTGGCAACACTCACACGAGAAGGATCTTACGAAATCTTGTACAATGACAGACATGGTTGGTTCTGTCTCTGTCTGTCTGTCTGTCTGTCTCTCTTGCTCACTCTGAATTTGCCTAGTTATTTGCATTTGTCAGTATTCCTGCATAGTGTTTGAGGAATTTTGTAACATGGAGTTTGTCTTGTTTCCCTATCGACATTGTTGGAATAGTTTTATGACAGTTTCTCAGAATTTTCTTCGTTTTTACATAGATTAAAGCAATGTTAGTATTTTTAGATTAGTTTCTGCTTTTATCTTTATTGGCACTTTTTTGCATTTACCTCTCGAATTGTTCCTAGCTTTCTCCACAAAGTTTTTTCCAACTTGTTACTTTGATGCTTTCAATTTGTAAAAATGTTTTCCTAATTTTTCTTTTCTTCAGTTAAGCATATTTTCTTATCTGAGCTTTTTTATTTAAATTTATCCATGTCTTTCATTTTCAATGTGATTTATTTATATTTTTATTTATTTTTCTGCTTTGATGAACATTTACAGTTGATTTTCAGTGATTATAACACAGTTTACAAGTCTTCATTATATCATATAGTCAGTTTTACTGCATGTTTTACTTTTTACTTATTTATTTATATAAATTGTCCTCATTGAATGACAAGTCAGTGGGGTTAAATTTGCATCATCATCAGTAAATATGAATCTTGTATTGTAATTCATAAACAGAAAATTTCTAAAGCGCTACTTAATAACTAAGCGCAGGGCATCGGCTTATCCACGAGCACTGTGTCAAGTCAGTGGGGTTGTCAAGAACCAAGCACAGTTGCCAGAAGACTAGAGAAGAGGGAGAGGAGCTGTTAGGGTGGGTTGTATTTAAGCTGAGCACCTGAGTCATGAGACAGATGCATGCAAACAATTTGTCCAGGGTTGTGTTGTAAAGTTAAGAACTTGTTAATTGTTCTTTCTGCAGCAGAGTTTTTCATTATCTTTGCCGATGCTGAGGTGAGCATCATATACAGTTGTCAGAGCTATGATTCGTTTGGTCGCTGCGATCCACAGAAGATCTCCGTTGAATTATTCACAAGAAATGAGTCTCTACCTGATCTTGCGAAAGCCAAGTTGTATGAAATCGAGTTGAACTGGTGTTTTACACCAGAAAACTTTATTCCTACACATAAAGGTGAGCAAACATGTTTAATTGCATTAATCTTATATGTTTTACTCATGTTATATATATAAATTTGTTTGTAACTGGTTGTATAGCACCGTTGGTAAACCTCACAAACGTGCTAACACATGAGTATTTAACAGATCAAAACAGCTACGATTTAAGATGTTGTGTTAACGGAAAATCTTTTATTTATACAAAATTTGCTGATTCGTGGTAAATGTTGTATCCATGTTACAAGTAGTGTTGCATTAATGTGTGGAACATTGTGGCCAATTATTTAGAGCATTTGGCTTATAGCACAGGGAGTATCGGTGTAAGCCTTTCCTGAGATGGTTACTGTGTAGGGACCTGGAGCAAGTCCTTCACTGACAATTGCTCAGTGCCATCGATTGATGCTTAATCATTGGATAGTGACGCTTGAAACTGCAGAAATAATAATGACTTTGGACTTCTCATAAGTTGGAACTGCTTTCACGTTTTAGGTGAATGTGATTAGTCACATATTTGCTGTGGCAAAGTATTTTCTCTCGGTTTCTGTGTTTTTCTTGTGTAGGTGGCATTGATTGTCCTCTGTTGATTGAACCTGAGTGTACGATTGATTCTCCTCCCTTACGTTCGACTATTGACCTAGACAAGGTATCCCAAACATCTGTTTCTACTGAACTATGAGACATGTGGAAAACTTTCCTTTAACAAAACAGATTTTCCTTTTACAAGCTGACTTCTTATACGAGACAAGCTTTCCTTTTACAAGACTGGCTTTTCTTTTTGAGACTGACTCCTTTTACATGACTGATTTTCCTTTTCCAAGACTGACTTTCTTTTACAAGACTGGCTTTCCTTTTGCAAGATTGACTTTACTTTTACAAGAGTGACTTTCCTTTTACAAGAATGGCTTTTCATTTAAGTGACAGACTTTCCTTTGCAAGGCTGCCTTTCCAATGCAGTTATGGTGGTACAACAATTTACAAAGAATTTGCGTCAGTCATATTCATTTGGTTGCAAAGGTTGGTGGATACTGGTATGCGTTGGCAACTCAGAGTGGTCGAAATCTTCCGCGGATCAGTAACGTTGACATTGAAATGTCTGAAGACCAACAAAAGATGACTGCCTTCATCTCGTCATCACAGTCTGTTTTATTTTCTTACTTTTATTTTTATTTGTTTTCATTTTTTTCGATTAATTGC
The DNA here is from genome assembly GCA_964023275.1 of Norana najaformis. Lineage (NCBI taxonomy): Eukaryota > Metazoa > Annelida > Clitellata > Crassiclitellata > Hormogastridae > Norana > Norana najaformis. The sequence continues at coordinate 5,442,718 of OZ029914.1, read as the reverse complement.
TTTAATTTAAATTCATTTTATTTTATTTTAATTTAGTAAAGGTACTTAGAATGCGTCATGGTGGTCTATTGGTAACGGTGTACTGCTTGGTGACAGAGGCATGGTGTGCCCGAACAGCTTGCCCAGACGGAGTCTAACCCACAACCGCATGATCATTGAGCAAACGCGTTACCCACAACCGCATGATCATTGAGCAAACGCGTTACCAATAGACCACCGTACTGCACATACTGTGCCACGCAGTGGAGACATAACTGAATGAATGTCTTGGACTATCATTTCTGTTTTAAACTAGACACTGTATTGAATTTTCTGCTTTTATTTTATTTGGGTGGTTTGCTTTTTCAGAAATGGAAGATGTCTACCTACTTTTAAGACAACTATGGTGAATTCGAGTCCAAACAACTTCCGATGGAAGTTTCAGTCCATTGGCCTCACAGGTATTCCATTTGATGCCAGGTGCTGTCTGCTATACTGGTGGTGATGACGACGATGATGACGATAATGACGTCGACGTCGACCACGAAGGTGCTGATGATGAGAAGATAGTTTCAGTGATGATGATGATCATAAAGATAAGTCATTATAAGGATGCTGACAATGAAATGATGCTATCATGTTCATGACAATGATGGGCATAATGATAACAGTCCTCATACTGTTCCTAACAATGAAATGATGCTGATCTTGTTTGTGATGATGATGATAATAATTATGGTTTCCTGATGAGATTATAATGAAGTTCTATTCATGTTGTCTGTAGGCTACCTTCTACTGGTGTATGTTGACGACGATTACCTTGTTCTGCTTGAGTGCATCTCCAATGAGGTATGCACTCCAGATTCCGTATCATCGGTCGATCTCTACGCACGCAAAAGGTCACCACTCGATGAGGTGGACAGGAGAAAACTTGCCAAAGTATTCCGGCGCATATGTCATGATATTGACAACTTCACTTTCTTGCTCAGTGATGGTAAGCATCACATTTATAATAATGAATCAAATGTCATGTAATTGTAACATTCTGCAAGGTGTGAAGACTAGGCTAAGGGATCATAGAGTGCACCAGTTAGCTAACAGTAGTAGCTGAAAGGTCACTGAGTGCGATGACATCACTAACAGGATGACATATTTTGTTGCTCAACGAAATCAATTCCCAAAACGAATTCTATTTTAGGATCCACACCCCTGACTGCATCATATTATGTGAAAATGCACTTTATAATGATGAATTTTATAAGTGGGAGTCCTAATCATAAGATTAAGAATTGACAGCTTTGTCTTTCACTGTGCAAGATGTCCTCTAATACTGACGCAGTATAATGGATGTTTTCTCTATTTTCAGTCGAGTGTGTTGTGGAAGAGAGACCATCGTTGTCTTTGTGCAACTTAGAGGAACACAGAGGAAGACCCGCATATGTCGTTATGCCACAGGTTAGAGAATTTGGAAAGACTTTAATAGCAGCTGTAGTTGATTAAGTTCATCAGATAGCAGTTTGATGTAGTCCGCAAGATAGCATGGTGCACAGTTACGCCATCCACCTTCATGTGCCTAGGCAAAGAAAAATGAATAGCCATAACTACCTCTCAAGGCTGGACTAAGAGAGTATTCTACTTTTGTGTGTTAGTTTAATATGGCCCTGTTATCTAAAGTGATCGTCACTGAGCGTTTCACCGTTTGACAATGTGATCTAATCTATGTTGATTTCACATTATATTCCCGGAATTCAAACCCACATTATTATTATTATTACGAAAATTTGTAACGCGCGCAAAGTCACACGGAAATGTGAATCGGAGGCACACATTGCAGAGTATTTACCTGGAATTTGATTTAGCTCCTTTTTTATTTCCAGGTGACTGGCACATGGTATGCGGGTGCCAAACTGAAGCGATCGGAAGTGGCAGAATCCGAGGTCATGCGAATAACTGGACATGAACTGACGTCGATTCCTTCCTACACAGCCATCTACACAGGCTCCAGGTAGCAGGACTCTCTTCCTCTGTCTCTGTTTATCTGTCTCTTTGTCTGTTTTCTCTCTATATCTCTGTCTGTGTCTGTCTCTGTCTGTCTCTCTTTCTCTCTCTCTGTATCTCTCTTTCTCTGTCAGTGTGTCTGTCTTTGTCTACTTTGCATACAGAATGGCACTATATCAATTAATGTTGTCCTCTACAGAATGATATTTTGTTTTTGCGTAACTCTAGACGAGGTCAGTGTTTGTCGTCAGTGAGAGGCCAGCTGCTGCCTCAAAATGACGGAAACGAGGGACTGATAAAAATTGCTTATGAAGACTCATCCACAGGTACCTAACTACAGCTCATTCGGTTACTCGGATAGTCAATGTCTCACTGATATTTCAAACCCATTCAAATCTGAAATAAATGCAAAGCTGTAAAGAACTGATTAATAGTTATTAAGCAACTGATAATTAACAACTGCTAACGAATCTAATCTGAAGACTTGGTTAGTGCCTATCATAATTTGTAGGCATGTGAATTAAGTTAACAAAATAATACACAGGCAAACATTGCTAATTAACTAACTGAAAACAATAAACAAAAAAACACAATAGTATCATCTTTTCCAACTATAATTAAAGAACTACAAATGATAGAAAAGAACTACAAAGGAAGACAGATGTTTGGATACATACATCTGGTAAAGTACATAACAATACATATATAGAAAATATGTGCAAACATTTGTTCGTGTTACGTAAAGCTGTGTAAATGTCCTATTCTTTAGTGGAATGGGTTATTCTGTTTACGGACTATCGATATCTTGTGACGATGGAATGTCGTAACCTTGGGGTCAACGATTCATGTCGAGCTGACAATGCAATCATTGCGATGTACACCAGGGAACCAGTGGACATCAGTTCTATCATTGCCGAGTTGATTCGAGTGGTTGGGTTGGATGAATGTCTGAGAGCACATGACTTCATTTCCATTTCGCATGAAGGTTTTCAGATTTTCTTTCTCAGTTGTTTTGATTCGGGTCAACCATTGAGCTGGAAATGCCTCAAATGAAGGAGCTATATAAAACTTTTGCAGGTGTTAATGTAAAGTAATAGGAAATAGCTGCTTAGTAATGTTGATATGAAACTGGCAGCTGCATTGGAGCTAAGCACCATGGAGGTCAATTAGTACTTGAAAGTTGTGGGTGGAGTACCATGCTACCTGTCCTGTGGTTGGATTGCTGTGGTTGTTGGGATTTACCGAGCTATATATCGGAAGGTGGACAGATGGTTTGACAGAGATATGAACAGATGGGCAGAGGATGCGTTGTTCAAGACATGTCGATTGGATAAGACATTTGCAGAAGTTCAAACACAGATTACGTCTTAAAATCCTTGTCATGTTATGTTATGTAATGTTGAGGGCGGTGGAATTTATGCTAGGGCGGAGTATGGAGGAATGACCAGAGAGATAGGGACAGAGAGAAATGTAAAACCAATCTCCAATTCCAAACATCATCCACCATGGTAGCCGTCTGCCTGCCTGCCTGACTCTTGAATCTTGACCTGGAACCGTTGCGAACCCTCCCTGCTTATCGATTTTGTTTGGACTGAGCGCCTGTGAATAAGCTGGTTCTCGCGACTTGGCTTTCGTTGGGCCTGCTGAAATTTTGCGTTTATGATCACGATTAATTTTAGTAACTTTTAAAAGCAGTTAAGAAGTTTATGATATTATCTGTCAATAGCCATGTTGTCATAGTTTTCATTTCAGTGCGCTAGTATTTGATTTTTTGTGTTTGTTTGTAGTTCCATGTAGTATTGTTACACCCCACTGTGTTCTGCTTCCGAATTTGCCACTAAGAGATAATTTCACGATGGACGATGTAAGAAGAGATTTTCTGATGTTTATGGTTCTAGGATAGAAAATGGCTGCATCTAAATTGGCCTCATGTGATATGCCCTCTGTATATGCGTATGCATACGTACGTATGTATGTACATATGTATGCATGTATGTATGTATGCATGTATGTATGCATTTATATGTGTATATATGTATTTAAGTAAGTATTGGAAAATCTTTGTAGTACAATTTAATTACATGAGAAATGTCCAATTAAAATTCTATATTTCATTTCTTTAATTATAGTTGGAAAAGATGATACTATTGTGTCTTTGTTTATTGTTTCCAGTTAGTTAATTAGCAAATTAATGTTTGCTTATGTATTATTTTGTTAACTTAATACACATGCCTACAAATTATGATAAGCACTAGAGAAGTCTTCGGATTAGAATCGTTAGCAGTTGTTAATTATCAGTTGCTTAATTATTAATTCGTTCTTTATTGCTTTGCATTTATTTTGTAGATACTTGGGGTGTGGCACAGTCTGTATCACTTGAGGTCATTGACTGCGCTGGATTCCTACACGATCCGTTTCCATAGAGATGATAGTAGTGGAATGATCGTCGGATACTTCACTGGCTCACAGTACTTTATGCTTTTTACTGAAACTCTTATGTTTAGTTTTGCGGAATTTAGTTGACATTAGGAGTTTTCGTGATGCTTCATTTGCAGAGAACCGGGAAACTTCGTTTAGTTTCGTTTCACAAAGTTGCTGTGAAGAGAGACTCAAGATGCTGGTTAGCAACCCGATTGTGGCTTATTTCAGATATTTGAATCTTAAATGGTGTGGTGCCCATTCAAACGCGCAGCGGTGGTGAAGGATCTGCTCTTCTTCTAAGTTATATATTGTATTGTTGTTGGTGTTGCAGTAATCGAGATTGTCAACCTGCAGTTAGTTTTGTTGTTCCTAACAACAGTCGAGAGTGGACGACATCCATCGGAGACAAACAAGGCAAGTGTTCTTCAATCGTTGAAACTACTTCCATGTTGCTACTCCAGATTCCCAAAAGCTGAACATGGCAAATGCGCCGTTCTTGGTCGTAGGCCCTCAAACTAGTTTATTACCCCTTCGTATTTCCATTGAGCGAGTGATACATATGATGCATATTGTTACCTTCTAAAAACTGAAGTTCTGTGAGGAAATCTTTTTGTATCATCGGAAACTATTCTCTCACGCTACTTCAAGACTAGTGACAAGGAACTTTTTCCCTTTCTTCTTGTGAATACAAGACATGAACTATTGATGCCCAGTCTTCACATTTCGGTGACCTTCTAAGGCTTCAGTTTAGTTCTGGTTATACGACCTGAGTTAGATGTGATTGGATTAGGTTAACTCCTATCAGGTATTAGAGGTATGAAGTCATGCTTGGTTTTCCTTTCCATATTCTTCAGCTCGCATGAAAGTCTTGGCTATTGATCGAAGTCACATCATCCTCTACAAGTGTCTTGACTATGACGCGAATCAAGGTGTGTGCCGAGCCGATGCGACACACGTCCATGTCTTGAGTCACAACAAGGCCGAGAACCCGAGTCCAAGCATAGCCACATGGGCTGCAAATGCCGTTCATCAGACCTGCATTGAATTTGGAGATATGGACCACACGCATCATGCGAGTTAGTTGGACTGTCTCTCTGTTTAGTTACGTATTTAATTATTTAGAGTTGTCATTGTGCTTAACAAATTCATTAAATATGAATCTGAGGCAATCTACATGTCTGTCTTTTACTTGCTTCGAATTTGTTTTTGAGTTCTACATTAATTTGATTATTACATTTTGCATTCTCTCTAGGTAGCCACATTTATTGGGCCCGCATTTGGCTCGTAGCTGGCTACCAGCGGCGTGATGCAGGCCTGCTCTAGGCTGTCTGGGCATTTCTTTTTACCAGCTACTTTGTTGAGTGAATTGTATTTCTTTGTTTTCCTTGCAGTCAACTGTCCTTTGCCTGTAATTAAGAAGACTCGATGTCCGTTGGACAAAATGCCTGTAGCAGCACTTGTAGATTACAACAAGGTATCTATGTATTCGAGTTTTCGTACAGTGCTCTGGAAGGACTTTTCAAAAGTACGTGTTACCATATTGTTGCCATGTTGCCTTATTGTTTCAGTGTAAAAATCAAATATTCGTATGCAGATCGCTGATGCCAAGTTTTTGCCTTTTGTTGAAAGACTTGAACACTAGGAACATGGCAGACTTTTCATATACAAATAGGTAATATTTTATATGCATATCCATTGATCTCTTTTAAAGATTAGTCTTCTGTTTTCGGGGAATAGCACTTTTGTATTCTTGTTTTTAGCTTGGAGGTGTTTGGTATTCGTACTTACTGCTGAAGGGCAGTGCTGTCGACTTCTCTACGACGATTCTGCAGTGGTCAGGTGGCACTTCATATTCCGCCATATTCCGATCATCCAGGTAATGCTCGTTAATTGATACCTGCCAGGTAACTCTTGTTAACTGGTATTCTTTTGTTAATTGGCTCCTGCTCAAGTACCTCTTAGTAGTTGGCTCTTGCCAGGTAACTCTCTTTTATTGGCACCTGCCAGGTAACTCTTCTTTTATTGGCACCTGCCAGGTAACTCTCTTTTATTGGCACCTGCCAGGTAACTCTCTTTTATTGGCACCTGTCAGGTAAATCTCGTTATTTGCCACCTGACACATCATTCTGTGGCCTTCATGTAATGTTTTTATGGTTTTTTAAATCTGTATAAATTTGTTTATAGAAATTAGAGAATAAGAATAGATCTGAAGTTTTGAAGCAAACTATAGGTAACAAATCATGTGCAATAGTTGCTCAAACAATTACAGAAATAAATTGCTGAACATTAAATTGTAAACATAAATTAGAAATAAAGATCAAAACCGAAATGTATTTGTAAGTACTTTTGTTTATTATTTTACTTTTATTTATTTATTTTTTATTATTATTACTACTACCACTGCTACGCTATTATTTATTATAGGAAAGATGAATGTCTTTCTGTACAAACCGGAGCAGTTGTACCACGGACTGTTGAAGTATTCAACGCGGATTTTGATGCCAAGTTCAGGACATATTCGGGTACGTGCTTATGAAAACAAACATTATCCTCAGTACAACTTGATCCAGGAACTCTGAACTTGAGTTCAACTATCAACTCTGCAGCACCGCTGTCACAGTGCATTGGTCACTTTGCAGGAAAACCACAGACCAAAATCGATCTCCATTGGGAGAAGTCCAATCTGGAGAATAATAATAATAATAATAATTAGCAACTTCTAATGCGCCAGTGTCTAATGCACAAGGCATCAACCGATGGCACACGAAAACCAAGCCACAATCAGGTCGATATCCAGAAGGTCAGTCCGCACTGGAGACCAGAAAACAAGATGAAACAGACGAAGTTTGACATTAGACTTCACATTTGTTGCTGCCATGATTTACAAGGTACCCTGTCTGACTCTTGGATCTTGATCTGGAGCCGTACCCTTCCTGCCTATCGATTTTGTTTTGACTGAGCACCTGTGAATAGGCTGGTTCCCGCGACTTCGCTTTTGAGCTGACAATTGCGATTAGGCTACGGTCAAGCAGTCACTATTGATTGAAATGTTAAATCTGTTTCCATCAGAGCTGAACAAGTTTTCTATGATTATATTTGCGCCATCTGTTGATACCTTGTGCATTGGACACCGGCTCTCTAGAAGTTTTTAATTAATAATAATAATATTTTAAATTAGGATATTGACAACGTCTATTTCAGTATTTTCCACCGGAGTTCTTAAAGTTCTAAGATTATGTCTAAGATTAGGCTTTCCCCCTTCTCTCTCTCTGGTCTTTTGGCAACTGGACTTTGTTTTTGACACGGCAGCTTTGGGCAACCCCACTAACTTGACGCAGCGGTCGTGAATATGCTGGTACACTGCGCTTAGAATTTTAAGTAGCACTTTAGAAATCTTTAGTTTACAATTACGATTAGACCAATTTTTTCTATTCCTAGCAAGGTTTCGAGTGCTGTACACCGACTATAGTTATGCGTTGATATACACGTGCACTTCTGACCTGGAGGATGGCCAGTGTCCACCAGTTCATCGCCAAGTGACCATCTATGGCCGCCTCAAGACAGGACGGATGCCGCCAGCTGTTCGAGAGAAAATATTTGCCATTGCCAATGAGGCTTGTCTCTACAAAGAGGACTTTGTTGAAGCAATTCATTACGGTTGGTGGCAGTTTTTGTCTCATTGTTAACGTTTATTATTCCCTGCGCTGAGTAAAATTCGCTGCTTTTGTATTAGTTTTAAGGGTTTTTAAGCTTTTCTTCTAATTTTCATTGTTTGCAATAATGGACCGACTAGATTATTATTTGATTGTGTTTTGACAGAATTAGTGGAGGAATTTATAATTAATAAATTAATAATTAAGATTAATAATTAATTATGTGGAGATTGTGCAGTAATTTAAATTGTTCCTTGTGTTCCAGCTGAATGTGATCTACCTTATTCCGGGCGACACAGTTGTCGTGTAGACGACGTCATTACCCACGATGCATTTGATGTGCGAGAGGTCAGTCAGTCGTCAGTCAGTCGTCAGTCAGTCGTCAGTCAGTCGTCAGTCAGTCAGTCAGTCAGCAGTGGTTAAGCAACTTATAGATGAAAACAGAAAGCCTTGTTCCCTGGGCCCTTTCGGGGCCCCGCAGTGTGCCACTAGCGCCAAACGACGAGCAGCTGAGCGTACAGTGTGGGTCTAATTATGTAGCTGTCAGAAGAATAGGTTTCTATTTCCGCCACTGATGTTTTGGAGCTTGAAAATGGACCTATAGGAAGTTTTTCAGAAATTCTTGTATGAATAGTTTGGCCTTTTTACGTTTATCACTAAATTGTAGGTTGCAATCCGTTTCATTGTTTGATAATGGCAATATTGTAACCCTACAGGGGAACCATGTGTGAAGAAGCACAATTTGAATGCTTGTTATTTGGATTAAAGCTTCTTCGATTGCAAAATCACGCCTCTTGGCTACATGACTTGTAATTTAGTAATAGTAACAGTCACTGTAATTCCGAGATTTCTACAGCGCCCAGTAAATGGTAAGTCGCGGGAACTAGCTAATTCACAGGAACGTAATTAGTACATACTTTATATACTGCCTCGTAGAGTACATCTACTTAAAACAATTTTAAATCAATCAATGAGTCGAAATGTAGGTTTTGATGACCCGAGTCATATAAATGTGTTTGTGTTTCAGATGTTTGGCAATTGGCAGCTGTTGTCACGTACAACAAACTTGAATTCAACTCTGGTTGCCGAGTCCATTCGCTTTAGTCCCGGTGCGGGGGGAATCATCAAATACATCGTCTCAGGAGAGGATAGGTCAGCTAAGAGAATATTCCATCTCTCATTTTGTACCGGAGGAAAACACTGGTCCTTTCTGAATACCATGATTTAGTTGTTTCGTAAAAAGTGCTTAAAATTTGGGCCAGAAGTCTTGAAAATTTTAACCTAACTTCCTTAAGGTATAAGCTTATGGAAAATGTTAGTAGTAAATCCTTTCCCAACAAGTTATCCCATTTCTCTGCCAAGGTCCCATATGCCTATATGGATGTATGTATCTGGATATTTATACAGCACTTTAAGAACCCCACTGAGGCAGTGAAATCTAATTAAACTTGACTTCAGAGTTGGGATGTTGAAACTGCTGTAATCTTGTTTGCTTTTAACGCCAGGACCGTGCTTTGAGTTGTTTTTCTATAGGCAATTACAAAACCTTTACCTTTGTCAGCTTCATCTGTGCTTTTGCTTATGCCTCTTTGCTTTTAGAAAAAGCCCTCCTGGCAAAATTTGGTTGTAAATAATAAGAGACTGTTTGATATAATCCATTTGTTAAATCACAACTCAATGTTTTACTCTCGTGGTATTATTATATTTTGAAGTTCTGTTGTTTTGCTGATAGCCTTGGCTTGTGCAAGAGTGTGGATGGAACGATTGAATCAGTCGCTGAAAAGAATGCTACATTCACGTTCACTGAAAATGGAGGAGAAACACGTTAGATCATTACTACACTCGATGATGATGTGTGATGACGATCATGATGGTGTTTGTGGTTGTGGTGATGATGATCATGGTAATGATTATAACGATGATGATGATCGCGAAGAGGAGAAGAGAATGTTGATAAATTTAATAATAAATATGCATTATTAATTTTCATTGTTTATCTTTGCGATATGCTGCCTATTGCTAAGCATTTTTTCTCTCTTGTTCAGACCTGATGAAAGTCCTAAACATGAACTCCCAGTACCTCGTTTTCTACATCTGTCACGGCCCACTTCCTGCCGATCTCGAAGTCTGTGACGAGAGTCGAGAGGAAGTCAAGATCTATGGTCGAACGTCCGTCATGAGCTTAACCGTCCGTAAGACGTTGACGGACATCATTTGGTCACGAATTTGTCTCAACCTCAGCTTCATGATCGACGTCAAACATAACAGTCTGTATTAATCACTTAGCTAATTTCTATGGGTTCCATTAACTGTTAATTCTGTTGTTTTTAATATTACTTTTAAACGTTATGTCATATAGTGACTGTTGTTTTTTATAGTACTTTACTTATGTATTATGGTTAATATTTACTGTTATTGCTAATCCCTGACAGTTGTTTTTTGCTAGTACTTTACTTAACAGTTGTTACGGTTAACATTTGCTGTTACTGTTATTGTTAACATTTATTATCCTTGAGAGTTATTTTGAAACTATTTTGAAAGTTTTTTTGAGAATGCTATATAAACTGCTCAGAGACCTGTATGCAATTTATGAGTTTGTAGTTTTAGAGGTATCTAACAGCTGCCAGTGTTCAAATTTATTGGCAAGGTTAACATTTGAGTGAGGAGTTAGTAGTTTTTAATAGTAATGCTACTGGCGTTATCTTGCATATCATAAGTGACTGTTTTAAGTGATTACTTTTCCATTTCTTATATATACATTATGATTATCTTTGTAATAAAATTCGCTCTTTTCCAAAGGCTGTTCTCTCAAGGCGGCTACTCTTTCAGATTTCTACTACACTGATCTAGGAATGCAGTTTGTCTATCAGTGTCATTAATTAGCAGTAACTATTTACTGATTGATGTCCAGTGCATTATACGTGTGGGGCTATGAAATTATTGGATTTGATTTATGATAAAAATAGTTGTAATTCTGCTGCTTTTCCAGACAAGTGTGATTTACCATCTGGCTGTGACATCCAAGATTTCATTTTGGAAGAGAATTTTGATCCACACATGGTGAGATTTGTCATTTTACTGTCCTTTTCTTACTTGCAGAATAAATTTTGATTAATGTTTTTATGTAATTTCATCTTTGAATACACAAAGCTTATTATTTTTATTCTTTAAATGTAATTGATTTGAGTTTTGTTTTACGGCATTTTTATTAACAGACCTTTTTTATTTTGAGAAAACAAATTGTTTATTTTATCTGATTAACATGTACCTGATTTGTTTTTTAATTTTTTGCTTTCAACCCGAGGTAGAAATAATCCAGCGGAAGGAAAATTAGGTTAGGAGTAGGAAATGATTGATCTCTAATGAAGCTATACAAGTAATTAGATTAGATTGGATTAGATGTTTATAATCGGCTTCTTTCTTTTAGGTGACTGGAACTTGGCAGGTGCTTGTTCGTTCGTCGTTTCGACAGTCAAGTGCTTTGCCAAGCACTGCCAAGTTCTTCCAGACGCTGACAGGTGCCATCAACATGGTCCGCGTCATCAATCAGACGTCAGTGGGAAATCCACTTAGTAGTTAAACTTTTCTGTTAACTGTCTAACTCTAGTATCAGCATTTGATTTTGTACATCGTTCATTTATCATTTATTGTTGGACTCTCTCGCTGACATTTGACAGTGTAAAGCCCCCTTGAAGTAGCTTCCTATAGTGACGTTGCTGTATAAATTGTAATTACAATTATACTTACAATAACCCTTGATTAAGTGTCTTTATATGATACATACCTACCGTACTTTACTGCAGTACACCACTGTGTTACGTTTTCAGTGATAGTTACTGTCATACGGAAAATCTTCTGCTACGACCGACAGATGGAGCTGCGGGAATCTATCAGACACAGCTTGACCTAGGAACAACCTCCTGTAAGTTAACTGAGGCAAACAGCCAGATGGTGCTATGTAAATCTTACATTACATTGGAATAATCGTAATCGGTTCATTGTTGGTCCATGGCTTTGGAATTCGTCGCCAAGTTCTATTCGTTCGGTCATTTCTGTGATGTCATTCAGGTCTAAGCTAAGGACACATCTCTTCCAACTCGCTTATCCACCGCAGCCTGGCTTCTGGTTTCTCTGACCCATGGGAATTCGACCCGGCTTCTCCAACGGTATATAATTTTTGACTGCGATTTTGAGTTGAAGCAACTATCGATTGATGCCTTGAGCATTATGATTACGGCGCTATAGAAGAAGTCATTAGATTAGATAGGACAGCAGAGTGGTATTCATTTTTAAGTGTATAATAAGAAACGTCTTTTTTATTTTGTTAGTTTGTTATCTAGGTATTTGATATAGTGCTTTTCAAGTATTTCATAAAGCACTGCATGTGCTAGTTAAATGTCATTAAGAACAGAAAGTCCGTCAGTCGGCGAATCAATGCACAGATAACTAGAAGAGCCTCCAGTGGTGGGCGCACGCATACGCGTAGAGCTCAACCAATGGATTCCTATTCGGAGTTGACAGATGACACAATGTTCAGAGCTCCTGACGAAGTTGCGTCGATGGTCTACAGCGCAACAGGTCTTAGGGAATATTGTTCTAAAATACACGGAAACAACGTAGCCCAACAAAATTTAACAATTCTAGAGGTATTTGTAATCATAGTGGAACATTTGGGTAGCACCTCTTCAAGAAGACTATTCAGAATTGCTCCCGACCTGATAACACCGATGAGAAAAAATTCTCGTCATATAAAAAGTCTCATGATAACGCCGATGAGGTTGAAGTTTCTGATGAAGCCTGACCGCTACCTTTGTCACTGTCGAGGAGCAATCTATTTGACATTGTAAAACAATGTTGTCCGTTGTTAAAAACAATGTTAGGTACCTACAAAATTTTTTAAGGCTTTGATCATGTTGACCCAGATAAGTTCTCAGCTGACCATGGATGGGGCAGAGGTATTCAGCTGAAGCTTCCTAAGAAACGATTTAGACTGGATGTGAGAAAGTTTTTCCAAAAGAGCTGTGGACACTTGGAACGGCCTCAGTGCAGCTACAGTGGCATGACTCTCTGGTGTCATTTAAAGAGTCTAGCGATCTAGTTACAGTATTGGGATCGTGGGTTATACAAGCAGTAAAATGTACATGTAGGCCCCTACCCGGTTTTCTATAGCGACCGTACGGCCTCGACCCTGCTTATTTTGCAAAGAATTTATCGGGTGAGATCCTTCACCACCGCTGCCCGTTTGAATGGGCGCCATGCCTTTTGTATTAGTATTCAGTTAAACGACATCTTGTGGCTGTCAGGGCCGTTAACGTCGTCGACCTTTCTTTGCAAGGGCAGTGTGAACAGCAATTTGAACGAAATTCACGAGTAGGCCCTATATAGCATCGGACGTAAACGATTTAAAGGTGTCTGCGCACAACCTAATATTTGTAATATGTAAATGGAAATGTAAACGTTTTCTACAGCGACCGTATGGCCTCGACCCCGTTCATTTTGCAATGAATTAATCTGGTGAGATCCTTCACCACCGCTGCCCTTTTGAATGGGCGCCAAGCCACTTAAGGTCCCAGTGGACGGACCGTAGTTCCCTTTCATGGCACCCACAAGGTTGTTACTTAATTCTTACAACCTCACTAAACTTGTCAATGAAAAATCTTATGATCTTGAGCTTTTAGCATTGTTAGGTAAATAATTTACATAATTACGTAAACCTTAGTTTACATAATAATTGGCATAATTTACTATAAATTTAAATACGCTGCTTTGGCTGCATTCGCAAGAAAGAGGCCAGGAGTTGGCAGCTCAAAACAAAAAAGTGTGGCTTTGAAGGATTCCTGAATTTGCCTAAGAGCAGAGCACTGAAGAAGACGGATGGCTTGATTTTTAATTAAATCGAAAATAAATGTAGTATTTCTTAATTAAAAGATAATTGGTTATGGATGTCACTTGATTGTAGCCACGACGTTGTTCCTGTACGTCATGGATCGCTACTTTGTCACGCTTGACTGCATCGGTGAACTGTCAAGTGAAGGCGAATGCACAGCAGAAAAGGTTGAGCTGACCATCTGGGGTCGAACCTGGGACCTCAGTTCGTCTCTTCGACAGACTCTTCTGCAGGAGATCAGAGACCGTACTCTAAGATGCTATGCCATTCATACGATGGTTGATATTGAGCCGAACGGTTAGCCGCCTTTGGAAATCAATTTCCAACTTTGTTTCAAAGCTTGACCAAACTTCTGTAATGGGTTGCCATGGTGGACCTTGGTGTCACTTGAAATAATCATGTAAATATGTATGTGTGTATCGGGCAATTTTGTAGCGCATTTTAAGTAGCTGACAAAAGTGTTTGTGTTGACCACATTCATTGGGCTTGTGGTGGGCTTGCTTAGTGCCAGTGGTGGCAACTGGTGGCCGGCTATGGGCCCAATGAGACAGTGTTGGCAGATTCACTACCACCAGCTCTGAGGGACGCTTCTGCTTCTCTTATTTCGTTTTGCAAACAGTTGAAAACTTGTCTTTTTCCTGCTACCTGAACTTTTGAGGTGAATTCGTAAACTAGTGCGTCATAATTTATCTGATTAATAATGATAATTTCTATAATAATGGCCATCAGTTAATGCTTTTTGCATTATTATAACGTAAGTCATTAGGTTATATCATAGATCACCGATAGCTTAGATTAGTCATAGGCAGAGATTAGTAAACTGAATGTTTTAATTATTTATTGATTAATATTATACATTTGTCGACACACCTTGGCAACCACATTTGTTAAGCCCAATATTGGCCCTTTACTGGCCACCAGTTTATACCTGTGGTGCAAAACAGGCCCACAATGGACCGAATGAAGATGGGTGTCATACATTTAGATACCTATGCGTGGTTTGAATCATATACTGTATGTATGTTGTCTAAGGATATCTGATTTACCAATTCTAGATTTTTTTAAATCAGAGGAATTTGTTTTATAGAGAATTGTGAACTGCCATCCAGTGCCTGTGACAATAGTCATTATGTGCTTGAAAAGGACTTTGATGGACGACTTGTGAGTTGTGGCTTCTTATGTCGTTTCAGTTTCCATTGTACTCTATAAATCTGTGATAAATTGAGATTTTTTAGCTTAGAGGAGGCCAAAGCTTAATGTAGTAAGATAAGTAAACCAATTACATGTTATCTTATTCTATTAAATCTAATTTAATGACTTCTATAGCGCCATTGTCATGTGCACAAGGCATCAGTCGACGGTCACATCAAGTGAAATCGTAGTCAAAAATTGTAATGCACTGGAGAAGCCAGTTTGAAATTCCAATAGGTCAGAGAAACCAGAAGTGAGGTGGTAAGCTTGTTGGAATAGTATTAGTAGTTCCAACGACATTTTATGGCATCAAAGGCCGTTGACGTCGCCCTCCTACTTTATCCAAGCTTGGGACTGGCACTACTCGACTAAAGGCAGTGGCGGAGTTGTGTTGGAACAGATGAGTGAGTCTAGAGTCCCATCCAGGATTGACAGAACTTTGTTAGAAGATTTCTCATTTAGAGCCGTGTTCATTGCAGATGCTGGGTCAGTGGCATTTGCTGGCTAGATCTCCACTCTACAGATCTCATCTGAGGATTGGGGACATGAGAATTGCGCTGAGTGGTCAGACTTATCATATTAACATCGCTGGCAAGCACAATGAGTAAGCAGATTTTATTCAGATTTAATTTTCACAGGTTTGGCTGCACCACGAACAATTTTGTGCCATCTGCTTCTGTCCCTCGTCTCTTGTAATAACTGGTCAAACGATAATTAATTCAGTCCACGATCTGATGTTGTCTATCTGTGTCGTCTTGGGTGTTACCAGAGCTGAGGATCCAGGAATTGTGCCTTGGATGATCTCATTCTCTAATCAGTCTCCACTGTTTTGTAGCACATGGCCCGAAGTATGAACGCTTCCTCTTTTTGATTAATCTAAGGAAACTCCTTTGTACTTCTGACGTCTATAGGACCCACAGTTAGTTATTATTTGTTGCACCTATTGTGTTTGCAAGGTTAGTAAATCTGAATTTGAGGCTGATTGCAAGCATGTGTGAAAATCTTGCCCAGGAGTCCGTTGAACAGGCTTGAACCCAGAACCAACCCATGCTACCAAATAGGTCGTTGTACCACATTGTCTCATAATAATCATATGCAAGCTTCTGGCTTTCGATTCTTGTTGCTTTATCTCTTTTTTCCATTTTGTGATGTTAACAGTTGATGTTTGTATTATTCAGTGGTGACTGCTTTGAGACGTCGGCATCAATGAAATTTGTTCCAGGAATGAATTCAACGCTTGTGCTAGCTTCAGACAACGTTCAAAGTCAGTTCAGTTGATGATGTTGTTTCAACATATATTAATAACTGTGACCCCTTTGGAAAAAAGGGACCACTGTTGATGACGAGAATAGCCAAAGGTTGTGAATATTTATTGAATTGTTTTGCATCCAATACATCTGCATCTTGGGCTGTTTTTACTGCAAACTGAATTCCAGTAAGGCCAAATTCTATTATTGAAAGTGTAGGTTGAAGTTTCTTAATAATTGCCATTTTGGATTATCTTACATATTGACCTGGAACCGTTTCTAACCCTCATGCCTAACGATTCTGTTTTGACGGAGTGCCTGTGAATAAGCTGGTTTTCACGACTTAGCTTTCGTTGGGCGCTGCAGAAACCTCGAGATTACAATTACGATGCTGCTAACTGACCATCTAACAGTTCCAAAACGTGCATCTTAATATCTTTGATTGCAATAAATGCTTTGGGGAACTCTGTCAACTGGTGGCCAGCCACAGCTGGGCACCAGTTTGTACGTAACACTTGGATGCACAGTTTTTACACAAAGGCTTAAAAAGTCTTGGCACACAAACTTGCAGCGGAGCTCAAGGTTCCAATCCGATAACATTATTGAAAATGGATCCAATCCGATAACATTATTGAAAATGGATCCAATCCAATAACATTATTGAAAATGGATCCAATCCGATAACATTATTGAAAATGGATCCAATCCGATAACATTATTGAAAATGGATCCAATCCAATAACATTATTGAAAATGGATCCAATCCGATAACATTATTGAAAATGGATCCAGTCCAATAACATTATTGATAATGGATCCAGTCCGATAACATTATTGAAGATGGATCCAATCCGATAACATTATTGAAAATGGATCCAGTCCAATAACATTATTGATAATGGATCCAATCCGATAACATTATTGATAATGGATAAAATCCGATGACAATATTGAAAATGGATCCAATCGATAACATTATTGAAAATGGAGCCAATTCGATAACATTATTGAAAATGGAGCCAATCCGATAACATTATTGATAATGGATCCAATCCGATAACATTATTGATAATGGATCCAATCCGATAACATTATTGAAAATGATATCATTATTGAAAATGAGCAGCGTCAAGCCTTTAATTAAAAATTAGCCAAAGAAGAAGAGAAGTAAGAATTTTCCATACACAGATGCCTTTCATGAAGCCAGGGTAAATATTTCCACACTTTTGCTCCAAATTATATGCAGTTTTTATTATTTCCACTGTAGCTCTGACACAGATTGTCTATTGGTCAGAGGAGTACCTCATTCGTGTGGATTGCATTGGAATTTCGTCTCCAGTGACCTACTGTCACCCGGAACGCACTGGCCTCCAACTGCTCAGCAGAACGGGCTACATGGATGAGGACACAATGAGTCACCTCATCAGGGTCACGCGCGAGAGGACACAGTCATGTGTGGCCACAAGCAGACTGGAGGCCGTGCCTTTTGCCGAAAGTCTGTATCCATTAACTACTTATATTACATAATTTTCTAACATATTGATAAATTTAATTTCTTAACCAAATGTTTTATCTGCAGTAAGAATGACTGCCACCCGCCCTCATATGCTGAAAAGAAAGAAAAAGAAAGAATAGAAAGAAAAAGAAATAAATGAGAAAGAAAAATAGTTTGCTAGCACATCATAATTGTAGCTGCCTATTGGGATTGGTGACTATGGGATATTTATCTGACGTGTCTAAGGTTCCTGTGCAGAAAGGAAATGTTTTTAAAATTTTATGGGTGAAACTAAGTAAGATCTCGTGCTTTATTGCAGATATCTGTCCAAACTCTGCTCCACTGGAAGGCAGCGAAGCGTGTGGTTTCAACAGCATTCAGCTGGATCAACCACTCGATCTGCAGAAGGTTTTCTTTCATATTTGTTTAGCCAAGTTTTTAATCTTCATTCAATGAATACAGAGTTGTTTAACTAATTAGTTATTAACTTATCCTCTCTCAGTTTTCTTCCCTGAGCTGGTGATTTTGTGTGCCCTAGGGTGCCACCCTTCACAGTGCCGGCTCTTATCCCACAGTTTGCTGTGATGCTGATGATGATGATGACGATGGAGGTAATGATGGTGGTGGTGATGGTGATGATGATGATGATGATGGTTATGATAAGGATGATGGTGGTGGTGATGATGATGATGATAATGATGATGGTGGTGGTGATGATGATGATGATGGTGATGACGATGATGCTGATGGTGGTGATGGTGATGATGATGATGATGGTGGTGATGATGATGGTGGTGATGGTGATGGTGACGACGATGATGATGATGGTGGTGATGATGATGGTGGTGATGGTGATGATGATGATGATGGTTGTGTTGTTTTCTTAGCTGAATGGCATTTGGTTCCAAGTGATGAGGTCCAACCGCGTGCGTGAGTTCCACTGGGACGGAGGAATCTACCACTTCAACATCAAGGACAACTCGGTTACCCTCATCTACGCTGGACGTCCAAGGTCTGTTCTTCATCATTCAGTGTGTCTCCACCTCATTGTCTGTTTAACTAGCAAATTTTATGGCTCTGGTGTCTAGCGCACAAGACATTAGTGGTCCGTACATGGGGATCTTATATGGCATGGCCCCCATTTCAAACAAATGGGCAGCGGTGGTGAAGGTTCTTACCCGATAAATTCATTGAAAAATGAGCAGGGTCAAGGCCATATGGTCGCTATAGAAAAACGTGTGCATTTACTTTTATCAACCGATGGCACACCAAAATCAAGCCATAACGAGGTCAGTACCCGGAAAGTCAGTCCACTGAACCAGAGAGGCAGCACGTGGTGGGTAAACCATCTGAAAAGGTGAGTCTTAAGCTGAGACTGAAATGACGTAAGAGACTGCACAGAATGAACAGATGCAAGAAGAGTTGTGATTTTCTGATGTTCTTTCGGTTTCATTGTCACCATAAAGCCTTTTACTGAACCAAACTAAGTAAGCAAGTAAGTAATGCATTTGTTAACACGCCATATGTCCATCGACTGAGCGAGGAATCGTAGGCGTGGGTGGGTTACATGTCAGACAACAAAAGCAAGACGATACAGATAGGTCTTTAGCCGCTTTACAAATGTGTCTAGCAAGATATTGTCGTGAGTAATGTAAACAGGAAGGCTATTCCAAATAGCTACTACATGTCACACTTTTCAAATCATCTTCAGTTGACTGGGATACACTAGACAGGGCCTGGGATACACGGGGCCTGGGATACCAGGGCCGGAAAGGACCAGAACACTGCTTAAATACAGGTTGACTGTAAACAAAGAATAGAATAAGATTGTTTATGTGAATTGTATGTTGTGATTTTGAAGCGTATGTCTGCTCTGTATGTTGTTCTTCCTTCTGCCTGTTGTTCTGATATAGAAAATTTAAAAAAATACTTTTGAAATTTTATGTAATACTAATTTGTCACTATTTATATATATATATATTTATGTTTATACAACCTTTATTCATCAAAATTATGGTAGCAGACAAAGTATTACTTGTGTTGATCTTTCAGTTTCAGGAAAAATGGACATTGCTTCGTCGAGAGCACGGAAGCAGAAATCTCATCAAAGGACAATACGGAGTGGCACACCGTCATGCATGGCCACAACGGTAGACACAACCTAACAACCATCCTTTACCTAACACTAGGTTTTGTGGAACGATAGGAAGAACAACTGCTTGACCTAACGCTAGGATTTTGTGCTGTTGATTGGGTCTAAGCAAAGTGGAGGAAAATTCTTATATCCCTAGTAGAAAGAAGGGAATGTGCTCATTTCCCACTCTTCAAACCTTGACCTGGCAATCGACGAATTCCAAGGTCCTGGACATGAGGCCAGTGCATAGACACTCACTCACTCACTCACACTCACACACATACATAAATACATACATGCATAAATAAATACATAAACACATAAATACATACATACATAAATACATACTTACATACATACATACATAAATACATAGAAACATACATACATAAATACATACATGCATAAGTAAATACATATATATATGCATAAATACATACATACATACATACATAAATACATAGAAACATACATACATAAATACATGCATGCATAAATAAATATATATATATATGCAAAAATACATACATACACACATAAATACATAAATACATACATACATACATAAATACATACATGCATAAATAAATACATATATATATATGCAAAAATACATACATACACACATAAATACATAAATACATACATAAATACATAGAAACATACATAGATACATAAATACATATATACATATATACATATGTGCATACATAAATACATATATACATACATAAATACATACATACATGCATAAATACATACATACATAAATACATACATAAATACATACATTCATACATACATACATACATATGTGCATGCATACACACATACATACAAAGTACATAGATGCATATATATAAGTGCATTTATTCATATATAAGTATATGCATTCGTACTCGCACATATACCTATACAGACCATTACATACATGCCTAAATATTATACATACTGGTACGTTTATGACATGTTAATTTATTTACGATTATTAACTGCTGGGTTTTTAGACACGATGAAGATAATCTATCTTGGTGATGACCATCTGATAACATACGAATGTTTTGATAATCAATTCACGAGCCATCGTCACTGTCGACCAGAGTTTGAACACCTGGAGGTCTTTCACCGTAGACGCCAAGTCAACGCTCGCGATCTTCGGCAGCTTCTCAGCATCGTCTCACAACAGACCTGCTTCTCAAAAGCCGAACTCATTCACGCAAATCACTCGAGTAAGTTTACCTTGGGGTCCACGATGATCTAGTGGTTAGGGTGCTGATCTGTTAACCCTAAAAGGTCAGAGGTTCAAAGCTCCAGAAGGGCATACAGAATGTTTTGAGATTTCTGTTCCATTTGGGCCGCCTACTGCACTTGGCTATAAAGCGAGTGCATTAACTATGTACAGTAAGCCGTATGTATTCTGTCGATGGGAAGGTCAGACGGCAGGGGAGGTAACTGGCCGAGGCTAAGAAAATTATGTCGCTAGTACTTTACACCAGTGGACGCCTCAGGGTTAGCTTAAGGGACTACTCTTCATTTTCTTCTATGTGGAGTTTTTGTTGTCCACATTTTAAAATTTATACTTGAACAAATAACTGAAGGTAATTGGAAGGTATTTTATGCATGCGTACTTTTGTTGGAAATACTAGAACATGTGTTCCTAAATTCTCTAAATTTCTGAAAAGCTTTTTATCTGTCTGAGGAGGTAGTTTTAACATCTAAACTGTTGTATTAATGCACAATTTTTGTGTTGCAAAGTTTCATCTTTATGGTAGGCATATATTTAGCTACATGTATATTTTGCTTGTTTACCCAGCGTAGCTTAACTTCTGGTTTCTCAGACTTAGCGGATTTTGTCCAGGCTTCTCTGACAGCATATTATATTATTCTGACTACAAAGTCACTTCAAGCGACCATCAACTGATGTTTAATTCATTTGAGAAGATGTTATTATATAATATTATATTAGATATATTTTAATATTAAAATTTAGCTAGGAATTTTAGCTACAGCCAATGTGTGGTACTTTAAAAATCTTTCATTATTGTTGCCAAATATGGCTGCTAGAGTGACGAATATTCAAAGTCTTGATGTTCATTTGTGATGTTTTTAGGAAAATGTGAAATCCCGGGTATACTAGACCTAGGTGAGTCTTCGAATGAAACTACTATGACTTTGCAACTGTTTGCTTCATACGTGGAGATCTAAATAAATTGTTTGGTCTTGCGCTGTGTTTAAGATTTTACTTTTTCTTCACAACACGATACAATACAGTACAAACGTAGTTTGAAGATGCCCTCCTTACAAAATTCAGAAGTGCACAACAAAGCTAGGTGACAGAAAGTATTTAAGCCTCTTAAACAGAATGTAAAAAGCAAGTTTTCAGTTTGATATTTTTAGTTTTGTTTATACTGTATATTCTTTTTTGTATAACTTGTTTTCAGATTATTCAAAAGGCAAACCTTGTGATGTTGAAACATATCTGACCGTTTCCGAATTTGAGCCTCAAAGGGTAATTCAGCTTGTTTTAAGGTTTTTAAGAATGCCATTGTTTTGAGTTAATTTCAAAGGCAGTAAACTCTTTCGAAATAATTAATAAATACTACTCTTCTGAAGTAAATGCAAAGACATAAGCTTTCCATCGACAGTTAGTTTCTAAATTAGTTATTTGCTGGAACTTCATCATTAAATGCAGGATATATGTAGGATTGGGAACTCGGCTTATTTAAATGCAACTATCCATTAGTGCAGTAAATGTGCGATTCGCGTGTAAACAGGTCGCGCATAAAAGGGACCGCACTGTATAATGAAATATATTCTGATTTCACATATTAATATTAACATAAATACCTCGGTCATTATGAAAATTTCACTGTTTGTTTTGGTGCTGTAGTTTGTTGGCATCTGGCATGAAGTTGAGAGGACAAGATATTCGCACGGCGTACTCTGGGAGTCGGGCATCTTCAACTTTTCCCTGGACGCATCTGGTTCGCTGGGCTTCCTCTACAGTGGCACAAAGGGTGGACAGTGCCTTGGTCCGATCGAAGGCCATTCGAGACCAGTCCAGGGAGCCCTGGGGTCCTCAGATCTCTTTGTGTGGATTGGTCCTAAACAGGAGAGCCATCATCCATGGATTGTTCATTGTAAGTGTAAACTCAAAAGAGAAATCTTCTCAGACAGCCACGTTTGTTTAAGCCCTTAGCTGGCCCACACTTGAGGCCCGCTATGGGCTCAACTTACGTGGCTGTCAATGTTTGGAAAAACTGATAATCAATTTCATGACTAGATGATGATGTTCAGAGACACTGGCATTGACAGTGATGGTAAGATTTGTGAAAGAATTGCATCTGTGAATAAGCTGGTTCCCGCAAATTAGCTTTTGTTGGGCGCTTTAGAAATCTCAAGATTACGATTACAACATGAATTAAAGACAACGGGTATAACAACTTGAGAGCAGACCATTCAGCAATCCTAAACAAAATCAGTATTTGCAGTCACATAGCAACTGCTATTCAAAAGAATATTTTCTTGCTTTGAATCTAGTAGTAACTACATTTTCTTTGACAGATCGATTTAAGATTGTCCATACAGACTACGAAAACACTGCTCTCATCTACTCCTGTCACAGCACAACAGATGATGGAATCTGTCACAGGACTTCGGAACTGGTCTTTGTTCTCAGCCGTAGCCGAGACGTTGATGCAGTGGTGCGTGAAAGGGTCTATTCCGCCATCCATGACGCACTCTGTCTCGATGTTTACGACTTGGTTAAAACCGCCGATGAAGGTTCACATTTCAAAACAATTGTCAAGTGTAGTGTCATTTAAAGTCGCCGGACATTTAGGCAAATTGTACAGCAAAGAATTATGTTTGCTTGGATTCATGTACAGTTTATACAATCACCTTTTTGTGTGCTTGGATTGACGTGCATGTATGTATCTGGATATTTATATTGCCTTTTCAAAAGAGCAAACATGATGGTGGTGGTGGTGGTGGTGGTGGTGGTCGTCGTCGTCGTCGTCGTCGTCGTGATGATCATGATGATTTTGATCAAGATGAACATGATGATGACGATGAAAATAACAAAGATGATCATGATGACAAAGATGATGACTGATAAAAATTACAAAGGTGATACTGATTGCCGTCCCGAATAGGATCTTTGGTGATCTGTTGTGCCATTTAGCTAACTAAACATTTATATTTATTTTAGCCAACTGTCAGGACTTTGTAAATGGATCACGTAAGTCATGAAATATCTTCTGTAAGTTTGAGTTTCTTAAGTTTCTCTGACCCAGCTTCTCCAATGGATTATGATTTTCGATTGCGATTTTGACTTGACGCGACCATCAACTGATGCCTTGGACGTTGTTCTAACGGTGCCATAGGAGTCTCTGGATTAGACTAGATTGAATTATATTCCTTATATTTTTCTATGCTCTGTAAACATCATCTCTCATCATCTATTTTTTTTGGGAAATCAGATCCTAACACAAAAGCAGGCATTTCAAAATTCCTGTGTAGAACCTGTAATTTATTCAAAGACGAATCCCAAGATGAAAACAGAAAGCCTAAACTAAAGAAAGATTTGCATAGCTTGTAGCTTTTTAAATATCATAATCTTGGGGTTTCTTCAGTGTTCATAAAAGATAAGTCATGGAAACAATCTATTTACAGAAACTATGTCAAAAACAAAAACGATGGGGCAGGTATAATCAGGTTCGATCGCAAGATCACAACCAAATATCAGGCAGATAGAAGGGATGACGGCTACGGTGAATGGTGTTTGGAAATGGAGCTGGAAGAAAGATATGGGGAAGAGAAGGAATCCGGATAGAATTTTTAGGTACTGTTTTAAAAGTAGATTAGGTTAGGTTACCAATGTATTACTCGTTAGGTTACCAGCGCATTACTGTTTTCGTGTGCAGGAGCGTGTCAAGAGGGCTCTGATTACACTGGCCAACAGAAAAAAATTTTTTTCTTGTTGCCTTCGGTTTTAGACCTGTTCTTGGGGTAATTTTGGGCGCTGATTCAGAAAATGTCATTGGATTGAGTGCATCAGGTCTAGTTTCTCAGATATCGTCGATTTTGTAAAGAAAACCCAGTCCACTCTTTAAACGATGTCTTTGACAAAACTAAAATGTCATAATAAGCTTTATTTATGGCTAATTATAATTCTTGCTGATTCATATAATGCCTACATCCTTATAATGTAAAATCAGCATATCTTGCCGCGTGCTGAGATATTGCTGATTCAACGAAATAACTATTCCGTAGCCTACAGCTTACTCAGCACTAAATTCATGGCCTCATTTAGAATTTATTTGTGCTTATACAGCGTTTCATGGTTTCGAACTATGTAAATAGATTATGCTGAAGTCAGCATTTATAGCCTATATAAACCGCCTCCTGAAAGCTAGAGCAGCCGCAGTCGTCTTAGGGCATATTAAGAGTTGGTCGCAAGAACAATCTGTGAATGTGAACATTAAATAACTACATGTTCTTACTATTTTTTAGGTTAGTCACTTAATTCCTCAGATGCGAACATCCTTAAGGTTATGGCTACTTCCAGACGGAGCTGCATTAACCATCCAGACATATTCTGCTACATTTGTGGGGAATACACACTAAAAGCAAACAGGAAACCGATTTCTGAGTTTGTAAAAAGAGCATATGTAGGTTATTTTGGTGTCAAACTTGGAGATCAAGATAAGCAATGGGCTCCTCATACAGTATGCAAAACTTGTATTGAACAATTGCGCCACTGGACAATTGGAAAGAGAAGCTGCCTGAAATTTGGTGTACCGATGGTTTGGAGGGAACAGATAAACCACTTCGACGACTGTTACTTTTGTATGGTTAATATCATAGGCATCAATCGAAATAATCGTCACAAGTTGTCTTACCCTGATATACCTTCAGCCAGGAGACCTGTTCCGCATTCGGATATTGTACCAGTTCCACCTTTTCGCGAACTACCTCAGCTCTCAGACGATGACACTTGCATGTCCAATATCGGACAAGATGACGAAAGTGAAGAAAGTGGGGGCAGTGACAGTGATTTCCAATCAACTTCACACAGTGAACGTTTTGACCAAAAAGAGTTGTGATCTGATCAGGGACTTAAATCTTTCCAAAGAGTCCTCTGAATTGCTTGCGTCCAGACTAAAGGAAAAGAATGCACTTCAGCGTGGAACGAAAATTACAATTTATAGAAACAGAGAAAAGGATTTGCTGCCATTCTTTACCGAAGACAACAACCTAGTATTCTGTAATGACATCAGCAACTTATTGAAGAAAATTGGTCTGTCGGATTACAGCCCAGATGAGTGGCGTCTTTTTATCGACAGTTCAAAACGTAGTCTGAAATGTGTGCTTTTAAATAACGGCAACAAATTTGGTTCTATTCCAATCGGTCACTCCACCAGGATGAAAGAAGAGTACAATGCCATCTCTTTAGTACTGGAAAAGATAAAATACAAAGAACATCAATGGGTAATTTGTGTAGACTTGAAGATGGTAAATTTCCTCCTTGGTCAACAAAGTGGCTACACAAAGTATCCCTGCTTTTTGTGTCTTTGGGACAGTAGAGCCAAGCATGAACATTGGACAAGAAAAGATTGGCCTTCGAGGAAAGACATGGTGGTTGGAGCTCAAAATGTAATCAAGGAATCTTTGGTGGCACGAGATAGGATCATACTGCCACCACTACATATAAAGCTAGGCCTGATGAAAGAATTTGTCAGGGCTTTGAATAAAGAAGGTTCATGCTTCGAATACATAGTACACAAGTTACCAGGAATTACAATGGAAAAATTGAAGGCTGGAATCTTCGATGGTCCACAGATCAGGCAACTTATGAATGACCCACTTTTCATACCATCAATGAATGAAATCGAATCTTGTGCCTGGTCTTCCTTTGTTCTTGTAACTAAAAATTTTCTTGGCAACAAGAAGGCAGACAATTATGCACAACTAGTAGAGGATATGCTTCTTCATTTCAACAAGCTTGGCTGCAACATGAGCATTAAAGTCCATTATCTCCACAGTCACTTAGATCGCTTTCCATAGAATCTTGGTGACTTCAGCGAAGAGCAAGGTGAAAGATTTCACCAAGACATCAAAACAATGGAAAATCGATATCGAGGAAGATGGGATGCACACATGATGGCAGACTATTGCTGGAATATTATGCGCGATTGTTCAGGCAGATGCCACACTCGGAAATCGTACAAAAGGAGCTTCTTCGGTGTCGAATGACTTAAAATTTTTATAACAAACTTATTCTGTTTGGTATCATATAAGTACAGTTTCAGGTACTACCATTTTCTTTTAAGTATTTGTATTATTATGTTTATTTAGTGTATCACATAATAAATTGAGCACTACATAATTATAGCTATAGCTTTATGGGCGAGCAGAGGCAAGGACTGGTATATGGCATAATGTTCTATATCTCGAAAACTAGACCTGCTGGGAGAAAACTGGTGCATTTTCTGGAATCAGCAGGTCAAATATACCCAGAAACAGTTCTAACATTTGAGGCAACAAATTAGGTGTTGGCCAGTGTTATGTATCAGCAGAAGTGCTAAGTAGTGGTGGGGTGTAATGCGAAATGTGTTTTAGATGCCGAAATTACAAGGCTTGTCAGAGAACGCCACATTCTTCAACGTCATCCCAAAGTTGAACCAGACGAACCATCTACAGCAATCTCGCAAACGACTCGACATGGCCAGATTACATCTGCAATTTATTCTACAGCTGGTGCGGTTTTAAATGTGACGGTCTAATTGCAAGGAGCTGTTTCTCAATTAGTTTATTCTATTGTTGAACAGCTAATGTCTAAATAATAAGTTATAATTACAATTAAAGGGCAGTCATTACCGACTTTTGGCCGTTTTTCTGAAGACTGACAAATTTGAAATTATGGTAAATGACGAACCATGTATCTCTCAATGAATACTAACATCTCTGATTGAGATAACAAGATATTCCATTGAGAAGTTACTAAAAAAATTTCAGTAAACTTGCCAGCTGGGCAGGTTAGCTACACGTGTACGTCAAGGCTCCTCTGTGGTTGAGGATGCTAGTTCTTGTCCCGGTATTGGCTTATTTCGGAGATTTGATCCCGGGCTAGCACGGTCCGTACGGGGATCTTAAACGGCGTTGCATCCATTCAAACGGGCAGGGGTGGTGAAGGATCTCACCCGATTAATTCATGGGAAAATGAGCAGGGTCGAGGCCATACGGTAGCTGTAGAATACAAAATGGCAGAATTAGGACATTGCGTGCTTCATAAGAAACTTCAACATCACTGAGTTCTAAATGATATCACAGTTATTTAGGCTTTATTTTTTCCATGTATATTGGAGCAAAATAAGAGGGTAAGACGTTCAATACTTTATACACTGCTTTTTGATTTTTGATTGTTCTGTTAGTGTTAGAATGTATCCCTGTGTTATGTGCTAAGCCATGTCCTAATGGCTCCATCAAAGATAGAAATGGATGTGAAACATGTATGTGTGAGCTAACTGAAGCGCTAACAACCAGCAGTACAACAGATATTGACATAGGTAAATAAATCTTTGTTGTAGTCCTGAATTTCACAGGGAAATGTTTTGTTTGATGTCATATGATGAACAGAATTTTAATGGAAGTGCTTGCTCAATATAAAAATATAGAAGTTTCTTTTCAATGCTTTGTTTTGAACTCACAGAATTAAGTCTGTTTTATTATATTTAATGTTGCAACTAGAAGCCTACCTTTTCCTAACGGCAGGCTTCCAAACGGCCATTTTGCATGTCCATGGGTGTCAGCACAATTTCTAAAATGGGACGGCTCACTCCTCAGCACTCCTCAGCTGAGGAGAAAATCAGTCACTAAAGGCTGCAAATCAAGCCATCTCACAGATGTAGGTTCCGACGCCCATATGGATGTCTCTTGAAACTTTGGTACCCGATTATAATTTATATCGCAAATTCGGTTTTGTTTCAGCCTTCGCCTTTTAAATCAGTGCTTTAAAGCTGTTTAAATTGCGTAGTAAAAGCTCGTATGCACTTTGGAACCTCCCTGAAAGGCTTCCTTCATAAAGATATAGAGTGAATTAAATCTTATCTGTTTCGCTTTGTCGTTTTTAAAGTTGAATCACAGATCACTTATCCACCAACAAACCTAGAAAAAGAATATGAGTCAACAATCGATCCAGGTCAGGATGGAAACTGTTAAACTTTCTTGTGTTCTAAAGAAAGCAATGCTTTTCCTATGAACTTGTCTCTGCTTGGGTTTTATCTTGTGTTGTCCTTTTCTTTGAGAGACGTTGACTTACTTAGCTGACCATTTCAGCGGTACTTCGTAGCTGAACTATCAGTAAAGGACTTAACATACTTTGATTCTTAATCTCATGGAATACTTGTCTGTAATAAATAAATAACAACTAATAAATTGCCTGTTCAACAGTTCAAGAAACATTTTCAGCCCGTATCCAGACGTTCCTATTTAGAGACCGTTAGGTAGCCGTGCTGCAGCGCCTTTGTGAGTTACTTAAAAGGCGCTTTACAAATTGAGTGATACATACATACATACAAATATGTAAATTGCATGCACCCAGATGTTGGAAGGGACTGAGATAAGATTGCTGTAAGTAATGAATGTTTCTAAGTGCAGTGGGGGAAGAAAGTTTTAATTGTAATTGTTCATGTTTGACCAGTAATAAGGATTTATTTTGGCTCTTAAATGGCGCAATGGGTGTATGTTAGTGTAGTGGTTCACATGCTAGACTCTCAGCAGAG
This sequence comes from Norana najaformis, assembly GCA_964023275.1. NCBI lineage: Eukaryota > Metazoa > Annelida > Clitellata > Crassiclitellata > Hormogastridae > Norana > Norana najaformis. Next base: position 5,412,928 of record OZ029914.1, on the reverse strand, counting down.
AATTTGGAAGTTCAAATCCATGCAGGGCAGAAAGATGTTTCAAGATTTCTGTCCCAGTTCTCTTCCCTCACCTATAAAATAAGTACATGAACTGTTGGCGAGAAGGTGAGAAGGCAGTGAAGAACAGGACTCCCACTCTTGTATGCTGAGGCTAAGAAAAGAAAGTCGCTAACATTCATACCCATGGCTGCTTCTTGAATTATCTTAAGAGACTGCTTTCTTCTTTACTGACACAGTATAGGTGAATTAGCAAGCTCTTCTTGTTTTGTTCAAGCTAATCGTAATCATAATCCTAAACTCAGGATTTCTACACCGTCCAACGTAAGCTAAGTCGTGGGAACCAGCATATTCACAAGTCCTCGGTCAAAACAAAATCGATGGACAAGACAAGTTCGGTTCCAGGTCAAGCTCCCAGAGTCAGGCAGGCAGGGAGACGGCTACAGTGGGTGGTGTTTGGAATTGAATTGGATCAACAGGATAAATAAGGGGAAGAAGAGGAACCAGTATGGGATCTGTGGAAGAGGAGTGTATATCTTGATTTGTATTTCTTTGAATATCTTTGTTTCAATCTTGATTTCACTGTTTGCATGTGATAGTTGAGTGTGCCATACCAATGTGTGCAAACTTTTGTGAGTTTGGCTATGCGCGGGACAGAAGAGGCTGCGAAACATGCAACTGCTCACCTGCTCCAACGGAACCACCGGGTGAAAACGATTTCGATTTCGACAATTCAGGTGATTGGCATTGCTACTGAGGATGATGATGATGCATGATGATGATGCATGATGATGATGCATGATGATGATGCATGATGATGATGCATGATGATGATGATGCATGATGATGATGATGCATGATGATGATGCATGATGATGATGCATGATGATGGTGGTGGTGATGATGATGATGATGATGATGATGAGTTCTCTGCCCGAAGGCAGGACCATTGGCTTTATGTCACTCAGGGATGAGATGAGTGAGGTGGTTTCTCGTTGCCTTCCTCACAGACAACTGTGGGTGAGCAACTTATCCAAGGTCGTTACGCAGTGGCTTTAGGCAGATTCGAACCCTCGACTCTCCGGTTACGAGGCACAGACCATACCACTACACCACCACGTCCCACTACTGAGGATTCTTATCTCAAATAACTCGTGTCACTCTGTTATCTTTTGGTATTTTTTTTAATTCTTTGTCTCTGGTTACTATGGTGATTCTTTGTCTCTGGTTACTATGATGATCGACTACCCTACTTTGGTCGCTCAGATAACCATTGTCTTTGTCAAATATAATAATCCTTTGTTTGATTACTCAGGCGAATATTGTCTTTCTTACCTAGCAATGGTATTCATTGTTTTTGGTCACTCAGGCAACCATTGTCTTTGTTAAATAAAACAATCTTTTGTTTGGTTACTAAGGTGACTTTTATCTTGGCTAACAATGTTCATTGTATTTGGTTACTCAGGCAACCACTGTCTTTGTTAACTGTAATCTGTAATATTTATCTGTTTCGTTACTCCAGTGACTATTGTCTTAGTTAACAATGGTATTCATTGACATTAATCCACTTTCCAATCCACTTAAGCGTTTATGTTATTTACATTTGCAATTTTTATTCTGAATCTGGAACAATAAACATGATTACAATGATGACAATGAACAATGGCATTCATTGTATTTGGTTACCCAGGCAACCATTGTCTTTGTTAACTATAATAATCTTTTGTTTGGTTACTGAGGCGACTATTGTGGCAGTGGAATTTTTGCAAAGAAATAAAAGCCATCCCCTGCTGAACTATTGTCACCTCAGTAAACAAAGGACTATCATAGTTAACAAAGACAATTGTTGCCTGAGTAACAAATTACAATGAGTTACCATTGTTAGGAAAGACATTATTCACCACAGTAAACCAAACAGTAGCAGAAGAATGATGACAGCTATTGATGGCAATGTGTTTGTAAATTACTTTTTTTTATTAAGTGATTAATGACTAATCATCAGTGGATGGTGCTGAGCAATTATGCATGGTAATTCATTGTATTTAGTTACTCAGGCAACCATTGTCTTTGTTAACTATAATAATCTTTTGTTTGGTTACTGAGGCGACTATTGTCTTGTCTAACAATGGTATTCAGGCAACCTTTGTCTTTGTTGACTATAATAACACTGGCCAACAGAAAAATTTTTTTTTCTTGTTGCCTTCGGTTTTAGACCTGTTCTTGGGGTAATTTTGGGCGCTGATTCAGAAAATGTCATTGGATTGAGTGCATCAGGTCTAGTTTCTGAGATATCGTCGATTTTGTAAAGAAAACCCAGTCCACTCTTTAAACGATGTCTTTGGCAAAACTAAAATGTCATAATAAGCTTTATTTATGGCTAATTATAATTCTTGCTGATTCATATAATGCCTACATCCTTATAATGTAAAATCAGCATATCTTGCCGCGTGCTGAGATATTGCTGATTCAACGAAATAACTATTCCGTAGCCTACAGCTTACTCAGCACTAAATTCATGGCCTCATTTAGAATTTATTTGTGCTTATACAGCGTTTCATGGTTTCGAACTATGTAAATAGATTATGCTGAAGTCAGCATTTATAGCCTGTATAAACCGCCTCCTGAAAGCTAGAGCAGCCGCAGTCGTCTTAGGGCATATTAAGAGTTGGTCGCAAGAACAATCTGTGAATGTGAGCATTAAATAACTACATGTTCTTACTATTTTTTAGGTTAGTCATTTAATTCCTCAGATGCGAACATCCTTAAGGTTATGGCTACTTCCAGACGGAGCTGCATTAACCATCCAGACATATTCTGCTACATTTGTGGGGAATACACACTAAAAGCAAACAGGAAACCGATTTCTGAGTTTGTAAAAAGAGCATATGTAGGTTATTTTGGTGTCAAACTTGGAGATCAAGATAAGCAATGGGCTCCTCATACAGTATGCAAAACTTGTATTGAACAATTGCGCCACTGGACAATTGGAAAGAGAAGCTGCCTGAAATTTGGTGTACCGATGGTTTGGAGGGAACAGATAAACCACTTCGATGACTGTTACTTTTGTATGGTTAATATCATAGGCATCAATCGAAATAATCGTCACAAGTTGTCTTACCCTGATATACCTTCAGCCAGGAGACCTGTTCCGCATTCGGATATTGTACCAGTTCCACCTTTTCGCGAACTACCTCAGCTCTCAGACGATGAGACTTGCATGTCCAATATCGGACAAGATGACGAAAGTGAAGAAAGTGGGGGCAGTGACAGTGATTTCCAATCAACTTCACACAGTGAACGTTTTGACCAAAAAGAGTTGAGTGATCTGATCAGGGACTTAAATCTTTCCAAAGAGTCCTCTGAATTGCTTGCGTCCAGACTAAAGGAAAAGAATGCACTTCAGCCTGGAACGAAAATTACAATTTATAGAAACAGAGAAAAGGATTTGCTGCCATTCTTTACCGAAGACAACAACCTAGTATTCTGTAATGACATCAGCAACTTATTGAAGAAAATTGGTCTGTCGGATTACAGCCCAGATGAGTGGCGTCTTTTTATCAACAGTTCAAAACGTAGTCTGAAATGTGTACTTTTAAATAACGGCAACAAATTTGGTTCTATTCCAATCGGTCACTCCACCAGGATGAAAGAAGAGTACAATGCCATCTCTTTAGTACTGGAAAAGATAAAATACAAAGAACATCAATGGGTAATTTGTGTAGACTTGAAGATGGTAAATTTCCTCCTTGGTCAACAAAGTGGCTACACAAAGTATCCCTGCTTTTTGTGTCTTTGGGACAGTAGAGCCAAGCATGAACATTGGACAAGAAAAGATTGGCCTTCGAGGAAAGACATGGTGGTTGGAGCTCAAAATGTAATCAAGGAATCTTTGGTGCCACGAGATAGGATCATACTGCCACCACTACATATAAAGCTAGGCCTGATCAAAACAATTTGTCAGGGCTTTGAATAAAGAAGGTTCATGCTTCGAATACATAGTACACAAGTTACCAGGAATTACAATGGAAAAATTGAAGGCTGGAATCTTCGATGGTCCACAGATCAGGCAACTTATGAATGACCCACTTTTCATACCATCAATGAATGAAATCGAATCTTGTGCCTGGTCTTCCTTTGTTCTTGTAACTAAAAATTTTCTTGGCAACAAGAAGGCAGACAATTATGCACAACTAGTGGAGGATATGCTTCTTCATTTCAACAAGCTTGGCTGCAACATGAGCATTAAAGTCCATTATCTCCACAGTCACTTAGATCGCTTTCCAGAGAATCTTGGTGACTTCAGTGAAGAGCAAGGTGAAAGATTTCACCAAGACATCAAAACAATGGAAAATCGATATCAAGGAAGATGGGATGCACACATGATGGCAGACTATTGCTGGAATATTATGCGTGATTGTTCCGGCAGATGCCACACTCGGAAATCGTACAAAAGGAGCTTCTTCGGTGTCGAATGACTTGAAATTTTTATAACAAACTTGTTCTGTTTGGTATCATATAAGTACAGTTTCAGGTACTACCATTTTCTTTTAAGTATTTGTATTATTATGTTTATTTAGTGTATCACATAATAAATTGAGCACTACATAATTATAGCTATAGCCTTATGTTTTATGGGCGAGCAGAGGCAAGGACTGGTATATGGCATAATGTTCTATATCTCGAAAACTAGACCTGCTGGGAGAAAACTGGTGCATTTTCTGGAATCAGCAGGTCAAATATACCCAGAAACAGTTCTAACATTTGAGGCAACAAATTATGTGTTGGCCAGTGTAATCTTTTGTTTGGTTACTGAGGCAATTATTGTCTTGGCTAACAATAGTATACATTGTAGTTGGTTACTCAAGCAACCATTGTCTTTGCTAACTTTAATAATCTTTTGTTTGGTTACTGAGGCAACTGTTGTCTTGGCTAACTCAAGGTCCCTACACAGTGACTCTCATAGAAGGTTCAAACACACACCCTTTGCACAATCCTATCGGCTGCCATGTGACGCATGTAGTGGTTGTCATGAGAATATGGCCTTTCGTTTTTTCTTGTAGTACCGGCCCAGGGAGAGGTTACTCCTGTACCTACGGGAGACAAGATTGCAACAGAGACCTATGTAACAGATTTACCAATTCATACTCCAAGCCAGGGAACGCCAATTGTCGCCAGTTCGATCCCCGAAGTGGAAGGAATGGTAGAGGAAATCTACCTGCCCGACGTCCACCCTGTTTTTCCAGAAAGGAAAACACGAACGGCTGACAAAGTGGGACCAGATGGGGATCAATTCCATCTGCTTAATGGCGAATCACATGCAGAGCAAGGAAGCAACCAACTGAATGTTGAAAGCACAAATAAATCAGATGAACTGAGTACAGACAATAGTACAGAACCAAATGCCACGGAACCAGATCGCAAGAACAAATCAGAAAGCGTGGATCCAGATAGTAATGAAAGCAAGAATGAGGAACAAGACAAAGCTGAAAGCAAGAAAGAGGAACACGACAAAGCTGAAAGCAAGAAAGAGGAACACGACAAAGCTGAAAGCAAGAAAGAGGAACAAGACAAAGCTGAAAGCAAGAATGAGGAACAAGACAAAGCTGAAAGCAAGAAAGAGGAACACGACAAAGCCAACGTGGAAAGTCTGGAACCAGATGACAATAAGCCAATTGACACGTCACCGATTGGAACTTCAAACCGAATCACAGAACCAAATGCAAGTGAACTGAAAACCACAGAACGAAAGCGACAGGGCGAAGAGAAAGGCAAAGCATGGACAATTGTTTAATCAAGTTAGCCTTTCCAATTAATCCCTCTATTTAGTGGATAAACTTATGAATATAGATAACCGAGTTGAAGTCGTTTACAACTCTGAACAGATTGGCTTGTTTTTATCTCTGCTTTGTGCAAAGCACGTTTAGTAGATGCTTTAGAGAATTCTTTGCGAGACAAAAGGCTATATTTGGGTAAAAGTAACGAATACATATTTAGTTTCATGTTTACTTAATACTATTTGATGCAGCCTGAATTTTGTCTACTGTGCACCAATTAGAAGTGTGAGACACTGGGTAATAATAAAATAATATTGGTAAAAATTATTATGCAATTGTGGGTTCTTTTTAAAATTCCCACCAAATTGTGTTGTGTCATTTCAGGCTAGTGCAAGATAAAAGAAGTCTGAATTTATTTTATTAGTCTGGTCCCAGTTTCCCAGAGTACCACAAATGGTATTGCTGATGGCAGGTAATCAATCTCAAATGAAATCTCTCCTTCAGTCAGTCAGTCAATGTCTTGGTCTTGCAGTGGGCAATTCTGACAGTTCTACAGCACCCAATGAAAGCCACATCAGCGTGACCAGCTTATTCCTGAGGCGCTCAGTCAAAACCAGATCGATAGGCAAAAGTGTTTGTTCCAGGTCAAGATCCAAAAGTCAGGCAGAGAGAGCGTGGCAGCTACGGTGGGTGGTGTTTTGGATTGGAGCAGAAAGAGGGAAAAGAGGAAGAAGGGGAGTCAGGATAGGATCAGTGAGAGAGGAATGTTTTAGTTTTGAGTGAAAGGCCAATGCAGAAACTGCAAACGGTGGAGCATAGGTGAGTTTGTATGATCGGTGAATACCTACTCTGAGTATCTCTCATCGATACTGACAATCTGAACAACTAAATCACCAGCCACAACTACTTTTTAATCGTTCAAATAATGGCATAAGACGTGTAACACTTTGAAGTCATGCGATGCTTCTGAACAGATAAAAGACACATCATGCGATGTATCAACTGTAGCACTAGACCAGATGCATGAACTAAATGCTTCAAGTATTCTCAGTACTATTGCTACAGAGGCTCTGAGTACGTAAAGAAGTCCCTCTGAAACTTAAAACTTTGAAAAACTCGAACAGGATTAACAAATTACTGCCAGAAAAAGCATTGACAAGGGATAATGCTATAAAGTCTCATACAAAATTTCACCGGTCGTACATTCACGATATTAGATAACTCGGTACTTTAATCAAACTTCAACAGAATCACAGTAATTTTGACTGATATTAACATATCTTCAATCAGAAGTTGAACTTACCAGCGCATGTGTTGAACATTTATCATTAAACAGATTCGAAACGAATTTGTAAACAAAGTACAAACCATGTTCAATTGCTTCCCAAACATTTACCATTAAACAGATATTCATTAAACAGATATTCATTATTCTTAGCATTGCTATCACTGCTAAGTAACAGCTGTGACAAGCAGAAGTGAAAGTTAAAATAACAGCACTGTATAAACCTCGGCCTGTTCGCACATGCTCTGGAGTACATTTGGTTCAGCTGTAACTTCACGATTGTCACAGATTCACACCAGTGTAACTACACTTTGAAAGTTGCCAATGTCGCAGTCCGTTACTAATACGTGCATATTTATTTGTTATTCAGAATTAGTTGTAATTATTTACTCTGAATTTGTAAAAAGAATAATTGGTAAAGAAAATGAATAAAGCTTACAGGTCTACTTAACTAAGCTAATTACATTTTCACAAACTCCAGGCTTTCTACTGGAAGACTCCTTCCTCTACTGAGGCATCAAGACTAACATTATTAACCTCTGCTTAAGTGCATTGTTTGCATTGCTAAAGACACATCAGAACAGAGAACCAGTGGACTGGTATACATTGTAAACAAACCATCACCATCTTATGTCAAAGCCTGAACAAAACTATTGCAGATCAGCGTCAGCTTTCATTTGTTACATTGCTCTGCCAAACGTGGTTGCTACATTTTAAACTATCAAGTTCACAGCGCAATGTCTATTCATAGCTTTGAATTCTGTTATTTCAGTAATTTGAAGTTTAATTATTTAATCTGCATTGCTTAAAGAACACAGTTACATAAAGGCAAACAGTAGTCTTTTATTCTACAGCTAACCTGTAATGCAGCATTCGAAACAAGACTACAAGTTCCAACAAATGCTCGGACTTTTATCAATCAGAACCACAATGCAATTGTGTCTTACAGATTTCCTCGTTTCTTACACAGTAAGTCTCCGTAGAGACCTACATACAACATGAACATCCAATTAAGTACACACTGTTTTGCATTTGCATGCATCAAGACACTAATACAAGCCCCACCAGTTTGTATCAGCCTCACCAATTTTGAACTGAGAGCCAATCAATACGTTGGTTCATACAAGATAGTTTTTTGGCGTTGAAGAAAGTCATCTTATATAATGACTTCTATAGCACTGTTATCGTAATGTGTAAACCATCAGTCAACGGTCACTTCAACTGAACTCACAGTCAAAATAAGAATCCGTTCGATAAGACAGGTTGAAGTGAAATAAGTCAGAGAAACCAGAAGAGCTGCGGCCAATAGGCAAGCTGAAACAGATGACTTAAGCTTGGGTAAGAACAACACTATAGATTATGCTTACAATGCATACGGTAGCTGATTGGTTAAATGGGCAAAGTCTCAGGCTGTTCTGCAATAAACAAATCAGTAGTTTTAAAAATGTACTAAATTAGTCCAGGAAATAGCAGCATTCGGATCTGAACTGCAAACGATATGTTGCTGTTCAGCCATGGTAATTAGAAAACAAAACTAAAACAACCCTCTGAAACACTTGCGCACGGCTTCAAGCATTAGACACACAGCTGAGTCAAGAAGGCGACAGTCCACACAATTCAAGTTACTCGCAAACTGGCAATTTAAAACCTAAAAGATTGGCAAGATTTGTGAAACTCAGCCTTCAAATGCAAAATTCAATCCAATAACATAACATAACCGTTTCATAAATAACCTGAAATGCACTGAAGCATAATTATCGAATCAGCTTCAAAAACCAAATCCATTTCACACAGAATACAGACAAACTCTTAGCCATCGGATGTACGTAAACCTGGGACAAACTTATTTCTGAAAACTAAACATTCCACCTGTCTTCAGCTTTCACACTTTCAAGGAAGACTTTACAGCTAAAATATGCACAACTTAAACCTATATACACAATATCCCTGTTACACTCAACACTTCACACACCCTGCAAACCAAACTGCACAAAAACACCCTGCAAACCCCACACTCACACACAAACACTCTGCAAACCCCACACTCACACACAAACACCCTGCAAACCCCACAATTCACACACACAAAAAACCTAACAAGCATGACTAATTTATTTGCAACACTGAATGAATATCAAACAAGAATGGACAATGCAACATAAAACATACCCTGACCTCAGGCAATTTATAACACTGGATACTCTGCTTCAGTCTCTGGCAAGCCTTGGCTGACAATTCTTTGCATTTCACGGTCAGTCATATCTTGGAAAGCATGTACGGACTGACAAAAATCGCGAAATAACAGGGAGGTTTTAGGTACAGACAATAACCACTTCACATCAAAAGAAGCTATCAAGAATGGCAACAACATCCAAGTTAGTGGGACTGAGACTACTTGAGTTCCACAGGGATTGACCAAGTTTCATCAGGAAAATGGAACACTCCATGTGAGAAAACAACTAGCAATCAAAAAAAAACAATTTTTCTGCTGAGTAAACTTCTGGCAAGCTAACATCAGCAGAGTCTAAAATCACCCTTACGCATAGCCTCACTTGCTGCCATCATGCTTTGTAAACTTCAGAATCTGCTGCCAAAAAGACATCTAGCAATTTCTTAAGACATCAGATTAAAACAGCCTCAGAGACTGAGGAGGAAAATTTTAAGATTATTCTTCTGCATTATACCTGAATCTGTGGAAGGAATGGTCAACAGAAATGAAAGGGATCGGAAATGAATTGAGAAAGGGATGCCTAAAACTATTTCAACAAACAATTACTAATCAAAAGCACCAACATCACCTATCAAAGCTAAAATCTACAACCAAAATCAGAAGTAAACGTTGAAAAATCATCTCTTGCATTAAAACAGGCAATCTAGCTTAACAAAAAACAAATGAAATGAGCAATTTCTGTAACAGCCACACAGTGTATTGAAAAAATTTACCATACCATACTTGGCACAGACAATCATGGTTTTCTTCAAGGAAGATCAGATTTGACATTTGGCTGGCACTGATACACCAAATTCTTTCAAGTAGTTCAAATACATCTAAAGGGCCTAGAAAGGCCAAAAAGGTGCTAAGTCAAAGAGCAAGGAAAGGAAAAAAGGGTCAAGCCTTCCTGTCAAAACTTGGAAGCAAAATGCTATACAAGTTCTGGATTACTACACCTCACAAAATGATAAGATTTACAAAGAGTAAGGAAATAAGCAGCTCTGCTAAATTTCACTGCAGGAATTCATAGACTTTACATTTACTAAGAAACGAAAAACAGTGAAGCACATAAAGAAACTGCCATTTCGCTGTGAAGAAATTTTCAAGCGCCATGATCTGTCTGAATGCCATGGTAAAATTGAGATTAAGATGCACAGGCAAACATCCCTTGGAACCTAGTGTAAAATCCTAGTTATGTCTTCAAAAACTTCCTCACACAGAAAGGCTATTACTATGCAGCCCCTTAACTTAAACCCAAGAGAAAGTGATGGGTATAACATTCTAGCAAAGTTTTTTCCAGGCCTCAGCACAAAGTTATGTGGCCATTCCTATCCCTTGCCTGACCTTCCCAGGTACACTGTATGCTAAGCACATTCATTTTACAGTCGAGCTCATTTAAGAACACAAGAACAGAAATTTTGAAAAATCTCTTGGCCCAGGCAAGGACAGAACCCCGATCTCACAACTGGCCCGGAACGCTAACCATTAGAAAGGTTATACAGCTATTAGAAGGTAGTTGTAACATGAACAATGTTCAACAATGTACAGCTGAAACACCTATAAACCTTAGGTAGAAATTATTCTAATACATAATAGAACTGGACACAAAAGGGCATACGAAACCCATCCTTAAGATACACACTGCTAAGAAACGCATTCCTAAAACAGCACCAGGTGCATCAAATGCGTTAGTAACATTGAGACAGCTTAATAAACAAAGATGATAACCTAATCCATTAACAGTTCACCAGCTTAAAATTTGCTTTAGATAATTTGGATAAATACACACCTATCTAATATCTAATAACCAACTGACATTTGCCATATTTCACGCTAACACCACAACGTCTCGCCTCTTCTATGATCACATAACAGCACAAGACATTGCTTACTGCCTGTTGGCAAGCTTCTTCTTGTACCACTTGAAAGGTAACAACACAAACCAATTGCAAGCATCAACTACCCTGGTACCTATTCTGTGGCAACACCACAAGAACTGGCACATGCACACATGCGCACATGCAAACGCACACACACACATGCATGCACACACACACTCAGAAAACAGGTAAATATCGTAAGTGTAGATATAATGATAAAAATTTTACAACAAAAACGAATATGACAGGAATCAAAATGGAAAAATAAATGGAGGAATTGATTACAAAAAGCAAAATAACAAATTAATCATAAATACAGTAGTAAGGTAGATGCAAACGAATGGTGTAGTAATAGCCATACAAAAGGAATCTCGGCAAAATATCCACAACATTCCTGGTCAGAAGAAGAAAGGTAAATGAGATTCCACAGGATTCGTAAATTGCTTGATCATTTCGATCATGATCTTGTGACCAAAAGCTGAAGCATGATCATCACATATGTTCCGGATGGTTCTGCAAACACTCGATCAACTTATCAGGCTGCAGCTGCTGGGTACAAATTCGATGAATGGCCGTGAACAGCGGAAACCTAGACAAAAGATAATCCCGTTATTTATATAAGTCCAATTAATCATTAGTGCTACTTAGTAACTAATTAAGAACTCAATTTCATTAATCAATCACAACTCATTTTTATTTTCTAACTATTAACTTGTACATCATCCATTTATTATTTACTGGACTCGTGTGTGCCGACATCTGACACTGTAAAGCATCCTTGAAGTAGCTTGCTACTGACGATGCTGTATAAATTGTCATGATTACAGTTACAATTGAATCCTTACACTATTAAATTTCATGAATGCTTGGAGATTAAGATAAAACAAAACATAAGAAAATTAAGAATAAATAAACTTCATATAAGTAAGTATTTGTCAACACATCATGTGTCTAACAGCTGAACAGGAATCATGTTGCGTGCGATTTGGTCACAGTGGTCAAACAGATCTTAAGCCACTTTATGAATATGTCTAGTGAGATACTGTTCTGAGTAATGCATATAGGTAGACTATTCCAGATGGCTGGTACATAGAGCACCAAGACACAGCCAAGGCATAAGAAAAAGTTGCTGAACATGACTCCAAAGGTGGAAAATAACAGCCAAAGGAAATCTTAAACAGAGCCTTCTTCTGAAGATGTCAGCCAGAGTGCGACTTAATCTAACAATGTTCCAGTAACTGAACATTAAGCAGACTTACTGGTTTTCCAAGTTTTTCTGCTTCAAGACGTGGTTCACCTCAGCAGCCGTTGGAGGACCCTGCAGCTTCTGACCATTCAGCAGCTCATTCTCCAACTGCTCAATAGACTACAAACCAAGGCATACCAACAAGAAGCCGTTACACATCTAAAGCGTAGAAAACAAGTCAAATAAATTCACTAATATTTCCCATATACAGCACCACTAGCTGATAAAAAAGGTGGTTTAAGCAAAACCCTTAGACACTAGGACAGACTCAAGCACGCTCATCTCTGCTAAGTGTACGTGCTTAATGGTTTACATGATAAACTTTTAAGAACCAGGATTGTTTTAAGTCACATTGACTGCTCTTAGTGAATCCACAAAACAGATGCTAATAAACGAAAAACAACTGCAGAAAGGTAACAAAACTGATCTCACAACAACCAAACAGAAGCTGTTACAAATGGCATTCCTCACAATTCCTTCTTTATACAGTTATAAATTTTATATACAACTGTTTCTCGTAAAAAATGAAGAGACCTTTCCATTTGCTGTCACAAAGACCTCAGCAATTCGTCGGTTACGTCCGCTGTAGCAGGTCGTGACAAGATCAGCAAAACCACAGCTCTCCAGAAACGTCTCTGTTCTACTCTCTGCAGCCAATGTAAAACAATTTCAAACTAAATCTATCAGAAGTACAAATTCAAGTCAAGTTTCATTCACTGCCACAGATTTAAATGACCAAACACTGCATTTACAAATAAAAACAGAGAAGAAAACAAGTAGAACTGTTTAACGACATCCTATGGCATCAAAGGCCATTGACGTCGCCCTCCTCCTTTATCCAGGCTTGGGACTGGCACTACCCGACTAGAGGCAGTGGCAGAGTTAGAAGAAAACAAGCCAAGAAATTGCCGCTACAGGGAAAGGCACGACCCAGGCAGATAAGCCGAATAAACAACCTCGTAATCGTAAACTCAAGATTGCAACAGCGCCCAATGAAAACCAGCTTATTCACAGGCGCTCAGTCAAAACAAAATTGATAGGCAAGAAGGGTTCGGTTCCAGGTCAAGATCCAAGAGCCAGGCAGGCACGTAGTCAGACCAGTGCAGTGTGTGGTGTTTGGAATTAGATGCTGATTCTCAGCTGAACAATTATTTTGGTCTATGTATCTCCAGTCTGCTGGCAGTGAACAGGTCCCTTTGACTGAGCTAACTGAGCTATAAATAATAAATATATTATTTGACTGATTAAATACTAACTAAATTGAACAGCTTGAAAAGCGAAGATTGAGGACATATGCATGCACCACATGTACCTGGCTATTTATAAAACACATCTGATGAATCTCACAAAGGCATTATATATTATTATTATTATTAATATTATTATTATTATTATCATTATTTCTGCATTTATTAAGCGCCACTATCTAATGACGAAGCATCAGTCAATAGCACTGAGCAACTGTGAGCGAAGGACTTGCTCAAGGTCCCTACACATTTACTTTCAGAAAGGAGGCTCAAACCCATACTCTTCACACAACAAGCTAAGTGCTCTAACCAATCGGCCACCGTGCCCCACACAAATATATACCATGTATATACCGTGTCACGCACCTTCCCATTGCCATTCTCATGTGGTTGTGCATTCCTCTGGGCTTTTCTGGCTTAATCCAGTCCAAGGAACACACCAACCACATCTTTTGATGTCTATCCATCTTTCTCACCTCTTCCTTCACTTTCCTCTCACTCCAGCTCTTTCTCTCTAACTAGAAGATGATGTGGTCTAGACTGGCTTTCAAAGGGTTACAAATCATCATCTACCAGTTCACAAATAAAGCTACAAATCAACATTACAAATGGATAGATCACGTGACCTTCCCTTGCAAGTTACGCTTTATCCCTAGTAGCTCTTTTAGAAAAGTTCACAGCAAATATAAGATCCCAAAATTACTATTCAAAATGCAATTTAATATGTACAAATATATGTACTAATGTATAGTGCATGTATAATGTACAGTATACTATGTATATGTAAATACATGTATGTATTTGTACTTGCACGGCTTGTGGTTCACTAACAAGATACTCAACTTTCCTGTCTCTGGGCAGAGTGATAAGAGGTCAGATGGATCCTCAACAGTTTCTCCATTTAAGCCAAGCGGCTTCATAATCAACAGTTTCGTGGGAGACACTTGGTGGATTCAATTAGAGATGGAACTTCCTCTCTTCTGTTTTCTTCCTACCAGCCAATTAAATCTGTAACTAGTACAGCTGCTGCTAATCTCTCTATAGCTCATTGCTCAGACAGACTTGTTTGTTAGATATCTGGCGCCTACCATGTGTTCCTAGTTGCCTTTCATCTCTAGATGCTATAGTAAAACTGTTATAAATCTTGCTAAATCTTGTCTACCGTAGGTTGCACTTTCTGTTTTCTTTTATCAAAGCAAGCTTGATTCCTAGATATTATGATAAAGGTGCTATAGAAGTCAATAGATATATCTAATCTAATGACTTCTATAGTGCCGTTATCATAATGCACAAGGCATCAGTCGATGGTCGCTAGCACTAAATTGCAATTCCATGGAGAAGCCATTGGTCAAAATCCAATGGATAAAATTAGATTTCATGTTTAACATACTCATGTTTAACTGTGACCTAACATTAAGAAAGTGAAAGATCAGCTGCAGACACATCTGTCCATTCTCCTCCACTAAACAATCAGACACTCACTGTTAAAGAACTGGTTGCAGAAGGCAACCATTTCCATGAAGCCCAGACGAATGACAGCGGCCTTTGTATTGCCCCCGTACTTTAGTCCATCGATAAACCCAGCTCCAACAGCAACTATGTTCTACAGAAACATCACAACAACAGACACCCACATTCTAAGCTGGTTCTTCTGACCTACAGTTAAAAATAAAGCAGTCAACAGGACCTTTTGGCTGAAGAACACACATAACTACAAATTCACAATCTTCAAAGGTTCAACATTTTATTACAACTGCATTCAAAGTCTGTTATGAAACAATGTAAGGGTGATGAATAAATATATTAACTATGACAGTGTCTTTATTTTTGGCCACATTTCTACGATAGTCTAGTGGTGAGTGTGCTGGGCTGTCAATCAAGAGGTTGTTGGTTCAAATCCCTGCTTAAGATAAAAATCTGCTTTGAGATTTTGGCTCCACTTGTGCCCCTAACAAACTCCACTATAATGAGTACACCGACTGTACACTGTTAACTGGAAGATCAGACGGCAAGAAAGAGGATTGGCCACCCATCCTCATACACTGAGGCTAAGAAAAATGAGTCTGCTAATATTTCATACCCACAGCTGCCTTTTGAGGGGCTAGGCACTACTGCTCACTGTTAAACATATTCTACAGATCTGGCAGACGAAATGAATTTTGAATTGGCCAAAATCTACAGAATGGGCAACAAGTTAATGGTCAACAATGGTCAACAACTGGTTGTTCTCACTTTCAGAGCTCCACACAGTTCCACGGTCTCCACATCTGGTACGACAGTAATGCGAAAATATGGCGTCTGAAAAATCTCCTTCAGTACTTTACCAAGTACCAAATCCTTACAACCTACAACAAAAACAGTCATGAGATATGTTACAAGTCTGAACGCTATACGAGTTGAATATCTTACTGATGTCTGTTTACATTTTTTGAACATTGAACATCGTTTATTGGTGAGCCCAAAGCTGGTTACCTATTTATTGTAATTATTAAATACTCAGGGCCCGTAAATCTGAATCTGATGCACCGAGTCAAAGTGTCCACAAACAACTCTGCCCTTGGGCATAATAAAGTGCTCATAGTCCAGGGTCGTGAACCCACAATCATTGGACTACAGACCTAACATGCAACATAACATAATGTGCTCTTCTGGCGTCTAGCTCATTCGACATCGAAGTTTCTTATAGATATTTTATGGTGTTATTTTGGCGACTCTGAACTGAACATTCTGTTCAAAATTAAATCTAATTTCACAGTATATGCTCTTGGTATTGTTTTCATAGCGTTGTTAGTGCATCATATAACATTGTTCCATTTAGTTTTTTCCGCCATTGGGCATAATAACATGCTCACAACAGACAACCATGCTACACAGTGGTCTAGTAAGTAGACCCACTGGAGACTAAAGCCTCCCGCATCCTTAGTTAATATTTAACATGGACATCCATAATCCCACCGATTGTAGCTTCACAGAAGTTCTCAATCGCTACTTCTGATGCAATGTTGGCTCCCATGAGAACAGCACAATCTATGTCCAGCATCTTATGTATGACGTTTGAGATGAGGTCCAGGTAGCCGTCCGTTACATCCAGACCCTGCGACAAACAACAACAAAAAACACTCAACAACCCCAGCCCTTAAAAGATAGAAAATGGCAGGTTAAACATTTTACTAATTCACATTTAAAAGATGTGCAGCTGCTTCACAATTTCAACGATAATAAAGCAATTAAACTTAGTAAAAGTTTAAAACAAAGGCAACATCAAACTGAGGCAAGGTAAATTTTGCACAAGATACTTTACTTTATCTCACAGCATGGCAAAAGAGAATTAGATATGGTGGGAAAGAGGAGGGTAAAACAAAACAGAGTTATGAGGTGCCATACATAGGAGGGCAGAACAATACGGTAAGGCAAGATAGATTAAGGGAGTTTACCAATTCATTATCATATGGCAAAACAAAAAAGCGAGCCAGGGTAAGGCAGAATAGGGTTTGGTAGGGCAAGTCAGAACAGGTTCAGAGGCCTACCAATACATTAATTAAGGTATGACAGGGCAAGAAAACGCAAAGCAAAGTATGACAGAGTAGGGCAGGGTAGGATAAGAAGCTCACTGATTCATTAATCCATTGAATCCGCTGCCTCCCATTTCTCTCAGCTTAAACACAACCCACCCTAACAGCTCCTTTCCCCCAATTCTCTCTGGTCTTCTGGCAACCGGACTTGGTTCTTGACACAACATCTTTGCACAACCCCAATGACTTGACGCAGCAATCGTGAATAAGCTGGTGCCCTGCACTTGGTTTTTAAGTAGCGCTTTAGAATTTTGGAGTTTACGATTACAATTACGATTACGATTAATTACAGCAATGCAGAATAGGGTACAGTGGGGCAGAGGACAGCAAGATAGGAAGGACTAGGCAGGTCAAAGATTTTACCAACTTATACAGAACTAATAGTGTGATACAATAACCTTGATTAGTGAGACTCCAATTGCAGACTTCTTCATTTTTCCAGCCAACTGTCTGCACAGCCCACGAATGAACTGGTGAGGGGTCACGAATATCAGGATGTCTGCGTCTGTTGCAGCTTCAATAACATCTGGCACAGCAAGCTGTCGCAACAGAACATTTTACTGATATTAAAACATTCATCATGATTTCGAAAACTTCTTTCATAACGTGATGGCAGTTTATTGTTTCTAGTCTGACTATGAAGCCAAGTACAAAACGCTAAATGGGTTAAGTTTAAATTTGATTCATCTGAAAAATGTTTTATTACTTCTCTTTAGTAATTGTACTGTATCATAGTAATATAGTAAAATTTATATAGCACTTCTTTTCGAATGAAGATGACACTCCCAGAAAAAGAAAAACGTATATGGCCTTTTCAGTGTTTGGACATATACTTGGTATGGTCTCCCTCTGGATTTCCAGGTCTTTCTGCATGTCTTTCAGTGACGTTAAAAGCACATTGCATGAACACCTGAAAACTGTTCTCTTTCACTGGGGCTAGGAATGCCCCTGAGAAGACATCTTGAAGGGGAGCTATATAAATTCTGTGAAAGAATTAATTAATGAAAATACCACCCTACCACGTTGGGTGGTATTTTGCAACCAGGCAGGTATTTGACATTTTCATGTTCAGTGTTGATTATTTCTGTCAGCTTTCGTCCGTTCAGTATTTCCTCGTAGACGTACATCTTCACGGTTTCTGCATAGGCAGGTTTGCCCTGGACATTGAGACCAACGACTTTGGCTATGACAGATCCCCTGAGCAGAACACATTTCGCTGGTCAATAAACAATTCACATACCCTATTTCAGCAACAGACAACTAAGTAACATCCGACAACAGCAAACAACAGCATGTACAACATGTCTTCTCCAGTGGATTATGATTTTGATCATGATTTCACCATCAATTGAGCATTATGATAATGGTGCTATAGAAGTCATTAGATTACATTGGATTAGATATAAAAAGTATCAGGGAGACACTGTAACTAAAAGAAGTACTCATCAAGAGACTAACTAAGAAGAGTACTCTGTAACTAACAGCAGTACTCTTCAAAGAACTGCAACTAAGAAAAGTACTCAGGAACAGATTACAACTACGACTAGAACAGTACTTTGCAAGTCACCATAATTAAGTGTGTTACTCTGAAAGATACTGTAAGTGAACATAACTTGCCACAAGACTGTTACTAAGAATAGTACTCATCAACAGCAGATAACTAAAAACAGTACTTCCAATTGACTACAGCTACGAACAGAAGTTTGACATCAGATGTTCAGATGAAAATGTAAATGTTCTAGGTTTTCTACAGCGACCGTATGGCCTCGACCCTGCTCATTTATGACGATTTTATCGGGGGCGAGATCCTTCACCACCGCAGCCCGTTTCAATGAGTGCCACACCATTTAAGGTCTCCGTGTATGGACCGTGCTAGACCAAGGGTCGAAACCTCTTAAATAAGCCACGACCGGGACGCGAACCGGGAATCATTAAGCACCGAGGCCCCTTGGCTCACGCATTTACCAGTGTAGCTAACTAGGCAAATAGCTGAAATGTGAAATTACTAATCCTTTCTTCCGTTCACATTATTGTAGTTGGGATGACGCCAATAAGTCAGTTACCATTTGAATCAGTTTGTCGCGGGTCGAGTTTGATTGAACCTAATTAAGCAAACTGATAACCACATTTATTAAAATCATCTAGATAAACAGACATATATACATATATATTTACAATCAGGAACATCCATAAAAATAGCGCGGGCTATAATTAGCATACCACGCCCTCATCCGACGAGCCGCTGTAGCCTTAAAACACTAAAAAGCGTTCTCACCAGTTCCCTGATCCAACTATACAGATCTTGACCGGGTCAGGCATCCTGGAATTATTTCAATATTTAAAATTAGCTTAATATTTTCCGTTTCTGGGCGAAGCAAAACTCGACCTCCGTTGCAAGATCCCTAGACGGTGTCCTTAGCAGACGACCCTGACCGACCTGCGTAAAATTAGATCATTCACCTGCACTAAGCGAAAACAGCTAAAATAAATATTGAAATATTCTACATTTTAGCTATAAATTTGACAGATGTTTTCTAATATAAGTGTGGTAATTTCTGAATTTTTATTCGAATTGAAAATAAAGTCAGTGCGGAGTTAGGCCTAGTTTATCAAATAACCTAGTTCTTGCGGACTTGATTTGATATGGCGCCAGTTTTTAGCTGGTCTCTCCGACGCAGCTTTTGGGTAGCGTTAAGAAATTTCGAAGATTTACATTTTATTTTTTGCAAGAAAACCGAGCTGTACGCAAGTTAGGAGTTATTAATTTTTATACAGATGCTTGCTGATGCGCTGGTGTACCTTCTATACGGCTGATCGAGAACATCAAAGCATTGATATGAACATAAATAAGAATCTGCGATTGAAATCATTTTATTAAACATTTTGATCTTGGCTGCTGACCATGTTTATGATCATTCTAAGTCATATATTTATTTACTGCACAAAACTTAGAGCAATGACTTGTCGTGTAGAAACGATACCTAGTGAATGAAAATTCAGGGTCTCCTAGCTCTGGTGAAAGTTGCGGATTGATGCATTTAATGATCCGTTTCGCGGTGAAACCGATCATTAAATGCATCAATCCGCTTGGGCCAGAGGTGCACGTTCAACCAAATGTTTAGATTGAAAAAAGCACTAATTATCTTTTCACTCCAATGTTCAATTCATTTACAGTCGAACGATATATTAGTAATGCTGTGTTAGCTTAATCGGCAGATGGCGCCTTCAAAACCGAACGTCTACTTATCGTGTAACTATGGTTTATGAAATCAGTATGTGGTACCTTTGACTATGTTACTTCTATGAAACATTGAATTAGCCCGTGACAAACAACTAGTCGTTGAAAACATATCGTACTATGAAAACTTAAAGTTTTCAGTGTATAGCAAATATGTCAGTAAGCGTGTCATTCCAAAAGTACTAATTCGTATGCTGAAGCGACATCAAATGTTAGACTTGCATGAAAATAAAGAAAAGAGTCGTTTAGTTCGAGACGAATTTAAAATTTTTGGTGTGTGAAGAACTCTAGCGAATGCATTGTAAACGTCGCATCCTTGATCCCGGTCATTCACGATGGATCCGCGAATTGCGTCGACTGTGGATGTCTGTTCATGGTACAGTTTCGTCCATACGTCAATAATATATCTGTTTGCAAGGGCTTGATTCCTTTGAAGTAATGATATCATAGGAACGATAGTTGGCGATTTCTGAAAGTCAACATTCTCAAAGTCAGTGTGAAGTAAGTAGACAGGCCTACCTATATCCGTTGGGAATCCGCCGTGTTTTGAGTGTATGACAGCAAAACGAAATTCAGAATCAACAAGCAGATGATTTTAGAATATAACCAAATAGCAATAATGAAAATCTATTACGTCATTGTTAGTATTTGCCAATTAGCTACACCTCCTCAGCATAATCAACTTCCAATATGTATTTTCGTTTTCCCTAAATTTATCCCTTCTAGTCAATTTACAACATGTATGCATTCCTACTGTATATAATTAGAGCAAGTGCATTCGCAATACGAATACCCTAATTCATTAAACTTGAACCCAATTGACAATACGAATGGATTCTTTTCAAATCTCAACTAACAAAAAGTGAAATTACAGGACTATTACGCTCGTGCTGACCACTAGAGGCAGAAAATTATTCACAGTAGGCCCTTACTAACCGTAACCGACCTTCATGACCATCAGTTTACATCCTGTCGTTGTTGTGCTTGTTCCCTGATCAGACAAAAGGTTCAGTTCATGTGTTCCGGATTCATCGGGTACCGGGATTCTAGACAGAAGCGTTAGTTTGCTTATCAATGACAAAGGGTCGGTGCATTTGTCTAAGAAGATCTTGAAGCAGTCATCAGATGAGGTGTGAGTGGTCAAAGGCAGTTCACCGTTGCTCCTCACTCTTTACCACGTCATCGTTGGAAAATCAAACGCGAAACATTTTTC
The DNA here is from genome assembly GCA_964023275.1 of Norana najaformis. Taxonomy (NCBI): domain Eukaryota; kingdom Metazoa; phylum Annelida; class Clitellata; order Crassiclitellata; family Hormogastridae; genus Norana; species Norana najaformis. The sequence goes on along the minus strand of OZ029914.1, from coordinate 5,391,264 downwards.
TTCTCGGCTGTTGCTTTGTAGTCAAACGGCAGAAGAACTTAATTTTCCTTGTCCGCTATTGTTGTTGTAGCTTGGATATCACTGAAATAACAAATTTCAGCACAAAATGTCACAGCTCACAGAAGCTTGTAACTGTACCGGTTAACACAAATTTATATAGAGACGTATCTACGGTTTATATCTAGCTCGCGGCAAAATATAAATGATAATACCAATAATTAAAATAATGTGCATGCTACGTGTATTAATATTACGTATTATACAGTACATGTATGGTCGGTTTTAATAACAACTTAATGGTCTGCATCGCACATAGCAAACGCATGCTACTTGGTCGCTATTAGAGTCACAGCATAAATAGCTCACGCACAGAGTGAGACATCGTCGGCTGATGAAAGATAGGGCGCTCGCAACTACTATAATATTAGCCGAATTAGACACTCTTTCATTGAAAGTGTAATTTTAATTGTTTCTTGAGTTCATATTCAACACTGATGGCAGTTTTCGAGGTTTCTATTATTGTCATCGGGGTCGTAGGTGCGGTCGCCAATGGACTGAATATCTTCGCCCTCGTTCAGTCGAGGACTCGAATCGGAGGAGCGAAACTTGTCTTGAACCAGATGATAATTGATCTGATGTGTTGCATCGCGTTGGTCGCCACTTTTGCCACGAAAGTCTCCGATGTCGATTATACGGGCGTAGCCGGAATGTTCCTTTGCAAGGTTCTGAGCAGCGAGCCTTTAGTCTGGGGAATCCTGAACTGTTCCCTCGCTAACCTCGTCATACTGACGCTTGAAAGATACACGAAAATCGTGCACTCGGTGTTCCATCGGAAACACTCCCGTCCGTGGATGCACCGCGCAGCTATCTTATTTTCCTGGTTGAACTTTGTGGCGATTACATTCATGCTTGCCAATTTTCTGACGTCTGACGTTGTCGGTGGCATCTGTCGGCCATTCCTGCGAAGGTGGGGCCAGGTGTTTAGCAGCGTTTATGCTGTGTGGAGTTTCTCTATAACTTTCACCGTCCCTTTGATCATATTTGTTTTCTGCTACTCTCGCATTCTGCAATTTACTCGGCGCCAGATGAAAGTTATTCCAGGTAGTATGTGTTTATACAATACAATAAAACTGAAATATCATTATGACCCATACAAAGTTCAAAAGCTCAAATTGAAGCCGGGGAATATAGTACTCTAGTTTTAAAGCTTTATTTAATTAAACGTGTGTTAGTTTTTAAGCTTTATTTAATTAAACGTGTGTTAGCGAGACTCGTCGCTTTCGAAGTTGGTGGTTTCCGAAGTTTCGTACAGTTCGATAATTAGACGTCATCTGCACTTGACCGGCCCGAAATTCGAATCTCGGATGCAGAAGTGAACAGCCAATGCATTAGCGGTCTCTTCGACCTAAGGTTGCTCGCGAACTGTCTGCAAATGCTGCTAACTACAAACATCTGCATATACCAATCCTTTTTATACCATCTTGCGCTCAGAAAATGACCATACCTTTAGAGAAATCATATGGAGCTAGTTAATTCTATAGTTAACTCTTCTTATCTCTCTTTCCACTTCAATCTCAAACATCACCCACTGTGGCCGCCACGCTTCCTCTCTGCCTGACTATTGGGTCTAGACCTGGAACCAAACCTCTTTTACCTATCGATTTGGGTTTGACTGAGCGCCTGTGAATAAGCCGGTCCGGTGACGCGGCTTTCGTTGGGTTCTGTAGAAATCTCGAGACTACGATTACGATGTAAAAAGGACAAACTGGTCAACATCTCGGCCCTTCATACGCCAAAGCTTGTCGCCAGGCAAGTTTCAAATTGGCTTTTAACCACAGCTGGAGCTGTTTCTTCACCGATAACTATCTAAAGTATGACAGTCGATGTTGAGACTGTAAGAATTGCTGCTGACCTGAGCCTCAGAGATTGTAAATGCGAGCCATGCAATTTTCGTCCCAGAGTCAGCCCTACCAGTTAACATGGCAGACGGCGTTCCTGCTCATTAATTAAATCATCAGGTCACGCTGCCAGATATGGAGTTCTTATTGATTTCATTTGCTGGGGTCTCATTTGAGTGCAATAAACGAACCACAGGATCAATCTAGAACTGATCATTTCATGCTGTACAGCTCCCTAAGAGTGGCTTCCGTTACAACTTTCTCGTGCAGGCAGAAGCTTGTCGTGTATGTCCCAGTCCCAGACATAGTGAAAGTCACTCATCCGTCCATAATATTTGTTTTGGCTGGCTGTGGCACCGCTGAGATCACAAACTGTCCACAGTACAGCTAGTCTATATATAAGCATCACTTGACCCATTGGTATTGAACACTCAGCCCAGTGGACCTCAGTAGCTTCCAGTTCTGTATCCCTCGAATTTCCAGTGGCAGTCTATCTTGCACAGTCGGCGTTGTGACGATCCAAGACCTGACTTAAAGTGTACCCGCTCTTCACCAACTGCTGAGCCAACAGGAATCCATCACTGCTGCAGTTTGGATTCTCAGTAGGCCTCTTTATCAGATAAGTTCATGGTTTGTAAATCATGTCTTTGGTAAACAGCAAAGACCGATTTTAAAGTTGCAGTTATCATTGGTGTCTTGAATATTTTTCGCGACTTTGTTCGACAACTAAAGCGACTTAAAATTATCTAAACCCAACAATAATGATCTACGTTTCGTGATCGGTGGGTATTTCGCCTCCTGATGTTTGGTGCGGCTGCATATTAGCGAGGAATTTAGAGGCTTGTTAAACTAACGCTTGTAGTCTTAATTTGTGCCTATTGCCTAAAATAGTTTAGTCTTAAATCGGAAAGCATTTCATGGAGCTTGAGTTTTAGTTTTCTTGTAAACATTGTGCACTTAATTCCTTAAGCATGCATGGTCATGCATATTCATTTTGAGACATTCACTTGTCATTTGCTAAACAAAGAATTAGGCCTTCTTAAGTTATTTTCGTGAGATTTGCACAATCAAGAATAAAACCTGTCGCAGCAGAAATATTGATGAATAGGTCTAATATACATGGGCGTATAAATAATATGAAAGATCCTAAACGAATCTTGATTAAGTTGAGTAGAAAGGCCTCTGGCTTTTGCGGTACAAACAAACCCCACAATGGCAGTCGATAGCAAGCACAACCTGCTATTCGACATGAATAATAATTTCTACGTAATTGGTGGAAGTATTGTATAGAAACCTTGTGGCGATTCGTTTGATGTCTATGAACTACTTTTAATTATTTCCTATTATTGTGTTTTGCGTCTGTGCTTGATTTTTTGGAGTCAGATGGCAAACTACCTTCTCCATTCATTTCCTCAAATTATGTAAGCCTAAAAATGTAAGCCAGCAGGGAATATAAAACTGCTTAATAAGTAAGACAGTAACTTATAACCGCTGTTAATGTACGTACGCATGCCTCCATCGATATGTTAGTTTTGGAATGTTGCAAATAGTCATTTTAAGCCTCACCTGCCCCAGACACATACAACCCAAGAACAAGAACAAGATTGAAATTAATGGACATAATTGCAGACAGAGATAATGGCACGGTTCGATCGCTATTTTAAAACTTGCAAAGCCTTCAAGCTATCTAAGCTGAATCTTGTATTCCTATAGGACTCTTTGATAAGTCATCGTTATTCCTAGGGTACTATTAATTGTGTCAGCAACACATCGAATATCGGTTCTTCAAGTGCAGTCTTCAAATGCAATCCAAGTCTGACGGAGAGAGAATAATGATGTCCCTAAGCGTCCAATGTCTTTGTTGAAGCCAACACACTATTTAAAGATTACGCAAAGCCGCAGCTCATCGATTAACGCATCGATGAAAGCGTGATCACAAGCCTGAAGCGCTTAACAGAGTTAGGCAAGTGCTACCTAGATCCATGATTTTGTGGCGCTATATTTATTATATAGCGCTCTTTATATTGTTGCGTGCTGGCGTTCGTAGATCGTTGTCCTTCGGGGGTATGGACCAGCAACAACATTAAAATGTTAAAACTCTTTTTCTTCGACGACATCAGACCATTTAAATTCAAGACAACAACGTTTCAACATCAGTTCGTCAAGAAGAAAGAACTGTCCTAGAGTTTAAGCTCCCTTTTTTATACTATTTTTCCCGCTTAGTGAGGCACCACTCCTTCAGACACTCCCAACTATCCAAACACCTGTTACCTCACAGATGTTACAAGGACACGTCTCTCCACCAAACATACCTACTCCCTGAGATCACACGTGAACTTGTAACAATATATATATATATATATGTATATATATATATATTAAAACTCATTTTCTTCGACGTCAGTTGCACTCTGAGACTCTCTTTTAGTCTTTCTTGTGAGTTTATGTACGCCCCTCTAAGGTCAAGTTAGGGACTGTACGTGTGTTTGAGTTAGTTGATAGAGGTGCACGAGTTCGGGTTTGAATTTCATTTGTGTTGAATAAGTAGAGGTGTGCCATAATCTAGTACGTAGTTAGCCTGATGGACTGTTAACCGAGATGGCGAGGGTTCAAATTTCTTATAAGACAGAAATTTGTTTTGAGATTTCGGCTGCACTTGTCCCATAACGAACGCAGCCATAATGAGTACACAGACTGTACACCGTCGATGGGAAGATCAGACGGTGTGGAAGAAGACTGGTCATCTGCCATCATATGCCGTGGGTAAAAAATATGCACTAGCTAGCACTTCATACTAGGCTTAGGTCAGTTGTAATTGTAATTAAACTGTAATTAATTACAGTTTCATCAAGTAGTTGTCATTGAACCGTGAAACCATCAATTACATTTTGTTCTAATCGAAATAATGGATTCTAATTGCCAAGCTCTAATTGATTTTTTCAATCACTGGAAATCAACCCATGATCATTCAATCTTATATCTTACTTTTTAAAAATTTATCTTATTTACCTCCTTAAAAGTTAAGGTGAATCCATTTATCCAAATAATATCTTAGATAATCTTCGTTAGGTTCTTCATCTTATGTTCTGCTTTCTTGTCACTATGGTCATGATTTTCTGTTTTTATCTTTAGTGAACTTCAACAACATGATGAAGAGCTCTGCTCAACAAAATGCCATGCGAATCCAAATGAATGTCATCAAAACTTTCATCATCATCTCCGTTTGCTTCGTTCTCTGTTGGTTTCCAAATCGTTTCTACTTCTTTCTCTTTAATCTGACCATTCTAAAGAATCTGATTACAGATGCCCGCGACGTCACGGTGTTCATAGCGTTTCTGAACGTCTGTCTCAATCCATTCATTTACGCTGCTACATTGGATCCAGTGAAGAAGTATCTACGCCAAAAGCTCTGCAACAGAGGGCGCCACGAAAGAGAGGAAAATATCATCAGCGTCATCAGCGTCATAGGAAACTCGACGGCTGTGCAAACTAAACGTTAATCGTGAGACAAAAAAGATCGATTCTGTTATGGCGGAAACCATTAATCAATACAGCGTTTAGAAAAACGTTAGCATAATTCGTCGTTGCTATGCTATAGTTGGCGTCGCCAACATTGCACAAATTGCCTTAGTGCGAATACAAGATTTGATTTACAGATGACGAGGCTTTTATTGATTAAACAGATGTGTTTAATTTTGACATTTGTTGATATTTTCGACCGTTTAAATTAATCAAGAGACAAGGAATGCGGCCAATGTTAAAAACAACTACTATGCACCAGAGTCAGCTTTCTTTAAGCTTGGCTATAGTAAAGATAAAGATAAGATATTAGCATTTGAAATGTACTGCTAGAGACGAATATTACATCTGAATTGGAGAATGAAGGTAAAAAAATACGGAGGTCCGAAGAAGACTGAGCATCAAAGAAGATCTAATACAAGTAATAATGAGAAGGAAATTACGCTTGTTTGGACATATATGCAGGATGGATGACAATAGAAAAATAAAAAGCGTGATGATGGGAATTATGGACAGAAATGGGAGACGAGGAAGACCTAACAGGGAGTGGACAGATGATATAAGGGATTGGTGTAAGCAAGACTTGCACGCCTTGATAAGAACAGCACAAGATCGGGAACTGTGGAGACAAGTGACAATGCATGCCGTGGACACCTACGGGCGCTCGGCCCATGGATCATGATGATGATAGTAAAGATTGTTTCATTGTGTTTTAGTAATCTGAGAACTTTTATAGCGCTACTGTAATAATGCTCAAGGCATCGTTAGATGGTAGCTGTTAAGCAAATATTTTTGCGCAAGCCAAATTCCAGAGTGACTCCGGGCGAAAGGCGAAGACGGTAATCGAAGACACATACGCACCCTACGCAGAAAATGAATCCAGGAAGAGATTAAATCTAAGTCGTGAACTGAAGGCATAAACAGACTCTGGAGAGCGAACATTTGAAGAAAGTCTCAGAGTGCAACTGACGCAAACCGAAACGGTTTGTCTATATATCTTGGAAGAACTGAAGAACTCTGACGAATAGATTCCCTACGTCGCATGCTTGTTCCTAGTCGTTAATTATGGATCCGCGAATTGAGTAGATTGCGAACGTCTGCTAGTGATACTGTTTCGTCAATGATATGTCTTTTTGCCATCACAGTCTCCCAAGGACTTGATCTGATTAAAGGAATGATGTCATAGGAACGATAGATAGCGACTTTTGAAAGTCAACATTCTCGAAGTCTGTGTGAAGTAAGTAGATAGGCCTATATCTGTTGGGAATCCGCAGTACTTTGGGTATGTCTCATGAAAGCCAGGTGAAATTCTGAATCTACAAACGGACGTACATGGAATATGGCTAAATATCAATAATGCAAATTTATAACATCATTGGCAGTATTTGCCAATTAGCAACACCTTCTCAGCATAATCAAACTCCAAGATATATAGACGAACTGTTCATATTATCGTTTTTCACTAAATTTATCCCTTTCAGTCAATTTACAACATGAATGCATTCCTATTCTATATTAGAGCACTTACATTCGCAATACGAATAGGCTAATTCTGTAACCATAGACGACATAAACCCAATTGACAATATGCATGGATTCTTTTCAAACCGCAATTAACAGAAAGTCAATTTACAAGACAAATCCGCTGGTGCTAACCGCTAGAAAGAGAACATTATTATTCACGGTACGCCCTTACTAGCCGTAACTGACCTTCATGACCGTCAGCTCACGTCCACTCGTTGAGCTTGTTTCCTGATTAGACAAAAGGTTCAGTTCATGTGTTCCGGATTCATCAGGTGCCGGGTAGACAGACAGCTCCATTAGTTTGCTTCTCAATAACAAGTCGGTCCGTAATAAAATCTTGAAGCCGTCGGCGCTAAGACGATTAACAGAACTGGCAACCAGTCAGATATTAAATATTGTGAAAACATTTAGAGTTTCTCGATATTCGGTTATTCCAGAGACGGACAAATCGAAAATAGTGGAGGAAATTAAGAACGCTCTGAGATATTTAGTTATCTCGACAAAGGCGCTGCCTAAGCCAGCCTGAATGATGTTTAAGTCACTAGGAACAAACATTCCTGGAAAGTCTTATGGAACGGCAAGTGCCAGCCTTCAGGGTTAAAATGGGTTACCATATATAACAGAACATACAAACGACACTTCTGTCGGAAAGATTGCAATCGGATAGAGCAAAAGGTGAGTCGAAGGCTATGTATTTCTAGGCATTTATCATTAGACAACTGATGTATTCTCATCACTGCAGTTGACAGAAATACAAGTATAAAACCTATAAAACCACACCGGTGAAAGACAAAAGCATTTCAAATGATCACATGCAGCAAAATGCTTTGCTCTTTTAATTTAATAAAAGCCCTAGTGTATCATTGGAGGAGATTGCAGCCGATTGGAAGTTAGAGGGCTCGGCTAGTAACCCTTAGAATACGATTTCGAGCCTCGCCTGAAACTGCTAATTTATGGAGACCATGAGCAAGTTACTCACCCACACTTGACACATAAATAGCATTATATGCGAACATCCATGTTGACCTATCACACAGTGTGTTATTATGCATGCAATACAGAAAGCAGACCACCGTTTAAAAGAAATTAGATTTGTTTCTCGGGGTTTCACCCTGCCATTGATGACATGTTGAACTTAGAGATGCCTTGCAACAGACCGGATACACTTTGACAGACATGCACCAGACTACAGAGGTCAGCTTTGACTCAAGTGCTTCGGAGACGCCTGCAGCTTGGCTGACAGATTGGCTAAACACAGGTGCCTTATCGACAACTTTCTATCGCTCTAGCAGCAATGATCGTTGCTGCTTTCTTGTTCCTGCAAAGGGAATTAAATAGGCTTACGCAAAACCTTGAACGACACGTACAATACTACTTCTAAAGCGCAGCAAATGGTCTTTTAATTCATTTTTTCTTGGTACACTAATTGCATACAAATTTACTTATTAGCAGAGTACAATAAATTGCATACAAATTCATAAGGGATTCATAGATTATTAAAACAGCATTGTTTTGTGCCCTAAATGTGGCGGTAATCTTAAGCTCTTTTCTTATATAAGGCAGAATGTTTATAATAAATTTAAGGTCACTTGTTTATTTTGACACCTTTTATTTTATGCGGTCCTAATTATCATGTCTTCTATCTCTAACTCTCTTCTATCTGACATGTTGTTGACGAGTAAAGCTGAACATTAGTTCTTATATAACTTATTATATGTTAAGAATTGATTCCCTTTCTTCGTAGGCACACTTAATAGGTTAATAAAAATTGTGCTACATTTAATTATGTTATATTTTCAAAACATTGTGTAAAGATTTTAAACCTACTTAGGTAAACTACACATTTAATAGGTATGCTGAACGACTGCTCAATTGTATAGTTGTAGGTTACGCTAAACATCAGAAATGCAACATGTGTTCTTTAATTATGGGCATACGACAACGGATTAACAAGCAGTTGAAACTGGCGAATTCGAGCTGTTGCGGTTGGGGGCTTGCACACATTTCTAGTTAATTTGATTCGTCATTCTTGCTCACAATAACAGCTTCATTTCGCAGCTTTTCCAGAAACCAAGTTCCCCCTAATTACACAAAAATCCGTAGACATAATTAGCTAATCATTCAACATTGGAGAAAAATTGGCTTTAATCGGATCATCGATAGCCCATACGGTAGATGTCTTTCCAAACATGTTTCAATGGCGGTCTGTTGACTCTTCATCTCGCTGGTGACGACGTTTACTACTGGCTTGGCACGAAGCGCATACTATAAAAGAAGGAGAACCGTTGTTCCCAAATATCATGCAAATTTTGACCTACGTAAAGTATGAGCCTATCCAAAAGTCCAGAGGAATTGGCTAGATTTATATTGGAAATCTTCATTCAACAAGCATTTCTTTAAACCCAGACACGCATGATCGATTAGCCTGCATTCTGCCATTATTGGTAATTGGTGGTCAGATTATAGTCAAATCTCAGCCGAGCGAACGTGGCTGCAAAGAAAATGCGTTGTTTTTCAGTTAATTTTCAGAATTTTCCTCATCGGCTCTTGTAATGTGTAATAAAACGCACCTCTGGAAAATATAATAGAGAAATAATAAAGAAAACAACTTAAGTTGGCCGAACACCGTTGTTTTCACATCAGTTTCGCAACAGCTTATGATATGCAAGCTATATCTGGCTCTCTGAATGTAAGCCAAAATGCATGTACAGTATGTATCAGATGATGCTGCTATCTGGAAATTTCTTTCGCACTTTTTATGAAGCTATCAAAGGCTATCGACACTTATGTAAATGCTTTTCATTAGTCACATTTCTCAGGCACATACTCTAAAATTCTAGGCTATTTGTTGTCTTACGTCTAATTATTCTAAAAATAGAAAGAAGACAATAAAAGATACACGAACACATGACAAATGCGTGAGGCTTAGATAACGCCATAACAAGCTTAAAGTCTTTAATAATGTGGAACATAAAAGGAACTAAAGCATCATTAGTCATTTTGTTACCAATATGAAAGTGCGCGTGCGCCACTCGCTGGCAGAAGACTTGATAGAATGAGTCTCAACGATGCATAGCTGCAGTCTTTATTAAGCAGTCCGTTCGTCGATGTGTTCAGCAGTACGCAACTCGCATTGGAAGAATTACTTTTGCACATTTCATTGTATCGACATATGTAAATCAGGAACACTCAACATTTCTTATTTGCGGCATAGTATTTGAAAAACTTTTACTGTTTAAATATTAATTGTAAGAATGGCTATTTTTGAGGCGTCAGTTGTCGCCATAGGACTCGTTGGCGGAATCGCTAACTTTCTAATGCTTCTGATACTTGCGCAAGCAAAGACACGAAAGGATGAGATGGCCATCGTTTTCAATCAGATGATTCTCGATTTCCTCTGTTGTTTGCTACTCGTAATCAGTTACACTTTTAAAATACTAGAGTTCGATTACAGCGTCATTATTGGAAACTTTCTCTGCAAAACTATAGGTGGCGAGGGAATGCTGTGGTATTTCCTGGCTTGTTCCACAGCCAATCTAGTAGTCTTGACCCTGGAAAGATACGTGAAAATTGTTCACGCGGTGTTTCACAAAAGACACTCTCGTTCGTGGATGTACTATGTGGCGATCGCCTTGACGTGGGTCAACTTTGATGAAGTTTTTATCGGAACCATTAGTGTTTTGAGCAATGAAGTCTCGGGTGTTCGCTGTGTGACTTACTATACGTGGCAAGCTGTTATAAATGTCAGCGTCTTCGCTGTCTATAGGATTCTGATCAGCTTCATTGTGCCACTGATTGTCTTTGTGTTCTGCTATTCACGCATACTGCAAGTCACACACAAGCGCATTCTGCCAGGTATGTGTCCCTATCTACAGACATGTTTATAGAAGATTATAACTTGTAAAGAAAGAGCAGCTATGTCTCCCTGCTGCACCTCTGACCTAGGCTAAAGGCAAACACTGACTGCTTTGTTACTCCTTTGAGAAACATCACTCAAAACTAAACACATTACTCTTCTAAAAATCTTATGCTGATTCATCCTGAAAGGCCCTGCCCAGAAGAACTGTTTACTACGTGCAGTTGTAATTGTAATTTGAGATTTATAAAGCGCCTCAATGAGGATCAACCCAACAGAGGTGCTTCCGACCCGAAAGAGTAAAATCACTATTAAACAGTACAGTCTTCAGGCGCCTGCGGAACAGCGAGAGGGGGAGAGAAAGAAGCTCAATTCGCAATTCTCGAGGGAGACGATTCCAGCAAGTGGGACCAACGTATGAGAAGAGACCAGAGTGAAGATGTCAATGAGGTAAAGGGGAGCGGAGCCAAGAACACAGTTGCGCATGAGGGGAGGATCTTAAAGTGAACACGCTGCTGGACGGGGAGCCAGTGAAGAGATTTACGAATATAAGACGAGATGTGGGCATATTTTGGAATGCCCCCAGTGAGACGAGCAGCAGAGTTAAGCACAGATTGCAGCTTAGCAGTGTTGGCTAGCGATAGGCCGGTAAAGATGGCGTTACCAAAGTCAACCCTATTGCAAATGAGGGCATGGACCAGATTGGAGATAGCGGGAAAGGAAAGAGTACTCTGAATGATGCGGAGCTGATGAAGATGGTAAAAACAAGAGTGAGAGACGCTGTTAAAATGAACAGACAGGGCGAGCTCCTGATCCAACACAACCCCGAGATCCCGGACTGTAGTAGAGAAGGAGATATCCAGAAATGTCTGGCGTAAGGAGGAGAGATCGATCTTGGTGAGCAGCAAGCGGCCACCAAGTTAGATGAACTGGGTCTTATTACAGTTCAAACGGAGGCGATTGGAGGACATCCATAGGTCAAGTGCAGAGCTGGCATCGAGAATCCTCTGGACAAGGGCAGGGGCTGCCTCCGCCGGACCATGGGTAAAAGCCTGGGTGTCGTGAATGATTATCTCTTTTTGTTTGCAGTAAATTTCAACAACATGTTGAAGAGCGCTGCTCAGCAGAACGCCATGCGGACCCAAATGAACGTCATCAAGACTTTTCTCCTCATCTCCGTTTGTTTCGTAATCTGTTGGTGTCCAAATCGTGTCTACTTTTTTCTCTATAATCTGCGCGTTCTAAAGAGTGTCAATACAGATGCCCGCTACATCACGGTGTTCATGGCATTTTTGAACGTCTGTCTCAATCCGTTAATCTACGCGGCTAAGTTGGATCCAGTGAAAAAGTATCTACGTCAGAAGTTCTGTAATAGAGGTCGCCAGAAGCGGGTGGAAAATGACACAAGCGTCATCAATATCATCGGAAACTCGACGGTTGTGCAAATGGCAAGCTAAGCATGAGTTGACAAGGATCGACTCAGCTTACAAGTGCATGTTATAACTCTTTTTAATTAAAGAAACAGTAGTTTAATTCATCGCAGGTATAGTCCTAATATTTAGCATATGTCACGATGTCCAAATTGGTTACGTGCAAATACAATATTCGACCTGTAACTGGCGAGGTTTCTTGATCTTATATGTATAGAAATGTTTCGATTTTAAACATTTTTCGATGTTTTGGATCCTGTTAGCATAGATTGTAAGACAAGAAAATCGATGAGAGCTAAAAGTGTATCTCTGACTTTAAGCTTCGCTGGAGCCCTAGATGTTTAGTCGTGCTTTTCATTTACCAATTCACACAGTTCCCCAAAAAATAATCTAACTTGTTTATTCATGCCTGGAATATTAGTTGATAGATTTCGATTTGTGCTTTAACTGCTTGTTACCTTGTGGGTAAATTGTGTTACATTAATCAACGCTCGCGGCTAAAAAATATCAATTAATAAGCATTTTAGTTCTATATATGTTTGTAAACAGTCATATTTCGGTGCATTTAACAGAAGAAACTCAGGTCTTATACTGACCCAGAAGTTAACGATATGGAACAACGCTGTAAATGCAATTTAAAATATAGAAAACGTACAGGTGTTTATCTCTTTCAAATAATCGGTGACTTCAAAGGCTGAGTCATATCTACAGGTGGCTTTCGATAGAATTTTGACCGAATTTGCATTAATCTCGTGTGTCCAGCTGGAAATGGTTGCGTTCAAAATCCCATACCTAGGGGCCTTGACATGAAAGACGTACACGCGTAAGCTAAGGCATTAATTAAGTATCATTTGCTGAGCGTCTCAGTCGTTAGTAGTCGTCTGAGGAATGGCTATAGGATTAAAGATCTATTCTAATGAAAGGCGAATTCAACAATAATAATTCATCAAAAGGACTTCCTTTTCAATTCTTAATGGCTCAACAACCAACAGTCGTTCATACATGAGACCAACCAGGATTTGAACCCCGATGTTTACGCGGAAAGATATAGATATTGGTATTGTATGCCTTTAAGCTACAGAGGAGTCATTCTATGGCACCTTTCAAAATAAAACAGACAAAGGTGTGACTTGAGATGCTCACCTATAAACGTTAGGCACAAAGACTTCACACATGCATCGGAGTCATATCCCTAGGCCTAATCACACATGTCTCAATAGAGATGGCCTGAGTTGTCTTGAATCACTACTAAGGATTCCTACGTGACGGCTGAGTGCAAACAGGAAGTCGCAAGTTGAAGGGATTCATGCAGAACAGCAACAATTTCACATGTTCAAGATAGGTGAAAATCTGACGATAACCCCTTCATATGCACTACATATAATTAAGAAATTTGAAGCCCACATGGAGCATTGTCATATTTTTCTCCAAGTATCTTCAACATATGACGTTGTTGTTCGGAATAGACGTTTGTATACTGCTTTAGGCAGGACCTCTATCCCTTCTTAGTCTGCCCTTTGTATCACAGAAATATTTTGTATACTGTGTCTTATGATGGTGTCTTTGGGAATGAATGAATAAATGAATGGTTCTAAAAATCAATCAATTAAATGAATGTATGAATCAATCAATAATGGAGAGCTGTTGAACCAAGCAGACAGTTAGACGTAAATTTTAAGCTCTGCTCCACGGCTCAGTTATTTTCTTACGATTTTTTTAAATTTTTTTTGAAGTTTCTGAATTAATCACACAATCGTGTTTATGAATGTAGGCCTACTTTCATTGAGTAACTAGTTAGTTAATTAGTTAATTAGTTAACTCTGTTTATAGATCAATTACGTATAAATATTACTGTAATTTTAAAATATATTACAATATATATGTGAATCAGAAATTATAAAAATATTCCTGTACACTGGCATACATATGTGTAAATCTTGGTGTAAGTAACCTATATAGCCCATGTAAAAATGTTATATGATTTTCGTAATAGGGCAACTCTAAATAGCGGGAACAATTCAGTTCCTTGTGAGTTTTCCCTTTGACACTCAATTGTTTATATGATTGTTTATCGTCGTTAAACTGTTGGTTATCAATAAAGATCTTGTTCAGTTCAGTTCAAGTAGTCTACTCCTTTGCGAGCTAATTCACCATCGCATAATTATGCAGAATATTAGTTCCATGTTCTTTTAATTTTAATTTTGTAATTTGGTAACCCAAAATAGCGGAATCATTTCGATTCCTTGTGAGTTTTCTCTTTGACACTCAATGTTACTGTTTATGGGATTGTTTATTGTCGTTAAACTGTTGGTGATCAATAAAGAGTTTGTTCAGTTCAGTTTAGTTCCTATAGACGCCTTTGCGAGACAAGTGTAAATTCACCGTCGCAGACTATAAGTTCCATGTTCTTTAAATTTATATTCATGCACATATGTATGCAAGAATGGAACATAAGACTGTAGAGGTTTCTCTGTAAAATGTGAAATAGCAAAGGCAAGATCGTCATCTTTAGGCGTGTTTTAAAGAAAGAGTTAGTTTTCTTCAACTTCATTTTCTCATAAGCGGTTCTCGAGGTGGAATATAAGCGTCCGGATACTACTAATGCTTGTACGGGCTTCAGTAAAGCTATGGTGTTAGGTTAAAGTCATAAGATTAACGCATCCTTGTCATTCCAGCTACTCCGGATATAGACAATACTATCATTGTTCCACGGTTCCAATGTATCACATTCCAACAAGTTGGTATGCTCAAATTTTTGACAACTTTTCGTCATTTGGCACCGTCGTCAAAAAGTTCGAGATATGAAGGATTTTCATTATCAGCATGAGTATCTTTAGTACAATCGGTGGACGTAAGATATGTTTCTAAGCTCTGTTTGTGTTCAATGACTTCATGATCTTCTCCTGGTGAGTTACACACATCCAAATACGCTTCATTTTCTTTGTGACTAGATACAGTTTCAAGAACACACAGTTTCTTCCCTAATCGCTCTTCCTCATTTTCTGAATTCATCCTACAATAAACAGAAGGTGCCTCATTTTGCTCCACGGACGTTAAACATGAGTATTTGGGGGTCGGTAGAGAGCCTGTTCGTCTTGGCAGAGGAGGTCACATGGTCAGTGGAAATAGGTCCAAGGTCATAGAGTCAAAGCGCCTCACTTGGCCTGACACACAATGACGTCACCATCGTCGCCATGGTATCTCAGCTGGCCTGGTTCGCTACATTGGATAAAGCGCACGTCAAGGCGCCTTTGTGAGTGAGAATACCGATTCGCCTACCAATAGTTGCTATAAATAATTTCAGAGATTTGAACCTCAGGCTAGCACGGTCCGTGCACGGGGACCGTAAATGGCGAGGCCCCATTTGAAAGGGGAGAGGTGGTGAAGGACCCACCCGATAAATTCATTGAAGATGTGCTGTGTCCAGGTCAGAGGGTCGCTGTAAAGTACCGAATACATTTACTTTTACAGT
This sequence comes from Norana najaformis, assembly GCA_964023275.1. NCBI lineage: Eukaryota > Metazoa > Annelida > Clitellata > Crassiclitellata > Hormogastridae > Norana > Norana najaformis. The sequence continues at coordinate 5,375,565 of OZ029914.1, read as the reverse complement.
TGGGCAGGAGGGAATTGACTGACGACTGTATCTTCGACCGGAGAAACTCTGAATCAGTGAAGAAAGACCCATCGGCAAGAGCCAAATATATTTTTGATATAGAAACTGTGTCCACGAGGGAAAGTAGTTCCCTTTTATCCGTCCAAACGAAATCGCAATAGCAAGTACTGTGCCTATGAAAAAGTTGCTATAGAATTTCGAAGACGAAAACCCGACATTCGCTCCAAGCTCGATCATTATGAGCCAACAGCAGCCGACCATTCTCCTGATCGATAGCCATTCTCTCGGGACGATGCATCCCTTCTTTCTTCCCCGAAACAATTTCTCTTGTGAATTCCAAGCTGGAACTAAGCAGCAAAACTCGACTGTTGTCTCGATCGACAACGATTATCGACCCACTCGAATCGATAGCAAGAGGGATCGGAACGAAGAGGCGATCAAATGTAAATCCACTTGGTCCACCGAAGGACATCCGGATGTCTCCATTGGTATCCACCACACATACCCGGTGCAGTGGATCTCCCTCTTCTCCGTGAGTTACCAGAAGTCGATCGTTGATCAGTTTTATTGCATGTCGTGGATGAGAAAATCCTGCTCTTGTTGAAAGCTTTATTTCGCGAACTATCTGTCCATCTGATGTATATTCGCTTATTGTATACCCGTCAAAGGCAACCATTACGACATTGCAATCGTAAGTGACTGATATGCAACCGTAACCCATTCTTGTTTCCCAACTTTTTAACAATTTCCCATATCGATCAATTCTTAATATTTCATTAGGAGAATCGGCATAAGTAACATCCATCACGTACAGGCATTTGTTCACGTTGCAATATCCCAAGTCGTAGGGATTGATTAAACGGTCCTGTCGCCAGCTACGGTTGAAAGTGAGACTCTTCAAGTCGTAGACTTCAACGTCCTTAGTCTGGAAGCTTGTCATGAACAGCTCGTTGTCTGCTATAGCAAGTCCACTGATTCCTTTCCTATCTTCTTCGGCAGCTTTGGTTCTGATTGTTTTTACTAAAACGGGATCCTCTTTGTATTCAACTTTGTTTGCTGAAAATTAAGTTATTACAACCTTCAGTTCGAGGCACTTTCAACACCAGTTTAAAATCACACAACTAGGGAACATTGTGGCTAAGATATTGGACTAATATTTAAAATAAATGCCATGAAAAGAAGATATGACACTAGATTAAGCCCATATTATACACGTGATTATTACCATGTCAAAGTAGGGAGGGTTTAATGGTAATATTTTATATATAGACCTCCTATTGTGTAGCGGATCCTAGATAGAGGCTAGAATAACAGGGGTCGAACCCGTTTCAAATTTAAACCCTTCAAAAGCCATTGATTTTCAACAAAAATGATCTGTTACATAAAATATTGTTATTTTCACCATATTAGTATTTATTATTGGCACCTTGATAAGAATCCCGAACAAGATGAGCACAACTTATAGCTCATTTACATACCAAGTTTTGTAAGATCAGACTGCTTCTGAGACGGATGCGGACCTAAACGAGTAGCCGTACGATCTGTCTCTTTTCTCTCCATTCTCTCTTTCAGTTCATCAAATTTACTTTTCTCTAAAGAAAGAAATCAATACAATTTTTCAAATTTTCTTGAAGTCAGAGATGTAACTACCGATATTAAACGAGAATCCCAAGATTGATTATCTTGGCCGCAGGAGATTCGAATCCCAGGACTGCTGCTACGGCCAGCTGCCTCACAGTCCTTCACGAAGCGACCCCCCAAAAGAAAAGGTGGCCAGAAATCGTGGCTGGCCCAGACCATGTCGGGATCAGTGGCAGAGCCCGGCGCCCATCCCTTTCCAAGCACACGATACTTGAGCTTACTGGAGGCTACTTGGTGATGCAGAGCCTTTAGGCAGCTGTCCAGTAGTTTATTTATCTATAGGCTGTACGAGTCTGTCACTGCTATGTGACAGAAGCACGTGTTCAAACAACTGTGCGCAAACAACTTGTCTGTGTGTCCGGGCTCGTTACATGGAACGCGCTCAGCAGGAGTGAACCTAGCTAGGGTCGTCACAATACAGACCCAGTGAACGCATTGAACAAATTTGATCACGTTAAGACTCGGGTACACACTCCAAGTGCGGTGCAGCCTTAAGCAGCACATTTTGTATGTGCGAAACTTTAGTTCATTCGGTAGAGCGTTGGTTCTGTAATCTAACGATTGCCGGCTCAAGCCTGCTGAGTGGACTTTGAAACGACCAGGAACAAGTTGTTCGCACATGCGCACGCACATACACGTTTGTGTCGCGTATCAGATTCAGATTTACTGATCTTGCAATAGTAATAAGTGCATTATATAAGCATATGAATAAAAAATGCAATGATTTGAAGGATGCCTTGAAATGTTATATCGTGATATTTCGTACTTACGTTCTTCTAGTTCTTCCTGTAGTCTTTTCCGCTCCTCTGCCAAGTCAGCATATTTTCTGCGTTCATTAAAAAGTTCCGTTTCAATCTCTTCGATCTTGACTTTATCTTAAATGGTTTAAAATATACATAATTTTACATTTACCTGAAGGGCAACGACAAGAGAAATTCTTAACTAAGAATTTTACAAATACCTAAATTCAACTCACGCAGAACATTTCCAAATAAATGCAGACTATGGCACTTGATATGCCAAACAGACAACTCTATTGGTATTTTCATATTTCGTATGATTCAGGTCTTATTCTTATGGTGGGCAGAAACGAAGAACACTTCAACACTTTTGCAATGGGTTTATCTAAGCTTATATAACGCATTTTTTGGGAAAAGATTTGACTAAAAATTTGTTGTTTGCTGTGAATTTCGATTTCGCATTCAATGCGGTAATACGGTGTTGATGCTGTGTCAATAGATGGCCAAACAAACTAAAACTACAACACAGTTCAACGAAAGCAGTGTAAGTTAACTATACCGTGTTCAGAGCTATACAGCAATGAGAGTTCTTCTGAAACAGCTAGTTTGGACGAATAGCTCTTAAAACCACTGGATTTTCCGCTGTATATAGAGAGTCTTGTCGATCTTATGGAAGATCTCGGTGAGTCCTGATCAGAGAGCCATCGCTTTATATCTGCAACATCAAACAGCAGATAACTATTCAATTAACCTAAAGCTGGTTCCAGTTGTGCTGTATCGTTGTTGTACTAAGACGATGTGCAGATGCGTATGGATAGGAACATTTTTCAATAACTAATTTTACAAAATTCATTAAATTTGTTACCATTATACGCATCTAGTTATCTAATTATTTATATAACACCTAATAAGAAACTTGCAAAGGCGATGAAATATGCATTGTAACAGATCTAAAATAGAACAAATAAGGCAGTTAGAAATTGATTTCAGCGCTGTCTGTGGTAGAATAGTTGGCATTTTCAGTAATAGATTGATGGAGAGATACAGAGGGACTGTCCAACGGAGGAGAAAGCACGATATGTTCGAACTGTTGTACGGAATAGCACGTAAGCAACAAATCCTCATGGGCTGCACTACAATATCAACGCAATTAGCCAAGCTATGGCGCCTCTATAAGAACCCGCAAGAAGCTTTTCAAAAACGAGGTAGGTTATACATAACTATAGGGTCTAATTAAGTTGGTCTTTTCGGCAAGCGAGCTGCGTTACGGAATGTTGAAAATGACCACAGAAGTGAGCACTCGCTCAAATGTATCAGCGATCCACAATGCACTTATATTAAGTGTACTTAAAAGAAATGATTAATGGTCCACTAGGTGCTAACCTTCAAGTCGACCTTCTTCGACCAATGCAGTTGAAAGTCGTCTATTGGCAACTGTTAGCGTTGACATATCTCTGCTCAAGGACACGTCACCAGAATCTGGAATAGCATTGAAGAGCTTATATAAATTAACAAATAAGACACAACGCAGTGCAATAAATATACAGTAAAGTTGTGCAAGAAACTTACTTAAAGACACTGCAATTTCTTATATTCAAAAAAATTCGTTAATAAGCGAACAGTGCACAGAATATATTAGATTAAATAGATTAGACAATACTAGACTTTAAAAGGCCTCTATTACAGTCGTACTCACAGGTTAGTGTTTCAGAGAAATGATGCCAAATCAGAGATTCTGTAGAATACCTTCAATTTCTTGAGGATTTCTTTCCGTATGTTCGGCTTCGTTCAATGATCGTTTTCTTTTGCTAAATCTTTTTCTCACCCATTCTGTATAACAAACACAAAATCTTAAAACTAAAATACTCATAAACAGCTGCTAGATTAAAACGACAACTAGAAACTTTAAAGTAGAATGAAGTCGATAGGCGAAAAATGATATTAATTTAGAAGAATCATGAAAGTGATACGCTGCAAGAGAGTTTCTAATAGTATGAAGTGATATACGATGGGTTTTAATACGGTGGTCTTATGGACAAAGACAGAACAGCCAATCTGTGTATGTTTAAATCTAGCAGCTATTTATCAGTATTTTAGCTTTAAAGGCAATACATGGATCCCTGGAGAAGGAAGGGAAGAGGAAGAGCAAAAAAGAACAGCCTGGGAACCATAGATGTAATCGGAGATGTCGTGAGACGGGACAAGCAGACTGGCGATGAAGAGAGATCGTAATCGTAAACCACAGATTTTTACAGCGCTCAACGAAAGTCACGTCATGAGGACCAGCTTATTCACAGGCGCTCAGTCAAAACAAAATCGATAGGCAAAATGTTTGGTTCCAGGTCAAGATCCGAGTCAGGCAGAGAGAGTGGATCTGCTTCGTTGCTCGATGTGCAGAAGGTGTAAAGAAGTAGGTAAGTAAGCATAATGCCTTGCAACTTGCATGCGTATGCGAATCGAAAAATGCATTGATAATCGAGGATTTCTAAATCGTCATGATAAAATAACCAAAATTGATGATCGCTTCAGCCAGGCTGGCATAATTATGTAAATCGCGAAATAGTTACAACACGGCTCAATATTATACTTTCGATTCACTAATAATTATAACTTTGATTGCCAATTAAACATAATAGTGTAAATTCTCTGCTGCACACTTGTTAGTATTTGGACTATAAACATGCATGAATGAGCTCATACTTCCGACATTTGGAAGCTTCATTGGACGTTTTTCCTTCCCTTCTTTAGAATGCAGTGTTGAGTCGAATGAATCCTCCGACTCTGCAGCAATACAACACAATAAAATGCAATACATTACAAAACATTAATACACAACAAAGAGTAATGCACGGAGTATGATGTAATTACACTTAAGTACATCCTTTTAATGTAAATAACGATCGAGTTCAATGCAGTCTGTCTGTCTCTCTGTCTCTCTGTATGTCTGTTTCTTTCCATTCTATGGTTCCAGATTACTTTTACTTTAACGAGGGGAAACACTATATAAGATTCCTTCCTACAGCAACATAGCAGATAGTTCCCGCTGCTTGGCCTTGCTTCCAAGTACAAATTAACGACCACCTCTCATTTCACTAGAATAACTAATTAGTAATTACAGATACCGCTGTCTAGTAATAGTTTACTTAGGAATGGGCACACATATTGGCAAAACAAAAACTGAAACACGTAATCACGTCCTGAGGTGGGGCAGAAATGTTTAGATGTTAATGCCAGCCCATTGTGTCCCTACATGTAGGCGCCCATTAGCCTGGGTGATTATAGAATTACAATAGGTTTAGAGTAGTCCATACAGTAGAACCATAGATTATAGTGTCTACAAAAATATTACTGAGTTAATTACATGTGTGATGGTCGTAAAAGTAAAATAGCCGCAACACCTAGCGGAAGGTACGATAATAGTTAGGGTCAGATGAAACAACCACGTTCATTGGACCCCTTTATTCAATACGACCTCGCTGATTGGACATTAGAATGCAAGGAAGGCCATATATTACTATACTCTAAGAACTTTGATAGGATCATGAGTCATAAAGCAATGCATTTAATATCTTTATACTAACCGAAGTAAGCAACAGATCTTCTTAACTCCTCCTGAGACCATCCAAGTGTAATCGTCAGAGCATATCCAATCGAAAGCAGTTCAGCAAACACCCTCTCCACTATTCGCATCAGTTCCTCGGTTCTGAGTAGATCGATCAGTTGCAGCAACTCGTCATACGTCACGCAGTGAATGAAGATGACGACGCTGTGACCTTTCATGGCAGCGACGATTCTCAGTTGGGTCAGTTCCATCAACCGATTGACTTCACCCAATGGACGATTTTCTAGAATCTTCGTCAACTGGGAGATGATTTCGTCTTCCATTTCGTCTACGTTTCCCACGGCGCCTTCGATATTCGCGTGAACTCGAACAACAACTGGAAAGAGAAAGATGGGTGGCTGTTTTATTCATTTTGTAATGTCTTAGGATAACTTTTGGTGGTCTGTCTAAAACATTTGTTGGTGGTAGCGATGTTGGCGGGCACCTCTTTGGGGTTTACCCTGCGTCTGGATCCGTTAAAGAAGATTGTTCAAACGATGTTTTATTTCTTTACAACAAGTCTATTTGCAACGTATATACAGCAACCAGTTTCTCACTGTTCTTAGACATACTCTAATTTTCACTCTCCACCGCTATCGACTTATTTTACAGCATCTTGTTGTCTGTTCATCGTTCGTTGGCTCCTGTGCAGTGGAGAGCGGATTCACCCTAATGGCCTCTACCACCAACAAAACGAGTCTAAAACGACTGACCAACAAAAGTCTTTCTAAAATAGTACACGTGTGTTTATGATTTGTTGGATTGATGCACAGTGAAGTTATGTTGTAACAAAAACAACAACATTTCAAAAGACGTCACAGATGAACACACATGACTATCGCTTTATATATGTGGAACTCTTCATCAACTAAGTGTCATCCTCTCTGTACTTATTTACTTACTCATTTATTCACTGATTCTCTTATTGGGTGGGCAAGCTAAGTAAACCCGAATTTTGGGAGCGGAACGAACGCCTTCTATAATAGTCCGTGAACCCGAACAACAACTGCAAACAGAAAGATTGTTGGTCCGGTGTTGGAACTCTCAAGTTGCAACCTTGAGCCATATACAATAACCCCTTTCTTTTGGACCGACCCGTCACCTCTGATAGCGTTTATTCTGTGTCAGTTTCTTATTAATAATAGTATGCGTTAATTATTACTGTGTTCATGATTTATTAAGTAATAATTTAACTTTTCTTTATACGTCCCATGTCGTTCGCTTCAAATCGTTCGTTCAATTGTTCATTCATTCATTCATGTATTCGTTCAGCCAGTCAATCACGCAGTAAACAAGCAAGTTTTCAGCTGTAGAGTTGAAGATTTAAACTCACCTCCTCCTTCTGAAAGTAAGTCGGCAATGTGACTTTGATTAGAATCGTTTAAACAAGCTATTGTCTTTTTGTACTGCTGGAGACTGCATTTGGTCAAAATATCCAACAGTGCCTCGTTTTTCTCAGCATCAGTTGCCTTAGAACAGATGAACTGTCTCTGCCTATTGTTAATGACTTTCTCAGAAAACAACCTCACACATAGATCACTCGTATCGAGAAGATCCACCAAACTCTCTCGATTGATCTCCAATCGGCTGATGTCAGATTCATTAAGTGGCCAATCGTCACTAAAAGCAGACCCAGAACCTGCACGAACAACAAATATTCACCTGCTCTAATTCCAATCTAAATGATCAGGAGCAACAAACTGTCTAAATCTGCTGAAATATATATATATATACCTCATTTGAGAAAAATTGAAAATTGAATGATTGCATAATGCAGTGTCGTGCGTTATTGCATTACTTGCACGGCGTTATTATAACTTAAGTATCCCTTAATACTTTTAGTAACTACTTCTGTACCTATTTAAGGTTTCCTCATACTCGCACTCGAGCTTCGTGGAGGAGATGATCCCGGTGTTAGGCCATCAGCCCATAGGTGGCATTGCCATACATTGGCGGTTCGTGGCCAGGTCTTTCCGCCAAACCTGCGGTTACCTACGCAGTGGAACTGCTACTTATTTTACTGCTGCCTCTAGGGAGTGAGTCGACCTCATGGAGCTAGCGGGATTCGAACCCGCGTCCTTCAGTGCTTTTACCATTCAACTATCGCCCCGTATTTGTGTTTGACCAATTTTGGAAAAAAACGTTTTTGGACTCCACGAAGAAATGCCCTTTGTTCTCAATATCGGAATATCATCAGAAGCACCGGTCGAACGGTTCCTTTGTGCGGATGGTCAGAGTCTGAAATCAGAAGAATGGCATTAGAGTTGAATACTTTGAGATGCTTTTCTTATGCGAGTCAATAAAGACATCTAACAAAACCAACTGGTGACATGTCTCCGATTGAGGCTTGATAAAGGTATCGTACTTTTACGTAACACCTCGTATGAGGCCCAATTTGATTTGACCAGTTCATTATGAACTGACAAAAGAAATTACTTAAAAGCAAACTGTAATCGCCAGTCAATCACTAATTTAAAAACTACTTTTATGGCGACTAACATATCCTGCATGCAACATACTGTGTCACTTTGTTGTGCTAAGGAAGTTCTCAGAGAGGCGTTGCATAAATCTTCATTCATGTCTACATAAAGCATGCCATAGATGTCGGGATCTTATGCTTAATGGATTAAGCAAAAGATTCTTACCTCCGTCCTCGTTTAAATAGTTGACCAAATGAGTCTGTCCGCTGTCCAAGAGAGCTGAGACCAATTCCTTTGCTTTCTTGTTCTTTAGTATAAAATCAAGAAGTATCCTATTTTTATCCTCTGTTGTGTTGTCTTTGAGCTTGATCCTATGCAGGGCTTCTCTCGTCAAAGTTCTACTGGCCAGCAACTTATCTAGCAGTCCGAAATCTGGATCAATCCGATCCACCAGAAATCCCCTATGCTTCTCAAGTTTGTCCTCCATTACTCCCTAACTGTCTGATTGTTCGGGTTTCAGAAGACACCACCCAATAGCAATACCGTGGTGACATTGGCTCACGGCGATATTGGATCCAAAACGGACATACTACTTATTCATCCAATGCCCTTATCTTAAAGCAAAAGGCACCAATCAGTGGCCGATTCAAGCTAAACCGTCGTCAGAACTGGTGACCATTGAAGAAGTCCATGGAGTCGTAACCCAAAAGCATTAAGCCTTTTCATATGCTAATGATTTGGCCGAGAGCCCAACAATTTGACCGAGATACATATTTCTAGTATATGTTACTCTAGAATCCTAATAATTATTGGCTATATCCTGAAGTCTAGATACTGTACGTAACAGTCAAGAGCATGTGATGGAATATGATGCATATGCTGCTAATTTTAATTAGATGTACTATCAGGAAAGTGATGTAACGATGTTAGGACAAATTGATTTCCGGAAATCTTATGTCGTGATGTCCATTAGTCATTTGTTGTAAAATCCATCACATGAAAAGTGAGCATACGTTCAATATCAAACACAATCGAGTTACGCACAAAGAAAACCACGAGTTATAGCCGTTAACTTCAAGAATCGCGTTAAAATCACACCCATGTAAAGTACCTATCTGTAAACGGAAGTGGCTGGCCCGTTGGCCTAGGTCCAACGGCCTGCGAGGTTCGGGCTTGATACTCCGAGCCTAGCTAGGTCTTAAAGCTGCTCAGAGGCCCTGCTTATGTAAGTAGTTCAGTCAATCCTCATATATGAGCATCCGGTTGTACGTCATATGCTTTTTGTCCCACATAACAAAGTTATATAGCTATTAATGGTATCGGTCAGAGGTCATAGAAGCAGAAACAGGCTAAGTTACTAGATAGGTTTTGTATGCGCCCAGAGAAGGGCTGTCCACTGAACAATAAGACCTATATATTCGGAATTACTATATAACACAAACTGCAGTCATTCAAATGCAGATCAGCCTTTCAATAAAAGTGTCAACACTTCTCCGTAGGCTGACAAACGGTAGCTCGTCCAAGTGGTTGGTAAACTATTGAACTCCTGTGTATGCTGACTTTTGTGCAGAAATAGTCCTACAATGCCTACCATGGACTTAGCAGTGTAACCTTATTCTGTGACTTCTTCCTCTTATCTGTCTCTGCTGTCCAACCCCAAACATCACCCACCGTAGCTGCCACGCTGTCTCTCTGCCTGACTCTTGGATCTTGACCCGGAACCGAACCCTTTTGCCTATCGATTTTGTTTTGAATGAGCGCCTGTGAATAACCTGGTCCTCGCGGCGCTGCTTTCGTTGGGCGCTGTAGAAATATTGGAATTACGATTACGATAGTTTAAAATTACTCAAAGTTAGCCCTTATTCACAACTGAAGGCCAAGATCTCCAAAGTTCTTTCTTTAATGTCTAAATTAAACTTCCTTTATCAACAGCAGGATGCTCTTTCACGTCAACAGACATTCGCAGGTAAACGTTAATTTCGGAAAATCAGCCTTTCTTCAAAATCAACCTCACAGATACAATTATTCAAACCTCAGACTTCTTTTCTAGACATGTCTGCTAACGTACGCCAATCAGGAGGCGAGCCTTAGGCCAGCTCTACCCTTTCCCCACAGTTAAGAAGTTCGCGTTTTAGCATACACCTGGGCTGGCAGCATTCAATCAATGTCTGTCTAGTGAGCAGTTGTACACAAACACCCCATGCGCCGCCAGGCACACAAACACGAATCAACCAAGACTACCCGAACAAAGGACCTGAAAAAGCTCAATTGTTCGTTTAAGAATATTTCATACCATTCAACAAATAGTGGGTTTCTGTGATTTTCGTTCACCTCTTTTGAAAATTCTGATGAATATGGACTTATATCGGGTGACCAGTACGTGGGTACCTCCCAGGTTAAACTTATATCTACGTCCTGAACTTTTTCTAATCAAGACAAAGGTTGCTGACGCTTGCCTACCACGAAGCTTTCTGACAGAGGTGTGAGAGATAGTCTAGTGGTTGTTCTGCGTCTATTTAAATCAAGCCGATGGTGTCACGAGTTCCGTGTAACTTTCCCGGAAAAGTTGTTTACGCGAAACAGAACATATATTATGTGACTGCAATGAAGTCTATTAGTCGGTGTATAAATTATTCATACTTCATTTCATTTTGGTATTGGGTTAGAAGAAGAAATACCTTCGGGAACATCAACAGATATTCACAGTTAAAGGTCCACAGAATGTGAGTTCTGGCGCTGAAATAGTCCGTGATCCTATTGGCACCCTCGGCGTAATTCCTGAGACTGATGCGAGGGGTTAAGTAGATAGGCCTATGATTTCTTGATGACGACTCATAAGATGCAAATATAATTTGTTGCCAAAATCACTTTGGAGCACGAATAATCAGACATATTCGTTTTTAAAGTTAGCCTTAAACCTTAAACCTTAGAACTTAAACCTATGCTAGTAGTGCGCAAGAGAATCAGTACACATCTATACCAGAAAACAATAATTATTTTATTTTGGAAGTTAAAAAATTCAATTTAATTATGGGGTCTTCGATTCTCCTGCAGGATTTATAACGGAGAGTCTTCTGAATAGTGCCACTTTTGAAGCCGGGTATAACATTTTGTAAGCTTCTTAGATTGTGCAGCATAGATCGTATCAAACTAAAAATATGGACTAGTATACAATGTAACAACTTGAAAAATAATGAGAAAACCTTATCTCAAAAAAGCGCATTTTGTATAGACAAAACCCTTCAGCTTCAGAATGCTGCGTCTTCTGACTTCTAACCACAGGCCACTCACCAGTACTCTACACGAAGCCTCTGATCTCCGTATAGGTTAGCGCTCATAGGCATTTGCCCGGCTGAAATTCTGACAAGTATTGTGCTCATGAAAAACGTTGCTAAAGAATTTCGTAGACGAAAACCCGACATTCGGTCCAGTTTACATTATTGTGCGCCAGCAACAGCCGACCATTCGCCTGATCGATAGCCAGTCTCTCCGGACGATGCATCCCATCTTTCTTCCTCGGAATAATTTCTTTCTTGAACTCCAAACTGGAAGTGAGCAACAAAACTCGACTGTTATCACGATCGACAACTATTATCGATCCACTGGAATCGATAGCCAGATGGATCGGAACGAAGAGGCGATCAGAGGTAGATGCACTCTGTCCACCGAAGGACATCCTGATGTCTCCATTAGTGTCCACTGTACACACCCTGTGGAGCGGATCATCCCCTTCTCCATGACTTATCAGAAATCGACCGTTGGTTAGTTTTATTGCGTGATGTGGGTGAGCAAATCCGGCTGTTGTTGAAAGCTTTATTTCGCGAACAATCTGTCCATCTGGTGTATATACATTTATTGTGCAACCTTCTTTTTCAGCCATTAGGACATTGCAATCGTAAGTAACTGATATGCAACCGCAACCCAGTCTTGTCGTCCAACTTTTTATAAATTTCCCATTTCGATCAACTCTAAAGATTTCCTTAGGAGAATCACTATAAGCCATGTCCATCACGTACAGGCATTTGTTAATGTTGCAATATTCCAAGTCGTAGGGATTGATTAAAGAGTCCAGTCGCCAGCTACGGTTCAAAGTGAGACTCTTCAAGTCGTAGACTTCAAAGTCATTTGTGTGGAAGCTCGTCATGAACAGCTCGTCGTCTGCTATGGCAAGTCCACTGATTCCTTTGTTATTCTTTTCGGCAGCTTTGGTTCTGATTGTCTTTACTAAGACGGGATCTTCTTTGTAGACTTTGTTGTCTGAAAATTAAATTATTACAACTCTCAATTCAAGGCAACTTGAACATGGGCCTGAAAGTACACAACTAATGAATATTTTAGCTAAGGTTGGACTAACTTTAAAGAAAAAATATGACGAAAAGAAGATATTCCGCTGGTATAAATCCGCATCATTGAAGATCTTTATAAAATGTTGAAGTAGGGAGGGTAAATGAGTAATATCTTACACATAGTATTGCGTAGCGGATCCTAAGCAGAGGCTAGGATAAAGGTGTTCGAACCCGAGCCAAATTAAAGGTCATTCAAAGGCCATTTATTTTTAACTAGTGTCATTTCTTGTTCTTCGGCCTTTGATCCTGAAAAGGACGAATCCCACTGTCAAAGACACGGAGCCAATGCATCGCAGGACCTGCCGCTTACATTCCATATTACGCTGGTGCCGAATTATAATGCCTTGTGACAGAGGCGCGTGCGTGTGCTCAAACAATTTGTCCAGGGTCGTTGCACGAAATCCACTCAGCAGACGAGAACCCACAATCGTCTCATCACAGACCCAGTGAGTCCTATGACACCCCAAGAGCGGTGGAGCCTAAAACAACACATTTCGCATGTGCGGAATTCTAGTTCATTCGGTAGAGCGTTGGGTCTGTAATCTAACGATTGCGGGTTCGAGCCTGCTGAGCAACGATCAGGACCATGTTGTTCACACGCACACACACACATCATACACAAGTCTGTCTCACGCTTCAGATTTAGACTTACATACCTTGCGGTAGCAACAAGTGCAATAAGTAGGCACATCATTAAAATTGTAGCGCCTTTTCTAGTTCCTGTCAAAGAAACGATCTGATGGAGTCCTTGTAATATTATGTCGTGATACGTCGTACTTACTTTCTTCTTGTTCTTCTTGTTGTCTTCTCCGTTCCTCTAACAAGTCCGCATATTTTCTGCGTTCATTAGAAAGTTCTTTTTCAAGCTCTTCGATCTTGGCTTTATCTGACATGGGTTAAAATATACACAATTTAATATTTACAAGGCTAAGAAAAGTTTTTCATGAAGTATTTAGCGATCAACCAAGTCTAACTAAAAATACAAATAAATACAGACTATGTGGAAATACCGAACAAACAAAGCAATTGATAGTTCTTGTTCTTCTGATAAACAGAAGCGCAGAACGCTTGAATAGTTTTTGCAATGGGTGTTTCTATAGACAAGACTACGTATCTAAGTTTACATAGCGCATTTCTGGGCAAAAGATTTGGTCTGGAAAAGTCTTTGACAGGGCAAACCACAAAATCTCATGAAACTCAACCACTAATGTATTAGAGGTGAAGGCATTTCAAAAAAATATTCTGGCTTTTCTGTACAGAATAGTCTTCAAATGACATTAAAAATTTACCCACCAAGTTTCAGGAAAAAGTTAAGCTTGATTTATCTGTATTAAACCTTTAACATATCAGAGGTCATTAGTTCATCTCAAATGTGTATTACGTGCTCCTATATTACATTTTGTGTTTGCACATCTCCTTGCTATGCCTGTAAAATATTAAATGAACTGTTATTACTGCCAAAATATTACTTGGAGATAGGCCACTCCAGCTTTAATGGATCCCTCTGACACTTTCGGGTTGACCCTTTGACTTCTGCATTAATCACTGTAAAATTGGATTATATACTTATTGCGGTTATGCGGTGGTGGTGTTCTGTCAATAAATGGCCAAACTAACTAAAACTACAATACAGTCTTACAAAAGCTGTTTAGGTTAACTGTACCGCGTTCAGAGCCATGCAGCTGTGGTAGTTCTTCTGAATCAGCTGGACGTGACCTCAGTTCAAATACTTCCGATTCTTTATACAGCGTCGATGAAGATATGCCTTTGCTTAGGGTTAATTTGGACGAATGGCTCTTATAGCCACTGGATTGTCCGCTGTAAATTGAGAGTCGCGTTGATCTTATGGAAGATCTCGGTGAACGTTGATCAGAGAGCCATCGGTTTATATCTGCAACATCAAACAGTAGATAACTATTTAAATTAGCCTGAAGTTGGTTCCAGTTTTTCTGTATCGTAATATTAAACGACGTGCAGATGCAAGTGGGTAGGCACATCTTTTAATTTTACGAATTTTACCAAATTTATTAAAATTTAATTATTGTATTTCTAGTTATCTAAATATTTTATATGACACCGAGTAAAAGCCTTTCAAAGGCGTTAATCCATTCATTGTGACAGATCTATTAGAGTTGGAAGAAGATAGGTCGAAATTCTGTCCTGAGCGGTCTATGGTAGAAGAGTTGGCATTTTCAGTGGCAGGTTGTTTGAGAGGGGCTGAGAGGTACTCGCATTGTCGTACGGGGTAGAAAGTAAGGAACAAATCCCCTATGTCTACATTATTAATATGCACGCAATTGACCAAACTATGGCGTCTTTGTAAGAACCCGCAAAAAGGCTTTTCAAAAACAAGGTAGGTTATACATAACTATAATATCTATTGAAGATGTTTTATACACATGCGAGAAACGTTCCTGGGTTTGAAAATGACCACAGAATTGAGAACTAGCTCACCTGTATCAGCCACCGGCAATGCACTTATATTTCAATCTTAAAAGAAATGCGTAATGGTCCAAGAAGTGCTAACCCCGAAATCGACCTTCTTCGACCAATGCAGTTGAAAGTGGCCCCTTGGCAACTGTTAGCGTTGACATACCCCTGCTTAAAGATACATCACCAGAACCTGAAATAGCACCAAAGAACTTATATAATTTTACAACCTTAGCTACCTCGATAACTCTTTATGCAATAAGACAATACATTAAGCCATGCCATAAATATATAGTACAATTTTTAAAAAAATCTGATTTCAAGATCCTGCAATATATTATAAGTAATATGATATATACGTAGTGGTCTTTCAGTCAAAAGATTAATATAGTTCATGTTAATATATAAAGCCTATTAACTTATACTATTAGAAAATCTGTTGAAAGTCAATGTGCTCTACTTCACACTGAGTGGTGAAAAATTCGAGCGAAGTTTAAAACAGTGTTCATGCAGCATAGTGCCGTTTTATGTTTTTGGTGACCCGAGACGTTGGCTTCTAACCTGGGAAGTTAGCTTCCGACCCGGGATATTGGCTTGTACATCAGTGTGCTTCTACCAAGGCAACTATGTACATGATTTTGAGATTACAGTAGATTAGAATAGATCATATCACATCAAATCACAAAGCCTGAGATGAGATTATATATTATTAAATTAGATTACGTAATGTTAGGTTAGATTAGGTTGTATTCATGTATGTATGTGTCTATGTGTGTATGTATCTATGTGTGTATGTATGCATGTATATATGTACGTATGCATATATGTAAACATATTCATTAATAACAAAAGTTCATCAATCGTAGAAAACAGACTAGACTGTCATAGACTATACTAGAATATATTGCAATCATAGGCACAGGTTAGCGTTTCGGATGAATGAAGCCAAATCATAGAGATTCTATAGAATACCTTCAGTTTCTTGAGGATTTCTTTCCGTGATTTCGGCCTTGTCCAATAAACGTTTCTTTTTGCTAAATCTTTTTCTCACCCATTCTGTATAACACATACGAGATTTCATAGCTAAAATACCGATAAGCAGCTGATAGATTTAAAAGACAGCTGAAAACTCTAAACTAAAATGAAGCAGATAGGCCACAAACTTTGTATTGATACTCGACTTATGATACTCGACTCGACCCGTGAATACGCTGCGATGTAAGGGAGGTTCTAATAATGTTAATTGATATGTGAAAGGCTACAAAGCAATTGTCTAGTGGACAAAGATAGAAGAGCCAGTCAACTTATAAATTGGTTCCCTGAAGAGAGAAGAAGAAGAGGAAGGCCAAGGAACAGCAGGCCGGAAACCATTAGAGATGACCAGAGATGCCTGGAGATGTCTCGAGAAGGGGAAAAAGACTGACGCTGAAGAGAAATAAGTGAAGATGGCACGTTGCTCTATGTGCAGAATTACACAAGAAGATTTAGGTAAGTAAGTATAATTCCACGCAACTCTTCTCCTCAGGTCGAAACTAGGACTACTGAAATGTCGTGATCAAAATATAAAAAATTGATTGTAGCTTCAGCCTGGCTGGCACAATAATATTAATTGCATTATTAAAACACTGTGTAATATTATTTTACTATTGATTCACTCACTAATTATAATAGTGCTCACGTTAAAAGCATAATGTAAAAATGTAAATCTGAACCACACTCTTATGACAGCATCGAGAATATAAAAATGCTTGAATACGTTCATACTTCCTAAACTTGGAAGCTTTATTGAACGTTTTTCCTTATCTTCGTTAGAATGTGGTGCACCATCGTTTGCTGATTTGGGCGAATCCTCCGACTCTGGAGCAATAGAATAGAGTACAATACAATTAAATGTTACATAACTTATTACATTATGTTATTACACTATAAAGCTTAATGCTTGGAGTGCGATGTATGTCATATAATTAGACGGATGTTTAGTATATTGTTTATATGCAATTAACAATGCAAGGAGTACAATGCAGTAAAGAACAATGAAAAGGAACACAGCGATCACCGTATTGTGCAGTGTGAAAAAATATTTCTGATTTTCCATTTGGACGCCTACATAATGTTTTCTACTTCACGTGATTTGCTTAAAGTGGTGATTAATAAAGTATTTTCAAGAAATCCATTCTGCATTGTCATCTGCATCGCTCGTTATCTGTTCGCCTGTATATCTGTCTCCTTATCTGTTTGCCTGTCTATCTGTCTGTCTGTCTGTCTGTCTGCCCGTCTGCCTATCTACTTACTACGGTTCCTTGTCAGTAGCCATATTCTTCCCAGATTACTTTTACGGTAACAGGACAATAACCCCCTGGACAATTACCCCCCGGACAATTACCCCCGGACAATTACCCCCCTATACAGTAAAGAGTAGACATGAAAGACTTACCATACATCAAAAACTAATTATTAGACAATTATTAGACAACTGGGCATAGAGTAGACATGAAAGACTTACCATACATCAAAAACTAATTATTAGACAATTATTAGACAACTGGGCACAGAGTAGACATGAAAGAATTACCAAACATCCAAAACTAAATATTGGACAATTTCTGGCTGGTCACCCATCACAACCTCCAAGGAAGAAGTATGCTGACCCCAATGCACGGATTTTGGCCGTCATTAGCAATTAGAATGAGCGCACTGTTCTTGACTATCTACGTGGAATAGCTCACAACCTTTCCTTTTAAGTTCAATTAACTAATAAACAATAAACAGCATTTTCTGTTACACATTTAATTTCATACTGTAACGTTGCATGGTTCTCCAATATATGTCTAATAAATTAATATATAAACTGTATGAATAATATACATAATTTGTACATTTATATAATTAATATATCAGTGTAGGGGGTTATTGTCCCGGGGGTTATTGTCCGGGGGTTATTGTCCGGGGGTAATTGTCCAGAGGGTTATTGTCCTAGAACCACTTTTACAATTAGCAACACTAAATAATTGTCTAAGTTAACCATCTGCAGCAAAACAGCAGATGGTTCCTGCTGCTGGCCCTAGTTTCCAAGTTCAAATTAACGATCGTCTCTCAATGCACCAAAAGGGCTATTTATAGATACTGCTGGAATAGTTTACTTAGGCATGGGCACCTATAGGAATTTATGCAGAGGCGCAACACATACACTGGTTTAGGTAAGCACGGCCTGATGTGGGACAAAAATGTTGAGATGTGAATTCTGGGACTTGATATGTGCCAGCCCATTGTGTCTCCTCGCGTGGCGCCTGTGTGCTTTTATGGTTATAGAATAACAATGGGCTTAGCATAGTTTAAAGAGTCCAATCATAGATCTTAGAGTTTAAAAAGATATTGCTGTGAAACTTCCATGTGTAGTGGTCAAGAAAGCAAAACAGCCGCGACACCTAGCGGAAGATATGATACAGGTTAGAGTCAGATGTTGCAGCCACGTTCATTGAGCCCATTTATTTTATACAACCTCGCGTATTAGCCCATAACATAACGTCTTTGGACAACCCCACGGAATTGACGCAGCGCTCTTGAATAAGCTGGTGCCATGCTCTTAGCTTTTAAGTAGCGCTTTAGAAATGTCGAGTTTACGATTACTATTACGAACTTCGTCGATTACATCGTCACTATGCGCTTGACGTTTTATAAGGTAAAAAGGCCTTAATCACTGGAGTGCATGGACTGCAACATATTAGTATGCTCTAAGATTTTTGATAGGAATACCGAAAACCATGTAAAATGGATCGATGCACTGAATCTTATTACTAACCAAAGTAAGCAGCTGATCGTCTTAACTCCTCCTGAGACCAAGTAAGTGTAACCGTCAGAGCATATCCAATCGAAAGCAGTTCAGCAAACACCCTCTCAACTATACGCATCAGTTCCTCGGTCCTGAGTAGATCGATCAGTTGCAGCAACTCGTCATGCATTATGCAATGAAAGTAAATGACGACGCTATGGCCTTTCCTGGCAGCGATGATTCTCAGTTGGGTCAGTTCCATCAACCGACTGACTTCATCCAACGGTCGATTTTCTAGAATCTTCGTCAACTGGGAGATGATTTCGTCTTCCATTTCGTCCACGTTTCCCACGGCGCCTTCGATGTTCGCATGCACTTGAACAACAACTGAAAACAGAAAGAGTGGTGGTGCTTTATAGGCGACTGAATTTGCAAGTCGCAACTGTGCCTCATAAACGAACCCCTTTTCTTTTCGACCAACCTTTCACCGCTGATAGCGTTTTAACTGTGTTAATTAGTTAATTATTAAGCAATTAAGTAAGTGAGTAATGCATCTGTTAATACGCCCTATGTCCACTGAGGGAGAAATCTTAGGTGTGGGTGATCACAGTGGTCAGACAACCACAAAAAAGAGAACGACATAAATAGATCTCAAGTCGCTTTACGAATGAGTCTAGGAAGATATTGTTTTGACTAATGTAAACTGGAAGATTAATCCAGATGGCTAGTGCAGATTTGCTGAATTCACGTCGTGAGAATACAGACCGATAGTTTCTGATATCAGAGAGAGACGAGAGATATTAATACAAATATGCATTGTATATAGAACTGTAATTATTAATCGTTAAATAACAATCGAACTTTCTTTAAATCGTTCCAAGTTCGTTTCAAATAGTTCTTTCGTTCAATCGTTCATTCAGTCAGTCAGTCAGTTGGTCACTCACCCAATCATGCAGTAAGCTGTAGTTTTCAGCTCTAGGTTTGAAGATTTGAACTCACCTCCTCCTTCTGAAAGTATGTCGGCAATGTGACTTTGATTAGAATCGTTTAAACAAGCTATTGTCTTTTTGTATTGTCGAAGACTGCATTTGGTCAATATATCCAACAGTGTCTCGTTTTTCTCAGCATCAGTCTGCTTAGAACAGATGAACTGTCTCTGCCTGTTGTTGATGACTTTCTCAGAAAACAACCTAAGACATAGATCACTCGTATCGAGAAGATCCACTAAACTCTCCCGATTGATCTCCAATCGGCCGATGTCAGATTCATTAAGTGGCCAATCGTCCCCAAATGCAAACCCGAAACCTTCACCAACAACAAATATTGACCTATTTTAATTCCAGTCTAAATGATCAGTAGCGGTAACTTGGTCTAATCTATTGAAATGTACTATATATTATGGGACACGGTAGCCGATTGGATGGGTTTCAATCTGTGATTTTTGTGTTCTTCAGTGACTAGTCATTTTCGTAAATCTCTGTCTACCTTTAGTTCTAAGTTTAATTTCATCAGGATTAGAGATGGATGTTCAACTCAAACAAACAAGTCTACCTTAAATACTTTCAACTACACTTCATTTTCAAAACATCATCTAGAGGTAGGCCTATGGAGTATTTTCGTTTCATTTTCGCTAATTAGCTCAATTAATAAAGTAGGACCTTATTTACTGATTTAAACTTTAGCACAAATATAACCAATAGATGAGGGAGAAGTTATGTATCATAGTATAAATCTCCAAAATTTCTCGGTGCCTAAGAATAAATTAATTGAAACATGTATGATATATAAATATTTATCTTGTTATAGTAATACTAGCTGACTGCACGAGACTTAGCTGTTTTTGTTAGTAGTATTGTGCAAGCCATTGTTAAAAGAAATCAAAAGCTTGCCAGCTAAATCCAATTCATAATGCATCTTGCACAACACCTGTTAGAAAGTAAATGATGGAAGACTTTACCAAGCTCAAGTAAGAGCAGAAGCACTTGTTACTAATTTTACAATGAAAGATATGCAGTATTTTTGAACCACTATTTTACAAACTACCTTTATGTCAATTACCTTCTCCTGCATGCAACATGCTGTATCACATTATTATGATGCTTAAATTCTCAGAGAGGCATAATATAGATGTTCCCGCATGTCTAAATACAACCACGCCATGGATTTTAATATCTTACGCTTATTGGAAGAAGCATGAGATTCTTACCTCCATCCACGTTTAAATAGTTGGCCAAATGAGTTTGTCCGCTGTCCATGAGAGCTGAGACCAATTCCTTTGCCTTCTTGTTCTTTAGTATAAAATCAAGAAGTATCCTATTTTTATCCTCGGTTGTGTTGTCTTTGAGTTTGATCCTATGCAAGGCTTCTCTCGTCAAAGTCTTACTGGCCAGCAACTTATCTAACAGTCCGAAATCCGGATCAATCCGATCCACCAGAAACTCCCTGTGCTTCTCGAATCTCTCCTCCATTACTCCCTATCTTTCAGAGTAGTCGGATTTCGGAAGACACCGCCGAACAGCAATACCTTCGTGACATTGGTTCACGGCGATATTGGATCGGAAACGGAGATACTGCTACACATACTATTCTACTATTTCACCAAATGCCCTTATCTTAGAGCAAACGGCATCAAGCAGTGGCTGCTTCAAGTTAAACCGTTGTTAAAACTCGTAACCATTGAAGAAGTCGAAACATAAAAGCATAAATTTGTTCCGTGTGCTAATGATTTGGCCTGCAGCCCAACAATTTGTCTGAGATATAAACGTCTAGTAAATGTTATTCTAGATTGCTCTTCATTATTTAGCAAATCCCGAAGTGTAGATACTGTACGCAACAGGTTTAGGGCATGTGACGCTTAAGCTGCCAATTTTAATTATACTTACTGTCTTGAGAGAGTTGTACAGTAGTTAAGACAAATTGATGTCCGAAAATCTAATGCCATGCTGCCCATTAGTCATTTGTCGAAATAGTCCATAATATCAAAATTGAGAATACGTTCAATCTCAGATACAACTTCTTCATCATATGTCGCTTTCGTCTTACTCACAATGAAGACCACGAGTTTTAACTATTGACTAAGAATCGCTGAAAACACCACACACATGTTAATTGCCGATCTGCAAGTGAAGATAGCAGGCCTGTTGGCCTACGTGCAACGGACTGCTAGGCTTGGACCCAACACGCGCAGCTGCGTCTAAAAGCTGCTCAAAGGCTCTGTTTATATAAGTAGCTGAGTCAAGCCTAGTATATAATTTATGAGCATCCGTTTTGTGGGTCGTGTGCTTTTTGTCCCAGATAACTCAATATGTATTATTAGTATTAACGACATCGGTCAGAGTTCGAAGAAGCCCAATCGGGCTAAATCACAAGACAGATTTTATATGCGCCCAGAGAGGTGGAATCCATTGCAAAATATAAGCCCTATATTCGTAATTACTACATCACACGCTTTACCGATCATGGAACTTTTATTGAAAGGAGCTTTTATTGACCGGCCTATCTGCATTTGAATAAGCAGATCAGCCTTTCAATGAAAGCTCGTTTGCTCATTAAAGAATATTTCATAACATTCATCAAAACGTGGATTTCTTTGATTTTCGATTATCTCTCTTGAAAAGTCTGATAGATATGGACTTATAATTTATAATCAGTAAGTAAGCGATTTTGGATAATTGCCAGGTTAAACTTACATCTACGGCCTGAACTTCTTCTGTTCAAGACAGAGGTTGCTGGCGTTTACCTACCATTAAGCTTTCTCAAATAGGTGTGCACTACAGTCTACCGGTTGCCCTACGTCTATTTAAATGAAGTCGGTAATGTCACGTGGCTTTCTTAAGATAGACAGGAGGAATAAATTAAAGGGCTTAAGTTGAAAAGTGAATACGATAGGATAGTAATACTAGTGGCAACTAGGTTCAGAATCATAGATTGGATTGAAATTTTTAATTGTATATTTAGTAACCTTACGGTTAGGGTAACGGTTAAGAATAAGCAGAGGAAGAAGGTTAGGGTTAGATAAAAAGCATAAGATATTCGGCGATTTGGTCAGAAAATGATAGGAAACTACTACTGGTGCACCCTAGGTTCAGAATAACCGGTTTGATTGAAACATGTAATTGTCTATTTAGTAACCTTAAGGTTAGGCTTACAGTTAAACTTATCGCTCACGTGCAAACATGATCACATCAGACGCGCAGCCAGGCAAATATTGTTTAGTCCACACGAAGCTGATACTGCTGTACTAACATTCTAAACTGATAACAGGCTGAGGCACTTCTAATTTGAAAGTGGTTTATGTTTAGGATCAGGAGCTGTACCATCAGTGCTTGATCAGCTTGTCATTAGGTAAAGCCTGTTCGACAGCAGCAGTTTTCTGCAGACATGGTCACGACTTCATAAATGGTCGTCAGTTCACAAATGGTCATGAGTTTACAGTGGCAAAGACACCCAATGCAACCAGTTTCTTGCCAGTCGAACATTCCCTTGCATATGCACTGCAGCATCATCGTGAAGGCGTTCGAACTGATAGTTCAGCTAAAGTGATAATTTCTATGCATCAAAAGAAACCAACACAAGTTTTTATACAGGCTCAACTTCTGTGACAACTCATTTTTATACAGGCTCAACTTCTGTGACAACTCAGTCTCCCCAAGTTGATGTATGTGACTTGCATAACTATTCTTCATCACTCGCAAGGTGATCATTCACCACCTAAATATAACACAGCATTTGCTCGATAAAAGCACAATTCTAGCGAGACGACTTTGCGGCAATGCTACAATTCTAAACAAAGCTTTTGAGTTTCTGTTTGCTAATACTGTATTTTAGAGCCATATATATGTTTATATATTTCAGTACATGCTCTATATACTGGATCATATAAATTAAGTTCTTGAGTTTTTATTGGCTAATATTGTATTGAGAGCCATATATATATATATATGCTTATATATTTCAGTTCCTGCTTTATATACTGGAACATATGTGCTCAAGATATAAATACAGTATTGAAATCTGACTATAGTGTAGACTGTATAAGTCTGTTTAGAAATTATTCATACTTTATTTATTTTGGAATTGGGTTAAAAGATGAAATACCATCGGAACCATCAACAAATCTTTCAGTTGAAAGTCTACAGAATATGAGTGCTGGCGCTGAAATAGTCTGTTATCCTATTCCCACACTAGGCCTAATCCTTGTGACTGATGTGAGGTGTTGAGCAGATAGGCTTACAAAACCTAGATGACGACTCATGAGGCAAGTCCAACATAAAATGCGCAGGTAAAATTACTTTGAGCGCAAATTATTAATTCAATTCATTTATAAAGTTAGCCTGTCAGAACTTTAATCTATACTAATAGCATACATTAGAAGTAGTACACACTACTACACACACGCCTCTATACATATTAATAAACAACATTACTGCTACTTTAGCTTTTAAAATGTCAATTTAATTATGGGGCCTTCGATTGTCCTGCCGTATTTATGTCGGCGGGTCCTCTAAATAGTGTCATATTGTGGCTGAGATTAAATGTTCTCAGCTTTGATCATGTTGTGCAGCATGGCGCGTATTAAACTGCAAAATATGGATTATTATACAAAGTCTAAACATAAAACATGATTCAAAACTAGCTCACTAAATCTTATTTTGTTAGAAAAACCTCTCAGCTTCAGGGGGTTTCGTTCTCTGACTCTCCACCAGAAGAGCTGCCGCTGGACACCTTTGGGTGCTGTGCCTCAGATCCCCATATAGGCTCGCGTTTCATGTCAAAATCCTAGTTCTCCGTTGCTTTGATGGAAAAGCTATCCTTGCCTCCATACACACCATATGGTGTTAACTGCTATTATGCCTATGAAAAATGTTGCTAAAAAATTTTGAACACTAAAACCCGACATTCGCTCCAGGTTAGATCGTTGTGCGCCAACAGCAGCCGACCATTTGCGTGATCGATAGCCATTCTCTCAGGACGATGCATCCCTTCTTTCTTCCTCGAAATTATTTCTCTTGTGAACTCCAAATTGGAACTGAGCAACAAAACTCGACTGTTGTCGCGATCAGCAACGATTATCGATCCATTGGAATCGATAGCCAGAAAGATCGGAGTGAAGAGGTGATCAGATGTAGATCCATTCTGTCCACCGAAGGACATCCGGATGTCTCCATGAGTGTCCACCACACACACCCGGTGCAGCGAATCTTCCCCTAATCCATGACTCATCAGAAATCGACCGTTGGTTAGTTTTATGGCATGACGTGGGTAAGCAAATCCTGCTCTTGTTGACAACGCTATTTCGCAAACAATCTGTCCATCTGGTGAGTATTCGGTTATTGTATAACCTTCAAAGGCAACCATTACGACATTGCCATCGTAAGTAACCGATATGCAGCCGCAACCGTAACCGTAACCCGTTTTTGTTGTCCAACTTCTTAGCAATTTTCCATTTCGATCAACTCTAAAGATTTTCTGGGGAACTTTGCCATCCGTAGCATCCATCACGTATAGGCATTTGTTCACATTGCAGTATCCCAAGTCGCAGGGACTGATTAAAGGGTCCAGTCTCCAGCTACGGGTCAAATTGAGACTCTTCATGTCGCAGACTTCAATGTCATTAGTCTGGAAGCTTGTAATGAACAGCTCGTTGTCTGCTATGGCAAGTCCACTGATTCCTTTCCTATCTTCTTCTGCGGCTTTTGTTCTGATTGTCTTTACTAAGATGGGCTCCTCTTTGTAGTCAACTTTGTTTTCTAGAAATTAAATTACTACAACTTTCAGTTCAAGGAAACTTCAACACTAGCCTAAAAGTATACAACTATTGAACATTGTGGCTAAGGTTGGACTAATATTTAAAATAAATGTGATGGGAGAGAAAATATGACGGTAGGTTAAGACCGTTTTATGCAGGTCGTTACAATTTTGAAGTAGGAATGATAAATGGTAATACTTTATAATAGCATCTTGCAGCAAATCCTAAGCAGAGGCTAGCATAATTGTGTTCAAATCCGTGCCAAATTAAAGTCCATTCAAAGACCACTGATTTTATGAGCCGGCAATGGACGAATGCCAAGATGCCAATGCATCTCAGGACCTGCCATAATTACCTTAAGTAAACACATTAATAAAATTGTAGTGCCCTTCTAGTTCCTATCAAAGTAGCAATCTGATAGATTCCTTGTAATATTATGTCGTAATATTTCTTACTTACTTTCTTCTAGTTCTTCCTGTTGTCTTCTCCGTTCCTCTAACAGGTCCGCATATTTTCTGCGTTCATTACAAAGTTCTTTTTCAAGCTCTTCGAGCTTGACTTTATCTTATATGGTTTAAAACATACACAATTCATTATTTACCTGAGGTGCAAGGCTAAGAGAAATTCTTCATGAAAAATTTTGCAAATGCCCAACTCTAACTGAAAGAATTTCAAATTAATGCAGAATATATGTCACAGGATATGCTAAACAGGCAACACTTTTGGTATTTGCTTACTTCCTATAATGCAGCTATTGTTCTTATGATAAACAGAAGTGAAGAACGCTTGAGCAGTTTTGCAATGTGTGTATCTAGAGAAGACTAAGTATCTACGTTTATTTAGCGCATTTTTGGGCAAATGGTTGCAACATTACAATTAATGAAAAATTAATTATGTAAAACTGATTATAATTGTGTTATCTCAGTTACTGGGTGTTTATTTGGACCAGCACCTTATTTGGAAAGAATATATTACGCAAACATAAAAAACTAGCCAAGAATATTAACATACTATCAAGTATCTGCAATTGTCTGCCTAAAATAACCCTACATAACTCATATTATTTCTGAGTTTTTCCTTATTTGACATATTTTAATATATCGTGGGCTTCAAATTATGCTTCTTATTTGAAACAATTAGAGATTATACAAAAACGGTCTTTCGAAACATTTTTATATCGCAAATCCATTTATCGAACGTATAATATATTCTAACAAGGAGATATAAATAAGTTTGAAATAAATTATTCGTGTTTCACTATCATCACTAATTATTATCTAGCACAGCTGATGGTTACTTTTATCAAGGAACTGTTGTACATAGTCACAACGTAAGAACTTCGTTAAATTGCCGCAGCATATAATAGGATTAAATTATTTTCAAAGAAATACTCTAGTCTTTCTCTCTTGAATAGTCTTCCAAAAGAAATTACAATGTACCCTCTCCTAAAGAGTTTAAGAAAAAAGTTCTATGTGTTAGGTTATTAGTTCATCTCAACTGTGTATTACATTACCCTACGTTACATATTGTGTTTGTACGCCTCCTTGCTATGCATATAAAATATTAAGTGCACTGTTATTACTGCGAAAATATTACTTGGAGATAGGCCACTCTAGCCTTAGTGGGTCACTCTGACTCTTTCGGGTTGACCTTTTGACTCCTGCAGTAATCGCTATGAATTTTGATTTCTACTTATTGCGGTAATACGGTGTCGATGTTCTGTCAACATAGATATTTAAACTAACTAAAACTTCAATACAGTCCTAGAAAGCAGTGTAAGTTAACTGTACCGCGTGCAGAGCTATACAGCGGTGGGAGTTCTTCTGTAGCGGCTAGATGTGACCTTGGTTCAAATACTTTCGAATCGTAGGACAGCGTTGACGAAGGTAAGCTATTGCTTATGGTTAATTTGGACGAAAGGCTCTTATAGCCAATGGAATCCTCGCTGAAACTAGAGAGTGGCATTGAATTCATGGAAAATTTGGGCGAATCTTGATCAGAGAGCCATCGCTTTACGGCTGCAACATCAAACAGTAGATAACTATTTAAATTAACCTAAAACTGGTTTCAATTTTTCTGTATCGTAATATTAA
The DNA here is from genome assembly GCA_964023275.1 of Norana najaformis. Lineage (NCBI taxonomy): Eukaryota > Metazoa > Annelida > Clitellata > Crassiclitellata > Hormogastridae > Norana > Norana najaformis. The sequence continues at coordinate 5,347,777 of OZ029914.1, read as the reverse complement.
AGGAATGTGCAGATGCGAATGGAAAGGCACATCTTTTTTGTAAGAATTTTATCAAATTTATTAAAATGTAATTATTATTTATATTTAGTTATCTATTTATTTTATACTGAACCTACTAAGAACCTCTCAAAGGCGCTGATGCATGCATTGTAAGAGGTCTAATAAGTCCGAATAACATAGTTCAAAATTGTTTTCTAAGCTGTCTGTGGTAGAACAGTACGTATAATCAGTGCCTAATTGTTTGAGAGGGTCTGTCCAACCGAGAGAGAGAGAGAAAGAGGAAAAGAAAGAGAGACAGAGAGACAGAGAGAGAAAGAGAGAGAGAGAGACAGAGAGAGAGCAAGGTGTGCTCGCATTGTACTACGGGGTAAATGTAAAAGTTCACGGTTTTCTGTAGCGACCCAATGGTCTCGACCCTGCTCATTTTTCAGTGAATTTGTCGGGTGAGTTCCTTCGCCACCGCTGCCCGTTTGAATGGGCGGGGTGGCATGGGAACGACAAGTCCTCAAGGCTGCAGCACATTAATATGCACGCAATCAGCCAAACTATGGCGCCTATGTAAGAACCCGCAAAAAAGCTTCGTTAAGACGTCGTAGGCTCTATATAACTTAAATGTCTAATAAGTTGGTTTTTCGGCAAGCGAGCTACGCTATGGAATGTTGAAAATGGCCACAGAAGTAACCATTCGCATACACGTATCAACCATCTACATGTACAATGCACTTATATTTTAATTTTAAAAGAAATGATTAATGGTCCACTAGGTGTTAACCTTCATGTCGGCCTTCTTTGACCAATACAGTTGAAAGTGGCCTATTGGTCACTGTTAGCGTTGACAGATTTTTGCTCAAAGACAGGTCACCAGAATCTGGAAGAGCATTGCAGAGCGGATATAATTTAACAAGTTTAGTTAATTCGAAGACTCTTCATGCAATAAGACACAATGCAATACACAATGCCATAAATAAACTGTAAAATTGTATATGAAACTATTTTAAAAACACTGCAATTTATCATGATGGATATAGTTTATATGTTTTGTCTTTCAGTCCAAAGACCGCTACAGTCCATATTGATATACAAAGTTAATTTACAATCATATGAAATCTTTAGAAAGACAATTATGTGTACTATTTTTTGCATGTTGAATCCAATAATCGAAGTATTACAAAGCGCTGTACCTCACCCAGTGGACTTTAGAAGCAAAGGTTAAAAACAATGTTCATGCAGCGATGGGTCATTTTATGTTTTTTTGACTCGGGATGTTGGCTTCTGGCCCAGGATTTTGTTTTCCGACCAGGGATTTTGGCTACTGACCCGGCATGTTGGCTTGTGACCGGGGATTTTGTCTTCCGACAGGGGATTTTGGCTACTTACCCGGGATGTTAGCTTCTGACCCGAATATTGGCTTCTGACCGGGTTTTTGTCTTCGACCAGGGATTTTGGCTACTGACCCGGGATGTTAGCTTCTGACCCGGGATCATGGCTTCTGATCAGGGATTTTGGCTTCTGACCGGGGATGTTGGCTTCTGACCGGAGAATTTTGACTTCTGACCGGGGATGTTGGCTTCTGACCGGGGATGTGGCTTCTGACCCGGGATATTGGCTCGTCTGTTGATGTGGTTTGGGGCCCAAGGCATCACGTTGCTAAAAGCAACGCTAAGTATGAGTTCAGACACTAGAGTACATTAGAATAGATCACATCACATCAAATCACAAAGCCTGAATGCTGATTAAATACTAAAGTAAATTAGTGTAGATTAGTTTTGGTTAGATTAGATTGTATGGGTGTACAGTATGCCTATGCATGTATGTAAATAAAGCCATTAAGAACAAAAAATTCATCACTAAGTGAAATGTGCTCAGATTAGAATAAATTAGATTAAACAGACCAGACTATCTTAGACTATAATAGAATAGGCCTATATTACAGTCATAGGCACAGTTAAGCGTTTCAGATTACAAATGAAGCCAAATCACAGAGATTCAACAGAATACCTCCAATTTCTTGAGGATTTCTTTCCTTGATTTCGGCCCCCTCCAGTGAGCGCTTCCTTTTGCTAATTTTGTTTCGCACCCACTCTGTATAACAAACACGATGAGACTGGCGATGAAGAGAGATAAGTGAAGGTACTGCGTTACTTGATGTGTAGAAATGCACAAAATAGTTTAAATAAGTAGGCCTAAGGAAGTAAACATAATGCCTTGCAACTTGCATGCGTATGCGATTCGAAAGCTCATTCATCTGCTCCAGTATAATCGAAGACTTCCTTTTAAGCGTCATGACCAAAATAAACAAAATTAATGGTTGCTTCAGCCAGGCTGGCATAACTATAATGTTAATTGCTTAATAATTACAACATTGCTTAAAATGCAACTTGTGATTCACTAATAATTATAATATTGATTGCGTATTATGCATGATAATGTAAATTCTCTACTACACATTCACGAGTACTTATAGATAATAAAAATGCGTCGATGAGTTCATACTTCCGACATTTTGAATCTTTATTGGACGTTTTTCCTTCCCTTCTTTAGAATGCGATGTTGAGTCGAAAGATTCCTCCGACTCTGCAGTAATACAGTAAAATAAAATGCAATGCAATACATTACAAAACATTAATGCATAACAATACGTCATGCATGGATATGGTTTAATTAAATTTAAGTGCATCCTTTTAAGGCAATTAACAATGTATCGAGTATAATGCAGTAAATTATAATGAAGAACAATACAGCGATTATCGCATTGTGCAGTTGGTAATAGATTTCTGATTTTCCATTTGGACACCTACTTCATGTTTTCTACTGTAAGTGGTTCGTTTGAAACCTTTCTGCATTGTCATCTGTATCGCCCTTCATTTGTCTGTCTGTCTGTGTGTCTGTATGTGTGTCTATCTGTCTATTTCTCTCCTTACCACGGTTCCTTGTCAGTAGACATATTCTTTCCAGATTACCTTTACTTTAATAAGGAGCGACGATATCTAAACTCATCATCTGCAACAACTCAACAAATAGTTCCTGCTCCTGGACTAGTTTCCGAGTTCAAATAAACGATCACCTCACATTGCACCAGAAAGGCTAATTATAAATACTTAGGGGCATTAATAATTTACTTAGGCATGGGCGTCCATAGTTCGATCATACTATCCCTCTTCTCCAGAATCTACACTGCCTACTGGTTCGGAAAAGGATTAAGTTCAAAGTTGCGATGCTGGTCTATAAGTGCCTTCATGTATTTGGAGTCGACGGTGTTCTTCCTTCCTTGGTTCCTGGTCGGTCCCTGCTGCGTTCTGTGCGGAGCTATCATTTGGTCTCGTCTGAAAAGTCCACTATTGCGCGTAAAAGAACATTTGGCGTATCCGGCCCTATGGTTTGGAACGCATTACCGACCGAACTACGAGTGCCGGAACTCTCCATTGAAAGCTTCCGGTAGAAGTTGAAGACTCACCATTTTATGTCATCTGACTGAGCCAGCTACTACTAGCGGTGTATCTAGTTACATTATTCTGGCGTTTCATAAATCTCTTTATAAAACGTTAGTGTAAAATGAAACAGCCACATTCATTGGACCCCTTAACTTAATACGACATAGCTGATTGGACTTTCGAATGCATAGAATGTCACATATTAGTACACTCAAAGATCTTTGATTACACTACCACAGACCATGTGAAATGGATCAATGCACTGAATCTTGTTTACTAACCAAAGTAAGCAGCTGATCTTCTTAACTCCTCCTGAGACCAAGTAAGTGTAACCGTCAGAGCATATCCAATCGAAAGCAGTTCAACAAACACCCTCTCCACTATTCGCTTCATTTCTTCGGTCTTGAGTAGATCGATCAGCTGTAGCAACTCGTCATAAATCCTGGTATGAAAGTAAATGACGACGCTATGGCCTTTCCTGGCGGCGATGATCCTCAGTTGGGTCAGCTCCATCAACCGACTGACTTTATCCAACGGCTGATTTTCTAGAATCTTTGTTAACTGCGAGATGATTTCGTCTTCCATTTCGTCTATGTTTCCCACGGCGCCTTCGATATTCGCATGCACTCGAAAAGCAGCTGGAAATAGAAAGATGCGTGGCTGTTTCATTCATTTGTGTATAATTTATTAACGCACAGTGCAGACGTCATCGGAAAAGCAGAACAATCCACATACCAAAAGATGCCAAGAATGAACACTTATGACCTGTGCCTTAAAAATATGGAACTCTTCATGAATTGCGCGTCATCCTTCACCTACTTACTTATTTATTAACTCATTTATTTACTATTGCACTTATTGGACGCGCATGGTCAATGAACCTGAATTTGATGTGAGGCACCAGCGCCCTCGATATTTGCGTGAACTCGAACAACAGCAAAATAGTTTGGTGGCTGGGTATCAGGCGATTGAAATCGCAAGCGGCAACCTTGCGCCATATATACAACGCCCTTTCTTTCGCACCGGCCTATCACCTCTGATAACGTTAATACTGCTGGTTACTTAAACATTTTCACCAATACGCATTATACATAATACTCTGCCAATTAATTCATATTCATTAATTAATTGTCAAACTACCTTCATTCGTTCCATGTAGTTTGTTTTAAATCGTTCGTTCAATAGTTCATTCATTCAGTCAGTCATTCAGGTAGACAGACACTTAGCAAGTCACGCAGTAAGCCGTAAGTTTTCAGTTTCAGCTTTTGAAGATTTGAACTCACCTCCTTCTGAAAGTATGTCGGCAATGTGACTTTGATTGGAATCGCTCATACAAGCTATTGTCCTATTGTATTGTCGAATACTGCATTTGGTCAAAATATCCAACAGTGCCTCGTTTTTATCAGCATCAGTTGGCTTAGAACAGATGAACTGTCTCTGCCTATTGTTGATGACTTTCTGAGAAAACAACCTGGCACAAAGATCACTCGTATCGATAAGATCCACTAAACTCTCCCGATTGATCTCAACTCGACTGATGTCAGATTCCCTGAGTGGCCAATCTTCACCAAATTCAAACCTAGAACCTATACGAACTAAAAATAGTCACCAACTATAATTCCGATATAAATAATCTGTAGCAACAAATTGGTCTAAATGTATTGAAATATATATCTATTATAGACTTTTAAAAACAGAATTGAAAATTGTCGGTTGCGTAATTCAGCGTTGTGAGTTGTTGCGTTACTTGTAATGCGTTGCGATAATTTAAGTAGCCCTAACCACTTTTAGTAACTACTTACTGAGTTTTTAAAGTAAATATGCAGTAACGGCCGTTCTAATCGACGAAGAGTCAACCAACTTGCAGTGCAGTTCCTATGACACAAACCACGCGCATTGCACCATTTGAATCTGATTGCAATTCACGACACTGAAATAGACAGCTGAAACTCCTTTTTACAAAGAAACGCACTGCAGAAAATCGATAAAAGTTCAGCCCTTTCAAACGAAGTCAAAAACAAGCTTCGAAGCAGCAGAACGTGTCCAGAAGCTTTGGGGTTGATCCAGTTGCTCGAAATGATGCTTGCTGTTATTCCCATTGCGATGCAGTGGATAGGGTACATGAAACGACTTTTAGGTCAGAAAGCAAGTTTCAGCATGTATGCCTGGAACTTGGAATTGCATAAATTTTTCACAAAAGTGACTTTCCTCACTGAGTACTGCACAAAGATGAAACCTGTTACTCTTGCACAAAGCATAATGCAATAGGACATGCGCTGTTATCTTGGCACATATTTGCCAATGCAGTAGGCAGAGATATACGGCTTCTTTCTTGCTTCAAAGCAGATTTCCTGATAATGACGTCGGTGTCTTTGCCACATTTCTGTTTGGAGTCGTCTAATGGTGAATCAAAGAAAGAGATGGCTAGAATTCTTCAAGAATGAAATGAATCGCGTCTCCTCAGTCCAGAAGAATTATGAAACGGTGAAGACAGTGCCTTCTTTATGTGGAAGATATAGAAGATGCGTTGTTATTTTTTGAGAGATGGATTTCAGACAACCGTTTAAACGTCCAGACGGAATTACAGTTGTAGCTAACCGATAGACCTAAGTCCTTTGGCACCTTGAACAAACACCCGCTGGTGAAGGAAGTTATCCTGGAATTCAATAGCGGAATACCATGGTTAGTACCTGTTGAAGGATTCCTTAGTTCGGATAGTTAGATTCTGACATCTACAAGAAATCGCCTCAGAGATGAATACTTTGGGATGCTCCTTCTGTTGCGGGTCAATAAAGATATCTAGCAATCCAGTGTGACATGTCTTAGATTCAGTTTGGATAAACGCCGTACTTTTCTAGACTACACCACATATGCAGCCCAATTTCATTTTATGATTTCATTGTGTAGCCTGCTTAGTAACAAATGAAATTACTGAAATGCAACCCAAACTGTAGTCGTCAATCAGTGGTTTATTTTTACAAACTACTGTACTTTTATAGCAGTTACCTTCTCCTGCACGCACAAGTTCTCCGAGAGGCATTTAATAAATGTTCACACTTGTCTACATACAACCAGGCCATGGATGTCGGTATCTTACGCTTATTGAAAGAAGCATGAGATTCTTACCTCCATCCGCGTTTAAATAGTTGACCAAATGAGTCTGTCCACTGTCCATGAGAGCTGAGACCAATTCCTTTGTTTTCTTGTTCTTTAGTACTACATCAAGAAGTATCCTATTTTTACCCTCCGGGGTGATGCCTTGGAGCTTGATCCTATGCAGGTCTTCTAACGTCAAAGTCTTACTGGCCAGTAACTTATCTAATAGTCCGAAATCCGGATCAATCCGATCCACCAGAAACTCCCTGTGCTTCTCGAATCTCTCCTCCATGCCTCCCTACTTGCCTGATTGCTCGGGTTCGAAATACACCACACAACAGCAACGTGATTGCGTTTGCTAACACGAAATTGGATCCGACACGGAAATACTGTTACTCATAATAATCTACTTCCCTTATCATAACGCAGACATCATCAGTGATCGGTTCATGTTAAACCGCAGTAAAAACTAGTAACCTTTGAAAAAGTCCAGTGGAATTTTGTGTTATTGTTTGGTATGTTTGACTTTTAGGCGTCAACTTGACGTTATTGTTAACAATGGCTGGTGATAGTGGTCTTCTTGATGGTTGGACGAGCACCAGCACATGTGAAGTACCTATTGCAAGAGGAAATGGCTGGCCTGTAGGCCTATGCCCAATGGCTTGCGAGGCTCGAGCCCAATACGCCGAGCCTATCTAAGTATCAAAACTGCTCAGAGGCTCTGTCTATGTAAGTAGCTCAGTCAATCCTCTCACTTAAGAGCATTTACTTTAAGCATCAAAGTGAGTAAACATTAATTCATTAAGACATTGGGGAGAAATATCCTGTTTTTTATCCTATTGAAATGCCTGGGGATGAAATCCAGGGGAAATGACGGGGGAAGTCCGGGGAAAATGTCAAGGGGGATTTGTTCAGATCCCCTTCGCCTCCTGTCTTAGATTGCTTTCAGCCTACAGCTTTTGCAGAGGTTCGCACATTTATCTTTTCTTCTCCGAACAAAAGCTGTCTCCTTGATGCCATTCCCACATCTCTGTTGAAGTAATGCTTTGATGTTCTGGGTCCAACCATTACACCAATTATCAATTTTTCTTTGCATGATGGCTCCTTCCCATCTGTTTTTGCTCATGCCATGGTTCATCCTCTGCTAAAGAAACCCTCTCTTGACGGAAGTGACATTTCTAATTACAGCCCCTTATCAACTTTGAATTTTGTATCTAAAATTCTTGAACGAATAGTTTTGAATCGTTTGCAAGTTCATCTATCTGCCAACTCACTATTATCCCCCTTTCAGTCTGCATACCGTAAGTTTCATTCAACAGAATCTGCACTTCTTGTTGTTCATGATGACATCACGTGCTCTATGGAGAAGGGTAGGGTGACAGCACTTGTTCTTCTCGACTTATCTGCTGCATTTGAAACAGTGGAACATTCTCTTGTTGCATCGTCTCCAGCATTGATTTGGAGTTTCTGGTCCTGCTCTGAATTGGTTTGCTACTTATCTTAGTCCTCGAACTCAAGCAGTATATATAAATGGTGATTATTGATCTAGTGCTTTGTGGACATGTGGTGTTCCACAGGGTTCTGTGCTTGGTCCTCTTTTGTTTCACTCCACACAACACCATTAGGTAAACTACTAGACCATCATTCACTAGGATATCACTCCTATGCTGATAATACTCAAATGTACATTTCTTTTGACAGTTTGTCTTGCCATTCATCTGTGCAGCTGTTATCCACGGCCTTTGAGGAGGCGCAGTCTTGGATGGCGGGCTAATAAACTCCTTCTTAACCCATCAAAAACTCAATTCATGCTCCAGGACACTCCACAGCAGCTTAACAAGTTTGAATGGCTCAAATCTTTAAAACTGGGTGATTCACTTGTGGATTTGGTTATTGCTGCTCGTAACTTGGGTGTTATTTTTGATTCTACTATGTCTCTCACCAACTATATAAATGGAATTTGTAAGTCATCGTGTATGCATATTCGTGACATACGCAGAATTCGGCGATATGTCCCTATGCCTTCAAGGATATCTCTAGCAAACGCACTGGTCTCCAGTCGCCTTGATTATTGTAACTCGCTTCTTACCGGTATCACAAAGTTAAACATGCAGGAACTTCAAAGAATACAGAACTCTTTGGCCAAAGCCATAACTGTTACATCAAAATACGAGCATCTAACCCCTGTACTTAAATCCTTGCATTGGCTTCCCATTCAGCACAGAATTTCTTTTAAATTGGGGCTAATAGTTTACAAAACATTGAATTCTGGACAGCCACAATACTTAAAATCAGTCCTTACTCATCAAACTCATCATTATTCAACAAGGTCAGCTGAATGCCTTTTTCTTGTGCCAGAAACTAGAACTGTTCTTGGTAGGCGAGTTTTATCGGTAGCTGGACCGAAATTTTGAAATTCTCCTTCTGCATCAGTGCGTTATACCCAGTCTCTTATATCATTCCGTTCTCGACTTAAGATTTACCTTTTTCAGTTGGCTTATCCGCCGTAGGCTGCCTCTCTGTCTTAGTGGACTGGTCTTCTGGATATCGACCTGAACGCTGATTAAATTTGAAGCGCCATCGGTTGATGCCTTGTGCATTAGACACCGGCGCATTAGAAGCTTTTAAGTAATAATAATAATAATAATAAAAGACAATCAGTACGTAAGCGATTTTGGATAACTGCCAGGTTAAACTTGCATCTACGGCCTGAATTTCTTCTAACAAAGACAGAGGTTGCTGACGTTTACCTACCAATAAGCTTTCTCATATAGGTGTACGCGATAGTCTAGTGGTTACAGTGCTGGAGACGCGCTAACCACTAGACCATCGACTATTCAAATTAAGCCGATGGTGTCACGTGGTTTACTTAAAGCCACTTGGCCATCTAAGATCTGAAAGAGACAGGAGGGATACATCATAGCGCCGGTTCTCAATAAACTGCTCAACGTTCAAAGCTAACACGGAAGGTAAAAGTGTATAAGGTAAAACAGTAAATACGAAAAGTTGGGCGGAAAAAAATTGCACACGGGTGTAACCCTCCAACTGCGTGATATGGCGCAGTAATTTCAAATAATTCAACACTTTCATATTTTCATTTGTCATTTTATTTGAAACCGAAAACATTTATCTTTAAGAAATCATACGGTGACTGCTTCTACGCTTTCTAGATGACGACTCATAAAATGCAAAATACAATTTGCTAGAATAATCACTTTGCAGCACGAATTATCGTTCATATTCATTTCAACAATTAGGCTGTAAGAACTTATAACATAATGTTTTATTGCACGAGGAAAACCCTACTACAAGTTCAAGGAAGGCCTACAGTGCAACAGTAGCAAGATAAAAAGCTAGAAGCGTATGCCCCTATTTCTAGTTAACAACAATTCATAACACATGTTTCTTAACTAACTTCCCAATATTGATAACGGTAATAATAATGATGATGGTATTAATAATTATAATAATAACAACGATTACAATTGCAACAAAATCAATTATAACAAGAAGACTAATAATCACGGCAGGAGTAAACAGCACGACTAATAAACAACAAAATCGCAATATCAAATAAAGAGTGGGAAGGGGTAATTATTGGTTGCGTGTCCCGCAGCGGATCACTGACGACATACAAAGCTTTAAATGGCGGTGCTCCGGACTATCTACTCGACTTCTGCGTTCGCCCAACGGATATGCGGCGGGTTTATCGACTACGATCGTCTGCGAGTAATCAGTAACACTGTAACAAAATTCGGAGAATGCTCCTTCGAGGTTGCCGGATCTGTGGCGAGGAACAGTCTTCAGGAGCATGTCAAGTCGTTCCCTTCACTGGATATATTTAAATCACGGCTAAAAACATTCCTTTTCACCTGATTCTTCGACGGCTAAATCCACTGGTGAATGTACAGCGCCATTTTTCCGACCTTGATTGTGTTACGGCGCTATATAAATTGTCTAATTATTATTATTATTATTATTATTATTATTATTATTATTATAATTATTGCTATTATTATTATTATTATTATTATTATTCAAATCCAGATGCATCAAGAATTCGTTAATCGCCTGCAATGCTGTATTTCGGCAGCAATGACTTTCTTAACTTATTTTTAAAACATGAAATCTATTTTCATTTGTAATATCATCTGTAATTAGTTCCACAGGCAAGTGCCAACAATTCTCCGAAAGTGGAAGCGAGAGGTAGTGCAAGAATATTAAGCAATGGCATTTGGAGTATTTAGAGGGTGAATGGTCAACATAAACATGAAAAAGTTTTTAAAGAAGGGAGACAAAATGCTATAACTAAACTTAAATATAAAAATTAAAAAAATTATTTGCCATAATCATGAAGAAACGTTTTTAGTATATTGAGATGAGCAAAGAGAGGCATGGAATGAGCCAAGTATGGTGATCTAGAAATAAATCGAACTGCTACTTTCTGAAGCCTTAATATGCGATCAAAGCCACAGGTTGTATAAGGGGCAGTCATAAAAAAAGCCCAAAAATAAGTAATTTTGGACCTAAACCTAAGCTAGCAGTAGGCCTACATATTAGAAGAAGTACAAACACTTGTATACACACGCATCTATAGATATTTTAAAGGTATAATTCTGTTGCTTTAGATCAAACAATTTCAATTTATTTATGGGGCCTTCGATTCTCCTGCCATATTTATGTCGGCGGGCCTTCTATATAGTATCACGATTGCAGTTGAGTGTAAAATTTAGTAGGCTTTCATTAGGTTGTGCAGCACATCGTGTATCAAGCTGCAAAATATGGACCAGAATACAATGTTAAAATCTAAAAGAATAATGCAAGAAAACTAGTACAAAATAACGCAATTTGTACCTCTCAGCTTCAGGGAAACTTTATCTATTACTCCAGACAAGGGACTTTGCCCTGCATTCTGCCCCAAACCCAATATAGCTCCGCACTATCCATTTGCTCCCCTCGGGTTAAAATCCTCAATCGGCCCTTGTGTTGATGGAAAAGAAGTTCCCATTTCCTCCATGCCCACCACATCGTGTTACCAAGTATTGTGCTTATGAAAAATGTTGCTATAGAATTTCGAAGACAAAATCTCGACACTCGCTCCAGTATACATCATTGTGCGCCAGTAGCAACCGACCATTCCCCTGATCGATAGCCATTCTCTCCCGACCATCCATCCCTTCTTTCTTCTCCGAAATAATTTCTCTTACGAACTCCAAACTGGAATTGAGCAGCAAAACTCGACTGTTGTCGCGATCAACAACGATTATCGATCTACTGGAATCCATAGCAAGAGGGATCGGAACGAAGGGGCGATCAGAGGTAGGTCCACTCTGTCCACCGAAGGACACCAGGATGTCTCCACTGATATCCACCACACACACCCGGTGCAGCGGATCTTCCTCTAATTAGAAATAGCCCGTTGGTTAGTTTTATTGCGTGTCGTGGGTGAGAAAATCCCGCTCTTACTGAAAGCCTTATTTAGCGAACAATCTGTCCAGTTGGTGTATATTCGCTTCTTGTATAACCTTCGTATTCGGCCATAACCACATTGCAATCTTGAGTAAGTGATATGCAACGTAACCCAGTCTTGTCGCCCAACGTTTTGGCAGTTTCCCATTTTGATCAACTCTAAAGATTTCCTTAGGAACATCGACATACGTAGCATCCATCACGTGCAGGCATTTGTTGATGTTGCAATATCCCAAGTCGTATGGATTGATTAAAGAGTCCAGTCGCCAGCTACGGTTGAAAGTGAGACTCTTCAAGTCGTAGACTTCAATGTCATTAGTCTGGAAGCTTGTCATGAACAGCTCGTTGTCTGCTATGGCAACCACTGATTCCTTTACAATCTTCTTCCGCAGCTTTGGTTCTGATTGTCTTTACTAAGATGGGCTCCTCTTCGTAGTCAACTTTGTTTTCTGGACATTAAATTATTACAACCTTCAATTCAAGACAACTTCAACCCTCTACTTAAAGCATACAACTGCTGAACATTGTGGCTAAGGTTCGACCAATATTAACATAAATGTGATGAAAATGAAGATATGACGCTAGGTTAAGTCCGTATTATACATGTACATGCGGCTTTTACCATGTTGAAGTAGGGAGGGTTTAATGGTAATATTTTACATATAGACCTAGTATTGTGCAGCGAATCCTAACTAGAGACTAGAATAATGGGTCGAACCCGTTTCATATTAAAGATCATTCAAACGCCATTGATTTTTAACAAAAATTGATCTGTTAATTAGAAATTGTTATTTTCACCATAACAGCATTTATAGTGGCGGCTTGGTAAGAAGCCCGAACAAGATGAACACTGCTTATAGCTCATTTCCATACCAAGTTTGGTAGAGGCAGACTGCTTTTGAGACAGAGGGAGACTTAAACTAGTAGCTGTCCCTTCTGTCTCTTTTCTTTCCAGTCTCTCTTTCAGCTCATCAAATTTACGTTTTTCTAAAGAAAGAAATCAACAGGTGATTTTTACATTTTATAGTAAGTCAGAGATGTAACATCTTCTGTGCCGATGTTAAACGAGAATCCAAGATTGATTATATTGGCCGCAAAAAGTTCAAATCCCAGGACATCGGCCAGCTCTTCCATTTCTCTTCGCGAAGAGACTCCCAAAAGAAAAAGGGACAGGAAATGAATAAGATCATGAATAATCTGGTTTACGATTACGATGGACTTTTACAGCTGCATTTATTAATTGATAATAAGTATTAACAGGCAATTAGTCAAACCACGTCAGCAAGAGCCAGGCTGCATCATACTTTTCAATGACAGGTGAGATAATTCAAGAAACAAATTGTTAGTGGAAACAGGTTTTTGGAGGATATCAATTAAGGGCTGTTTTGCGACAATAAACTATTGCAAGTTTCGGTGGATTTCGGTGGGAAAAGTGCTAGGGTCTTTTGGGTTTACTTAGCAGCTACCGCATGCACAGTACTATGTCATTATAGTAGTTCTAAGAATATAATGCAATTGTATTACTTTAAAATGGATTTGTTTAACTTTAAAACATATTTGGCTTTCATAATTTAGCACTCAAAAGTCGTGAAAGTATTTGTTAGAGCTGGAAAGACAAAACTAACAAATGCCTTAAGCAAATGTGGAAAAGCGCCTTCTACAGATTCATAATAAACTTGAAAATGTTTAACAGAAAAACTTCTTTCTGAATTTACTGATAAAAAATTCAAATTACTTTGAATAAACGTAAAATATTACAAAATATTTATTCATTTAAAATCGAAAGTTAAAATTCGCCCATTTCTGATTATCATCTTTTTCACATAGTCGCATTTGTAGTCATTCCCAAACATATAAACTAACTTTTATTGCCATCTAATTATTGAAGCTGAAAAATCACAATCCATGCATCGTTTTCAGCCACAAACAGTCGATCAAGTGACTCATCCAGAAGAATCTTCCATGGACGTCCTAATCCGTGTGTTTCTTCTGAGAGAAATTCTCTTACAAATTTCAAATCTGAATCCAATAACAAAACTCTACTGTTTCTTAAATCAGCGACCATGACGTATCCGTTTCCATCAACGGCCAAATAAACTGGATCAATCATTTGTTTGATGGTCGATCCACATTTTCCACCAAATGACTTTTTAAGTTTTCCATCTGCATCAACTATACATACTCGATGCAGATCACCACCATAATCGCTATGACTGACCACGAAATGACCATTGGCCAGTTTCACAGCATGCCTTGGAAAACGAATACCTGCCTCTGATGATAGATTTATTTCGCGGATCAATTGTCCATCCGACAAATATTCATTCAATTTATTTTTGAAATAAACAGTTAAAATGACATTCGATTCATCTGTAATAGACAGACTCCCTCCACAATTGCTTCCTGTTGACCAATTGTTTATTAATTTTCCATTTGTGTCAACTCTTAGGATTTCATTCGACTGACCGTCACTTTTATAATCGCAGATGTAGAGACATTTATTTCTGTTGCAGGATCCTATGTCAAATGGATCAATTAATTCCTTCAAATTCCATCGACGACTGAAGTTGAATTCCATCGAATCGTAAACTTCAACTTCTGAACTCCATTCACACACTACAAACAATTCTTTGTCTAGAACCGTCAATCCCTGGATCTCTGCCTTTTCATCTTCGTCGCTTTCTGTTCTTATCGTCTCAACTAAGACTGGATCCAATTTGTACTTCTCTGGAAGTTCATCTGAAAATAGAAACATAATAGATCTACTTCAATATAAGACATCAATTTACTCATATTCTTAAAAAGTTCCTCAAAGCAAAATATTTTGAACAAAAGTCCTGAATATCATTACTCTGAAGTCACTTTAAGCCAAATCAACCGGCGAGGGAAATGGTAGTGATGAAAATCGAGAAGCCAAACATTGATTAGGGGAGGGGGAGGAATCATTTAAAAAGAGACAGAACAAGAGAGACAAACAGACGTATACTAAAACATACAAAACAACCACGCAGTTGTCTCTTTGTGATGTCAATGAGAAGTGAGTTATTTAATAGTCAAGTCTGTTAGAAACCAGTACATTAGCCAGTGGCATTAAGAGAGTATTACGCGAGAGAGATCTGACCTTACGATTATCTATATGTGAAATTGAGCTGATTCGAATATGGCGCCAGCATGATCAGAAAATGACATAGTAGAATCGAATACTACGTCTAAATTGCGTGCACATTCAGCACGATTGCCAAGCAAGCCGCCCAACTGAATAGATGTAAGGTAATCAATTTTACAAAGTTGTTGGCTTATGCCTAAATACAGAAATCCAGTTTTTGAAGGAATCAGAACAAGTTTATTACTAGCCATCCAAGACTAAACATCATCAAAAACTGAAGAAAGTAGTTGAAGAGCAGGATTAGACGTGCAACTGTCGAATGAAGGGAATAGCTGAGCATTCTCAGCGCCCAAGTGGTAGTCAAGAGAGCGATCAGTGGAGTCGTGTACAATGTGAACAGTAGTAGTACAATGAGAATTAGCGTAGATACCTTTCCTTTATCAAGTTACTTTTTCCTTTTTCCATTATTTTTTTGGAGCTGATCATATGATTGTGAATGGAAAGAAGTGCAGTTTCAGTAGAATGGTATTTGCGGTAGGCGGATGGAAAGGAAGGTATAGGTTGTGGGAAGAGTGATGACAGCTCAGGCGATCAGCAGGTACTATTCAAAATTTTTTTAAATGAAAATGAGAGGGGTGATTGTTTGACAGGTCGTCAGGTGAGAAATATGGTTTTTTAAGAAGAAGGAAAATCATAGCATGGGGAAAACTGCTGTGGGAGCAGCCTTCAGCTAGAGAGATGATGACAACGGGTGAGATGACGGGGCCCGAGACATCGAAGCATTCTGTTAGAAACGCATTAGAAATAATGTCCAAAGCACATTGTTTATCAGGAGATGAAAAAACGGGATTACAAATCTCAGTCTATGTTGTTGATTGGAAAAGATTCAGACCCGGAGGGGGAAGAATTAGAATAATGATAGGTCATCGTAAGAAGGGTTCTCAAAGTCGAGATCTTCTCAGAAAAGATTTGTAGGAACCTATCGGCAAGGGAAGTATGTAATGAGGAGTTAGGTAGTATGTTGCTCTTGTCACAGTATAGGAGCTTGTTCACCGAATTCCATAATAATAATGTTTCCTGGAAATTAAATTATTATATCCTTCAATTTAAGACAGCTTCAACGCTGGCATAAAATTAGACAACTGTTGAACATTGTGGATAAGGTTGGACCAATATTAAAATCAATGTGATGAAAACAAGATATGACGCTAGGTTAAGCCCGTTTTATAAAGGTCCTTATTAAAATGCTGAAGCAGGGAGGGTAAATGGGTAACATTTTACGCATAGTATTGCATAACGAATGCTAAATAAAGACTAGCATAACAGGGTTCGAATCTGTGCCACATAAAAGCCCATTCCAAAACCATTGATTTTCCAAAGTCTCGATCTTTTACACATAAAATTGTGTAATTTCACCATATCACTGTCTAACAATAGCGGCTTTGATTGGAAACCCAAACAGGATGAACACTACATGATTTTACATACCAATTTTGAAGGCATCAGTATGCTTCGAAGACAGCATGAGATCTAAACTAGTAGCTCTCCGTTCTGCCTGCATCCTCTCGATTTTCTTTTTCAGTTCATCCAATTTATGCTTTTCTAAAGGAAGAATTGAGACAATATTTTGGTAGGGCGCAGTAATCGACTGGTTAGAGCACTCAGCTTGTAATATGAAGAGAACGAGTTCGACCCTCGTTTAAGACGGTTACTGTGTTGGGACCATGAGCAGGTCCTTCACTCATAATTGCTCAGCATCGATTGATGTTTAGTCATTAGATAGCGGAGCTTAAGAAATGCAGAAATAATAATATTTCAACATATTTTTTAAGTCAAGGGTGTAACATACGCTTTACATACATACACATATATATAGAGAGGTACTAAGTCAAGTATCCTACTGTCCAATGCATATATATATATATTTCTAATACCTATACACACATCATAACCGCAGTTTAGTGAAGCGTACATGTTAGGGTACTGTGAATTTGGTTCTGGAGTTGATGGATTTTAAACAAAATTAGTGTTTGAGTTACTATGTATTCCAACACTTACGCTTAACTATACAAACACATTCAAGTAGTATTATATATGTGCGGAACGGTGGCCAATTAAGTTGAACACTGGGTCTATAATCTAACGATTGCTAGTTTGAGCCTGCACAGTGGACTCAGTCTAACCACCATAAGCATAAATAACGACCATAAAAAACGACCTTCGCGGATACACTCACTTGTTTCGCGCCTCAGATTTGTATTTACTGATCGTGCGTAATAAATGTCATAAATAATACATAAATAAATGAAAGATGTAACGCCTTTCGAAGTAACTCTCAAAAACAACAATTTCATTGATACCTTGAAGTGTTATGCAGTGATATTTCGCACTTACTTTCTTCTAGCTCTTCCTGTTGTCTTCTCCGTTCGTCGACCAAGTCCTCATATTTTCTGCATTCATTACTTAGTTCTGCTTCAAGCTCATTAATCTTGACTTTATCTTAAATAGTTTAAAAAACACACAATTTTTACATATGCCTGAGAGGAAAGACCAAGAGAAATTCTTCATGAAGTGTTTTGCAAGCACCCAGGTCTAACTCTAAAAAATTTCAAATAACTTGTAGAGTGTTGGTTGTGTAATCTAACAATTGCGGGTTCAAGCCCGCTGAGCGGACTCTTTGCAAGGACCATGAACAAGTAGGTCGCACATAAACACACATGCACACGCAGACGCACACGATTATCTCGCAACTCAGATTCAGATTTACTGACCTTGCGATAGTAGTAAGTGTAATAGGCAAGCACATGAATAAAAATGCAACGATTGGATGAATATCTTGAAATATTATGTCGTGATGTTTCGTACTTACTTTCTTCCTGTTGTCTTCTCCGTTCGTCAACCAAGTCCTCATATTTTCTGCGCTCATTACTTAGTTCTGCTTCAAGCTCACTGATCTTGACTTTATCTTAAATAGTTTAAAAATACACACAATTTTTACACCTGCCTGAGAGGCAAGGCCAAGAGAATTTCTTCATGAAGAATTTTGCAAACACCCAAGTCTGACTCTAAATAATTACAATAAAAACAGACTATGTGGCACAAGATATGCCAAACAGACAAAACTATTGGTATCTGCATATGTCACGTAAGGCAGCTATTGTTATATTGCTGGGCAGAACTGTTATTTATCATTATTATTTTAAGCCTTATGGTGTTAGGCATCAAAGGCAGAGTGATTATAACTATTTAACTTAACCTAGAGCTGGTTTCAGTATCTATATATCGTAATTGTACTAAAATGACGTGGAGATGCGAATGGATAGGCACAACGTTTAATAAGGAATTTTACCAAATTTATAAAAAATATAAATGTGATATGCATCTCTTATCCAATTATTTCAAATATCACCAAAATATGATGCCTTAGAGGCGCTCAAATATGGCTGTGTAACTCATCTGAAACGTTCGAATAAGATATGTCGAAATTGTTTCCTGAGCTAATGATAGAACAGTATTTATTTTCAGTTGGACAATGTGCGGGAACAACAGAGCACCCTCGATTCTGACTGCCATTGGGTCCACAATAGGCCTGTGCCTGGGCATCAGTTAACACCACACAATTTAATTATATTTTAATCTTCAAACAAATGACTAATGGTCCACTAGGTGCTAACCTTCATTTCGACTTTCATCGACCAGTGCAGTTGAAAGTGTTCTATCGGTAACTGTTAGCGTTGACATATCTCTGCTCAAGGATAAGTTACTAGAATCTGGAATAAAGTAAGTAATTATATTCTTTATTAACCAGTAGCTAATAGCAAATCGGTGTACAAGTATTTAAGAACAAAGGAAAACTTAACATGCATACAACATCCTAGATATAAAAGATTTACGCGCTAAACTATCAGCGGGATGAATAATACGGTCATGGTAGCGGGGCCATAGGGAATAATACAGAGCTTCAACTGGCGGGAGTAGCTGTTGTAAGACATGGTTTGTGTTGTTCAAGATTGCTATAAAGAGACGAGCGTCGGCCATACCGAAGGTTGGGGAGTCCCCAGGAAGACAGTGGAGACACATAAGTCTCCTCATCAAAGCCTTGAGACGATCGAGAGCCTGTGCCCTAGCACAGCACCTCCACGCGGAAGAGCATTGGAGAGGCATTGGAGAGGCATTGGAGAGCTGATATAATTTAACAAAATAAGATGGAATACAATATATAAAGTCATAACGTTAGTATCTAATGAAGTTGTTCGTTTCGGCTTGCGAGTTACGTTCCGAAGCGTTGAAAATGACCACAGAAGTGAGCATTCGCTCACCCGAATCAGCCATCTTCAATGCACTTATATTTTAATCTAAAAATCAGTGGTCCGCAAAGTGTTAGCAAACCTTCAAGCCGACTATCTTATAGCTGTAATTAGCGCCAGTCAGTGCACCAGAAATGCATATTATAGCTACCATTGGATGACAGTAGTTTGCTTAGGCATGGACGCCCATAGAAATTTATGCAGGGGCAAAATGTGAAAACGTGAACACTGGATCACGGCCTGATGCCAGACAAAAATGTTCAGGTGTGAATTCCAAGGAGAAGCCATGTGTCGGGCCAATTTGTCTCCACATGCGGGCGCCTAGGTGCTTATTTCAGAATAGCAAAGGATTTAGCGCAGTTCTTTTAATGGGACTATCATGCTTGAACCACATGACATCAAACAAACATTGAATCTTGCATACGTACCAAAGTAAGCAGCAGATCTTCTGAACTCGTCCTGAGACCACGTAAGTGTTATCATCATAGCATCTCCAATCGAAAGCAGTTTAGCAAAGACCTTCTCCACTATTCGACTCATTTCCTCGGTCATGAGTTGATCGATCAGTTGCAGCAACTCGTCATATGTTATGCAGTGAAAGTAAATGACGACGCTGTGACCTTTTCTGGCGGCGATGACTCTCTGGTGGATCAATTCCAGCAACCAACCGACTTTAACCAACAGTAGATTTCCGAGAGTCTTTGTGAACTGGGATATGATTTCATCTTCTATTTTGTCTACGTCTCCCACGGCGCCTTCGATATTCGCATGCACTCGAACAACAACTGGAAAGAGAAAGATTGGTGGTTGAGTTTTAGGCGAGGGAATTAACTCTCAAGTCGCAACATTCCGCCTTGTATAAAAACCACTTTGTTCTGGGCCGATCTTTTATCTCTTACATCGTTTATAGTGTGCCAATTACTCAAATATTAATAGCAATATACGTTATATATAATAATGTGTTAATTATAAATTTATTAAATAATTATTGAACTTATTTCATTCGTCCCATGTGGTTCGTTTTAAATTCTTCGCTTCAAAATCGTTCATTCACTCACTCATTCATCTAACATTCAATCAGTTACTCAATCAGTCGCGCAGCAAGAGAATAAGTTTCCAGCTTTTACGGTGTAAAGATCTGAACTCACCTCCTCCTTCTGAAAGTAAGTCGGCAATGTGACTTTGATTAGAATCGTTTAAACAAGCTATTGTCTTTTTGTATTGTCGAAGACTGCATTTGGTCAAAATGTCCAACAGTGCCTCGTTTTTCTCGGCATCAGTTGGCTTAGAACAGATGAACTGTCTCTGCCTGTTGTTCATGACTTTCCTAGAAAACAACCTAACGCATAGATCACTCGTATCGATAAGGTCCACTAAAATCTCCCGATTGATCTCCAGTCGGGTGATTTCAGGTTCGCTAAGTGGCCAATCGTCATCAAATGCAGACCCGAAACCTTCATGAACAACAAATATTTACTTACTTTAATTCCAATCTAAATGATCAGTAGCAGTAAAGGAAAAAATTGAAACTTGAATGGCTGGTTTATGCAGTGTTGTGCGTTACTGCGTCTCTTGCAAGGCGTAACTATAGTTTAAGTAGCCTAAACAACTTTTAATAACCACTGCTGTATTTATTTCTGCGTTTTGAAATAAATATGCAGCAACGGATTAACTACTTTGTATGGTAAGACGTTATTGTTGAAAGACTTAAGTGCATATTTAAAGTAACAACGGCAGTGGCCAACGGTTTATTTTTGCAAAGTAGCCTTACTGCATACATTTAGTTAAGTGGCGTTATTTGAAAATTATGTTCGTGCTGTAAACAGATGGCGTCATAATCGTTCGATGCGTTTGAATCTGTTATAGTTATGCTGTTCGGTAATTAGTCTTTCTCTTAGAGGTTCTTTGTATGCCTTTCATTCTACTTTTTGATTCATTCATGAAAGAATATGGATGTTCAAATGAAACTAATCAGTCTACGTCCAATACTTTCGACAGCACTTCAAATTCAAAACGTCACCTCGAGGTATGTAGACCTTCACATGTTTAATAAACATATTCATATTGGACATGCATTACGGAATAAACAGGAAGCACGAATAGAGTGCATCAGATTGTCGTCATAACTTGTTCAAACATTATCGCACGTATCGCTAGCCTTTGTACATGGTAAGAGATTAAATAAGTTACAACAAAATCATTCTTTTACAAAATGCAATGCCCTAAACTGTGTTAATGTTTTTTGTATTAATCCGTGTTTGGTAATACTAAATGTTTCTTTTAGTACACGTGCTAACGGATGCATCGCTCTTTTTCGACACCAATCGGATTTATTGTTATTAGTTTTATGACAACCACTGTTTAAAGGGGGAAAAACAAATTCTTCATGCACCTTATGGAAGATTTGATGAAAAGTAAATGATAAACCCGAATATCGAACAACTGTGTGTATGCACCAGTGCATACCTAGAAAAATAAAAATATTATCCAGACTGATCAATTTCTAGCGGGTGTATATATAGTATTACAACTGAACGCACATATTCATACAAATTCTAGTTCTTATTCTTTTTATGTTCGGCATGGTGAGATTTTTGTTCCTATTTAATTCTAATTCTGTAATTATCTTATATTCTTAATCTTTTGTGAGCGATAAACGGATATTTAGCTCTTATTCAATTCTCGATTATTAGAGTATCCATATTTATTTAGTTTTGTTTACGATATAACTAAAATAATGAGTTGATGCTGTAAAATGTCAGAAAAAATGTTACCTGTTTTATTAAAAAATGCATGCATGAACTTCATCCATAAGCAGCAAAGAAAAGGTAATGTGCACTGAAAGAATAAATCTGAGTCTTTTGATCCTTCACTTTTGCCCAAAAGTCAAATATTTTTTCAGGATCGTCTTATTGATGGCGATGGAAGACATTGCCTAGCTGAAGAAAAAGTAGAGGCGCTTATTACATACGCATCGCACACTTTGAATGTGATTACAATCCACGAAGCTGAAAAGATAACTGAAAATTCTCCATTCAAAGAAATGATAGAGTAAGTGAAATGGCCAATAGATCAAAAGGCGTCAACGTTTATGTCAGAAGCTTGGAATTGCAACATTTGTGTCACCAAAATGATTTTCCTCACTAAGTACTGCACGACAATGAAGCCTGTTGCTCGCGCATCAAAACATAATACAGGCAGAAATGCACTGTTCTGTTGGCACACTTTTATCAATGCAAAAAATCGTAGAAACACGGTTTGGTTGCTGCTTCGAATCAGACCACCTGTTCGGTGACTTTACCACAGTTACGTGTGAGATGTTGTTCCGTGAAGCAATGAAAGAGAAGGCAAGGAATCATCTTAAGAATGAAATAAATCGTGTCTCCTCAACCCAAAAGAATGATGCCACGATAAAGACAGTGCCTTCTTTAGAATATATTGAAGATGCATTCTTATTCTTTGACAACTGCTCTTCAGACAACAGTTTAATCGACCACACGGAATTGCTGTTGCATTTTACCGAAGGGCACACGTCCTTGGACACTTTGAACAAACACCAGTTGGTGAAGAAATTTATCCTGAAATTCAATAGCGGAATACCATCGAGAGCACCGATTGAACGGTTCCTTAGTGCGGATGGACAGATTCTGACATCTAGAAGAAATTACCTCAGATATAAATACTTTTATCACTACTTTATGAACTACCTTTATGCAGTTAGGTTTTCCTGCATGCAACATATTGTATCACATTGTTGTGCTACGAAAGTTCTTAGACAGGTTAGGGTTAAATCTTCATTCATGTCTACATAAAGCATGTCATAGATGTTGGGATCTTATGCATAATGAATAAAGTAAAAGATGCTTACCTCCATCCACATTTAAATAGTTGACCAAATGAGTCTGTCCACTGTCCATGAGAGCTGACACCAATTCATTTGCTTTCTTGTTCTTAAGTATAAAATCAAGAAGTATCCTATTTTTACCCTCCGGCGTGATGCCTTTAAGCTTTATCTTATGCAGGACTTCTCTCGTCAAAGTCCTACTGGCCAGCAACTTATCTAACAGTCCGAAATCCGAATCAATCCGATCCACCAGAAACTCCCTGTGCTTCTCAAATCGCTCCTCCATTACTTCCTCCCTGTCAGATTGTTCGGGTTTCGAAATACACCACACAACAACAATACCGTGATGGCAATGGTTACCACGAAATTGGAACCGAAACGGACATACTGCTACTCATACTATTCTACTTAGTCTTCCAATGCCCTTATCACAAACCAGAAGGCATCAATCAAAGGTCGCTTCAAGTTAAACCATAGTCAGAACTCGTCACCACACACCTGTTAAGTAAGTATCTACAGGCGGATATGGCTGGCTTATGTCCTACGACCTGCGAGGCTTTGGCAAGAGTTTGATTTCTAGTTATCTAGTTGTCTTTGGCCTTATACGCTGAGCCTAGCTGGGCCTTGCAGCTGTTTTATATCAGTAGCTCAACAGCTTGCCAATCAGTTGAGTTTAAGATCATTTGTTTTGTGCATTTTGTCTCGGATAGCTCAATATAATCGCTATCAATGTCGTCAGGCAGAGTTCATGGAAGCCCGGACAGGGTAAATCACTAAATAAATTCCCTTCGCAGCTCAGAGCAGCGGTCCCCAGTAAGCAGCAGGGCTATATTCGTAATTACCAGATTTCTTCAGCGTATAAGAAGCTAAGTCGTTGGAACCAGCTTATTCACAGAGCTTGGTTAAAACCGAAATCGGGAAGGATATATAGTACTGCTTTACCTATTTACATAAATCAAGGATATTGCAAGAAAACTCTGAAGGTGGAAAGTTCAACAGTATCTGACAAACTGTAGTATCGATGTGGGTATGGATAGTTAAGGTGAGATGCTTGGTCCTCTCGCTGAAGGGCTTCAAAACTAAATGCAGCAACAAGATTTACACGACAATGTGACTCAAATTCAGATCAACCTTTCATTAAAAGCTCCATTGCTCGTTCAGGAATGTTTCATAACACTCAACGAAAAGTGGGTTTCTTTGACTTTAGATAACCTCTTTTGAACATTCTGATGAATATGAACTAATGAAAGATAATCAGTGCATTAAGGGCTAGAATTGCTTTAGGTTTAAAACTTACATCTACAGCATGTACGTTTTTATCAAGATTGAAGTTGCTGAATTTTTTTCTACCACTGAGCTTTCTAACACAGGTATACGCGATGATCTTATGATTACCGTGCTGGACTCTCAACCAAGAGGTCATGGGTTCAACTCAGGCCATGGGTTCACTTTGTTTTCTTGAAGGTACTGGACCATATGGGCGCCATCATTGATCATGGAGAGACAGGATGAATTTATAAGCGTGCCATTATTGAACAAAATAGCAACAGTCAAAGACAAACATGGACGGTAACAGCGTAGAAGGCTTGTTGAATAAGAAAGGCAAAAGAGAAAGATTTGGCGGAAAATACTGCTTTGCCTACGGATGTAAATAAATTCTACGGCGAACGCTCCAAACAGAAGGGAATTGAATTTCATACGTAACATTTTGTTGAATTGACAGTGTTTTGATTCAGGAGCTGTACCAACAACGTCTGATCAGCCTGGTCATCTGGTGAAACCTGTTCGACAGCAGTCATCTTCTGTAGACATGGTCATGGCTTCATGGAAGGTCGTGAGTTCACAAATGATCATGACTTGACAGTGGCAAAAGCATTCAATGCTATCAGTTACTTGCCGGTCAAACATTCCCTTGCACATGTACTGGAACATTCTCGTAAATGCTTTTGAAACGATAGTTCAGCTGATGGGATTATTTCTGATGCATCAGAAGAAAACAACTCAAGTTTTCATGCAGGATCATCTTCTGTGACAACTAAGCCTTCCTAAATTGATGATGTGACTTGCACAACTATTCTTCACCACTCGCAAGGTGCTCAAGCACCATCTAAATATAACAGTCTGCACCTGCCCGATTAAAGCACAATTCTAGCGAGAGGACTTAGCGGCAGTGCTACAATTCGAAATAAAGATCTTGAGTTTCTATTTCAGTACATGATTTATATACTGGAACATATGTGCCCCAGTATATTGAAATCTGACTGCAGTGTAGTCTGTATAAGTCTCTGTATAAAATAGTCATAATTTATTCATTTTGGAATTGGGTTAAAAGACGAAATTCCAGCTGAACCATCAACAAATCTTTCAGATAAAAGTCTACAGAATATGAGTGCTGACTGGCGCTGATATAGTCCGCGATCCTATTCCCACTCTAGACCTACTCCCTGAGACTGATGTGAGGTGTGGAATAGATAAGCCTACGCTTTCTAGGTGACGACTCATGAAGATAGTACAAAATATAATTCGCAGGTAAAAATACTTTGCATCACAAATTATTAATTAAATTCATATGTAAAGTAAGCGTGCAAGAAATTAAATCTATACTAGTTGTACACATTAGAAGTAGTACACACACTTCTATACACAAGTCTCTATAGATATTACTAAACAACATTACTGCTATATTAGCACTAAAAATGCTAAAATTATGCTAAAATTATGCTAAAATAATGCTAAAATTATGGGGCCCTCGATTCTCCTGCCGGATTTATGTCGGCGGGACTTCTACATAGTGTCACTAATGTAGCCGAGAATAAAATGTTCTCAGCTTTGATCACGTTGCGCAGCACGGCGCGTATCAAACTGCAAAATATGGACCAGAATACAACGTAAAAACCCAAAACATGATGCAAAAAAAACTAGCTCCAAAATCGTATTTTGTAAGAAAACCTCTCAGCTTCAGGGGGCTTCGTCCTCTAACTCTCCATTAGCAGCGTTGCCTCTAGATACCTTTGGCTCCCATGCTTCAGATGTATACACGCATAGGATCGCGTTCCGCGTTCAAATCCTACATCCCATTGCTTTGATGGAAAAGAAATTTTCATATTCTCCATACACACTACATCGTGTTAACAGTCACTGTGCTTATGAAAAAGGTTCCTATCGAATTTCGAAGACAAAAACCCGACATTCGCTCCAGGCTGGATCGTTGTGCGCCAACAACAGCCGACCATTCGCCTGATCGACAGCCATTCTCTCCGGACGATACATCCCTTCTTTCTTACTCGGAATAATTTCTCTCATAAACTCCAAACTGGAACTGAGCAACAAAACTCGACTGTTGTCGCGATCGACAACGATTATCGATCCATTGGAATCGATAGCCAGAACGATCGGAACGAAGAGGCGATCAGATGTAGATCCCCGCAATCCACCGAAGGACATCAGGATGTCTCCACTGATATCCACCACACACACCCGGTGGAGCGGATCATCTCCATCTCCATGACTTACCAGAAATAGACCGCTGGGTAATTTTATCGCATGTTCTGGGTGAGAAAATCCTGCACTTATTGATAGCGGAATTTCGCTAACAATCTGTCCATCTGGTGAGTATTCGCTTATTGTATAACTGTTATAATCAACCATTACAACATTACAGTCGCAAGTAACCGATATGCAACCATAACCCGTTTCTGTTGTCCAACTTTTTATCAATTTCCCGTTTTGATCAACTCTCAAGATTTCCTTAGGAGCATTGATATACAAAGCATCCATCACGTATAGACATTTGTTCACGTTGCAATATTCCAAGTCCCAGGGATTGATTAAAGGGTCAAGTCGCCAGCTGCGGTTCAAAATATGACTCTTCAAGTCGAAGACTTCAATGTCTTTAATCTGGAAGTTTGTAATGAACAGCCCGTTGTCTGCTATGGCAAGTCCACTGATTACTTTGTTATTTTCTTCGGCAGCTTTTGTTCTGATTGTCTGTACTAAGATTGGATCCTCTTTGTAGTCGACTTTGTGTACTGGAAATTAAATTACCACAACCTTCAATTCAAGGCAACATCAACATTGACCTAAAAGTACACAACTATTGAATATGGTGTCTAAGGCTGGACCAATATGTAAAATAAATATGATGAAAAGAAGATATGACGCTAGGCTTAATCCTTTTTGGACAGGTTGTTATTACAATGTTGAAGTAGTGAGAGTAAAAGGGTCATATTTAGACATAGTATTACGTAGCGAATATGAACAAAGTGCCACAATAACGAGGGTCGAACTTCTTCTATTCAAGACAGAGGTTGCTGGCGTGTGCCTACCATTAAGCTTTCTCAAATAGGTGTGCACTATAGTCTAATGGGTGCCCTACGTCTATTTAAATCAAGTCGATAGTGTCACGTGGCTTTCTTAAAGCCACCTGGCCATCATGGCGGCCATCTCTGATCTGAGATAGACAGGAGGAATAAATTATTTGGTTTAAGTTAAAAGTGAATACGATAGGATAGTACTACTAGTGGCAACTAGGTTCAGAATCATAGATAGGATTGAAAATTTTAATTGTTTATTTAGTTACCTTACGGTTAGGGTTACGGTTAAGAAGAAGAAGAAGAGGAAGAGATTTAGGGTTAGATATACAACGTGTCATATTTGGTTATTTGGTTTGAAAATGTTAGGAAACTATTACTGATGGGTCCCAGGTTCAGATTCGCCGGTTGGATCGAAACACTTATTAGTCTACTTCGCAGCCCTAGGGTAGGGTTAGGGAATGGGTAAGAATAAGCAGCGGAAGAGGCTTATGGTTAGATAAAAAGCATCAGATATTCGGCGATTTGGTCAGAAAATGATAGGAAACTACTACTGGCGGACCATACGTTCAGAATAACTGGTTTGATTGAAACATTTAATTGTCTATTTAGAAACCCAAAGGATAGGCTTACGGTTAAACTTATCGTCCAAGTACAAAACTGATCATATATGACACATAGCCAGGTAAACTTGTTTAGTTCCGTCCGAAGCTAATAATTCTTGTCCGACATTCTTAATCGATAGCAGTCTGAGGCATTTCTAATCTGAAAGTGGTTTATTTTTGGGATCAGGAACTGTACCAGCAGTGCTTGATCAGCTTGGTCGTTTGGTGAAGTCTGTTCGACAGTAGCAGTTTTCTGCAGACATGACAGTGTCTTCAGAAATGGTCATGAGTTCGCAACTGATCATAAGTTGACAGTGGCAAATGCATCCAATGATACCAGTTTCTTGCCAGTCGAACATTCCCTTGCACATGCACTTCAGCATCATCATGAAAGCGTTTGAAATGATAGTTCAGCTGATGGTATTATTTCTGTGCATCAGAAGAAACCAACTCAAGTTTTCATACAGGCTCAGCTTCTGTGACAACTCAGTCTTCCCAAGTTGATGTATGTGACTTGCATAACTATTCTTTACCAGTAGCAAGGTGCTCATGCGCCACCTATAACATATTTTGCGCCTGCCGGATAAAAGCACAATTCTGTAGCTAGAGGACTTAGTGGCAATGCTACAATTCTAAATAAAGTTCTTGAGTTTCTTTTGGGTAGTACTGTAATTGAGAGCCATATATATGTTTATGTATTTCAGTACACGCTTCATGTAATGGAACATATATGCTCAGTATATAAATATAGTATTGAAATCGGACTGCAGCGAAGTCTGTGTAAGTCTCTGTATAAAATATTTATACTTTATTCATTTTGGAATTGGATTTAAAGAAGAAATACCAGCGGAACCATCAACAAATCTTTCAGTTAGAAGTCTACAGAATACGAGTGCTGGCGTTGATATAGTCCGTGATCTTAATCCCACTGTGGGACTACTCCCTGTGACTGATGTGGGGTGTGGAGTAACAAGGCCTACGTTTCCTAGATGACGATTCATGAAGAAAGTGCAATATATAACTGGGAGGGAAAATGACTTTGCAGGACGAATTATAATTATTTATTTAATTAATTCATAAAGTTAGCCTGTTAGAACTGAAATCTATACTAGTTGTACACATTAGAAGTAGTACGCACACTTCTATCATAATAATAAACAATGTAACTGCTATTTTAACTTTGGAAATGTCGATGCAATTATGGTGACTTCGATTCTCCAGACGGATATTTTTATGTCGGCGGGTCT
Organism: Norana najaformis; assembly: GCA_964023275.1. Taxonomy (NCBI): domain Eukaryota; kingdom Metazoa; phylum Annelida; class Clitellata; order Crassiclitellata; family Hormogastridae; genus Norana; species Norana najaformis. The sequence goes on along the minus strand of OZ029914.1, from coordinate 5,318,362 downwards.
TCTAAAGTGTCACTCTAGTGGCTGAGTATAAAATATTCTCATCTTTAATCATGTTGCACAGCAAGGCGCGTATCAAACTGCAAAATATGGAATAGAATACAAAGAAAAGACCTAAAACATGATTCAAAAAACTAGCTAAAAAATTCGTATTTTTACAAAAAACTTTTCAGCTTTAGGAGGGTTTCGTCCTCTGACTCTCCACCAGCAGCTTTGCCACTGAACACCTTTAGGTGCTGTGCTTCAGATGTATACCCGTATAGGATCGAGTTCCGTGTTAAAATCCTAGGTGCCCATTTCTTTGACGGAAAAACTATCTTTTACACACCCCATCATGTTAACAACCACTGTGCCTATAGAATTTTGAAGACGAAAACCCGACATTCGCTCCAGGCTGGATCGTTGTGAGCCAACAACAGCCGACCATTCCCCTGATCGACAGCCAGTCTCTCCGGACGATACATCCCTTCTTTCTTACTCGGAATAATTTCTCTCATAAACTCCAAACTGGAACTGAGCAACAAAACTCGACTGTTGTCGCGATCGACAACGATTATCGATCCACTGGAATCGATAGCCAAAAAGATCGGAGACAAGAGGCGATCAGGTGTAGACCCACTCTGTCCACCGAAGAACAACAGGATTTCTCCACTGGTATCCACCACACACACCCGGTGGAGCGGATCATCCCCATCTCCATGACTTACCAGAAATAGACCGCTGGGTAGTTTTATTGCCTGTCGCGGGTTAGCAAATCCTGCACTTATTGATAGCGGTATTTCGCTAACAATCTGTCCATCTGGTGCGTATTCGCTTATTGTATAACCGTTATAATCAGCCATTACGACATTGCAGTCGTAAGTAACTGATATGCAACCGTAACCCATTTCTGTCGTCCAACGTTTTATCAATTTTCCATTTCGATCAACTCTAAAGATTTCCTTAGAAGAATTGCTATAAGCCACGTCCATCACGTACAGGCATTTGTTCATGTTGCAATACCCCAAGTCGAAGGGATTGATTAAAGGGTCCAGTTGCCAGCTACGGTTGAAAGTGAGACTCTTCAAGTCGTAGACTTCAAAGTCATTTGTGTGGAAGCTCGTCATGAACAGCTCGTCGTCTGCTATGGCAAGTCCACTGATTCCTTTGTTATTCTTTTCCGCAGCTTTGGTTCTGATTGTCTTTACTAAGACGGGATCCTCTTTGTAGACTTTGTTGTCTGAAAATTAAATTATTACAACTCTCAATTAGAGAAAATTTGAACATGGGCCTGAAAGTACACAACTAATGAATATTTTAGCTAAGGTTGGACTAACTTATAAGAAAAAATATGACGAAAAGAAGATATCCCGCTAGTATAAATCCGCATCATTGAAGATCTTTATAAAATGTTGAAGTAGGGAGGGTAAATGAGTAATAATTTACACATAGTATTGCGTAGCGGATCCTAAGCAGAGGCTAGGATAAAGGTGTTCGAACCCGAGCCAAATTGAAGGCCATTCAAAGGCCATTTATTTTTAACTAGTGTCATTTCTTGTTCTTCGGCCTTTGAGCCTGAAAAGGACAAATCCCACTGTCCAAGACACGGAGCCAATGCATCGCAGGACCTGCCGCTTACATTCTATATTACGCTGGTGCCGAATTATAATGCCTTGTGACAGAGGCGCGTGCGTGTGCTCAAACAATTTGTCCAGGGTCGTTGCACGAAATCCACTCAGCAGACGAGAACCCACAATCGTCTCATCACAGACCCATTGAGCGCTAGGACCCAGTGAGTCCTATGACACCCCAAGAGCGGTGGAGCCTAAAACAACACATTTCGCATGTGCGGAATTCTAGTTCATTCGGTAGAGCGTTGGGTCTGTAATCTAACGATTGCGGGTTCGAGCCTGCTGAGCGGACTCTGTGCAACGATTAGGACCATGCTGTTCACACACACACACACACCATACACACGCCTGTCTCACGCTTCTCATTTAGACTTACATACCTTGCGGTAGCAACAAGTGCAATAAGTGGGCACATCATTAAAATTGTAGCGCCTTTTCTAGTTCCTGTCAAAAGAAAAGATCTGATGGATTCCTTGTAATATTATGTCGTGATATTTCGTACTTACTTTCTTCTAGTTCTTCTTGTTGTGTCCTCCGTTCCTCTAACAAGTCCGCATATTTTCTGCGTTCAATAGAAAGTTCTTTTTCAAGCTCTTCGATCTTGGCTTTATCTGATATGGGTTAAAATATACACAATTTAATATTTACAAGGCTAAGAAAAGTTTTTCATGAAGTATTTTGCAATCATTCAAGTCTAACTAAAAATACAAATAAATACAGACAATATGGAAATACCGAACAAACAAAACAATCGGTATTTGCATATTTTATATGATGCAGCTCTTGTTTTTATGATAAACAGAAGCGCAGAACGCTTCAATAGTTTTTGCATTGGGTGTTTCTATAGACAAGACTACGTATCTAAGTTTACATAGCGTATTTTTGGGGAAAAGATTTGGTCTGGGAAAGTCTTTGACAGGGCAAATCACAAAATCTCATGAAACTCAAGCACTAATGTATCAAAGGTGTAAGTATTTCAATAAAATATTCTGGCTCTTCTGTACAAAATAGTCTTCAAATGACATTAAAAATTTACCCACCAAGTTTCAGGAAAAAGTCAAGCTTGATTTCTCTGTATTAAACCTTTAACATATTAGAAGTCATTAGTTCATTTCAAATGTGTATTACGTGCTCCCATATTACTTTTTGTGTTTGCACGCATCCTTGCTATGGATGTAAAATATTAAATGAACTTATTACTGCCAAAATATTACTTGGAGATAGGCCGCTCCAACATTAGTGGATCCCTCTGACTCTTTCGGGTTGACCCTTTGACTCCTGTATTAATCACTGTAAAATTGGTTTTTATACTTATTGCGGTTATACGATGGTGACGCTCTGTCAATAAATGGCCAAAAACTAACTAAAACTGCAACACAGTGTTGAAAAAGCAATTATAAGTTAACTGTACCTCGTTCAGAGCCCTGCAGCTGTGGTAGTCCTTCTGAAGCAGCTAGACGTGAGCTCTGTTCGAATACTTCCGATTCGTTATACAACGTCGATGAAGATAAGCCTCTGCTTATAGTTAATTTGGACGATTGGCTCTTATAGCCACTGGATTGTCCGCTGTAAATTGAGAGTCTCGTTGATCTTATGGAAGATCTCGGTGAACGTTGATCAGAGAGCCACCGCTTTATATCTGCAACAACAAACAGTAGATAACTATTTAAATTAGCCTGAAGTTGGTTCCAGTTTTTCTGTATCGTAATATTAAACGACGTGCAGATGCAAGTGGGTAGGCACATCTTTTAATTTTACGAATTTTACCAAATTTATTAAAATTTAATTATTGTATTTCTAGTTATCTAATTATTTTATATAACACCGAGTAAAAGCCTTTCAAAGGCGTTAATCCATTCATTGTGACAGATCTATTAAAGTTGGAAGAAGATAGGTCGAAATTCTGTCCTGAGCGGTCTATGGTAGAAGAGTTGGCATTTTCAGTGGAAGTTTGTTTGAGAGGGGCTGAGAGGTGCTCGCATTGTCGTACGGGGTAGAAAGTAAGAAACAAATCCCCAATGTCTACATTATTAATATGCACGCAATTGACCAAACTATGGCGTCTTTGTAAGAACCCGCAAAAGGCTTTTCAAAAACAAAATAGGTTATACATAACTATAGTGTCTATTGAAGATGTTTTCTCCGCATGCGAGAAACGTTCCTGGGTTTGAACATGACCACAGAATTGAGAACTAGCTCACCTGTATCAGCCACCGGCAATGCACTTATATTTTAATCTTAAAAGAATGCGTATTGGTCCAAGAAGTGCTAACCCCGATATCGACCTTCTTCGACCAATGCAGTTGAAAGTGGCTCCTTGGCAACTGTTAGCGTTGACATACCTCTGCTTAAAGATACATCACCAGAACCTGAAATAGCACCAAAGAACTTGTATAATGTTACAACCTTAGCTACCTCGATAACTCTTTATGCAATAAGACAATACAGTACGCCATGCCATAAATATATAGTACAATTTAAAAAAATCTGGTTTCAAGATCCTGCAATATATTATAAGTAATATGATATATACGTAGTGGTCTTTCAGTCAAAAGATCAATATAGTTTATGTTAATATATAAAGCCTATTAACTTATTATAAAATCTGTTGAAAGTCAATGTGCTGTACTTCACACTGAGTGGTGAATAATTTGAGCAAAGTTTAAAACAATGTTCATGCAGCATAGTGCCATTTTATGTTTTTGTGACCCGAGACGTTGGCTTCTAACCTAGGAAGTTAGCTTCCGACCCGGGATATTGGCTTGTACATCAGTGTGTTTCTACCAAGGCAACTCTGTACATGATTTTGAGATTACAGTAGATTAGAATAGATCATATCACATCAAATCACAAAGCCTGAGATGAGATTATATATTATTAAATTATATTACGTAATATTAGGTTAAATTAGGTTGTATTCATGTATGTTTGCATGTATATATGTACGTATGCATATATGTAAATATATTCATTAATTACAAAAGTTCATCAATCGGAGAAAACAGACTAGACTGTCATAGACTATACTAGAATGTATTGCAGTCATAGGCACAGGTTAGCGTTTCGGATGAATGAAGCCAAATCATAGAGATTCTATAGAATACCTTCAGTTTCTTGTGGATTTCTTTCCGTGATTTCGGCCTTGTCCAATAAACGTTTCTTTTTGCTAAATCTTTTTCTCACCCATTCTGTATAACACATACGAGATTTCATAGCTAAAATACCGATAAGCAGCTGATAGATTTAAAAGACAGCTGAAAACTCTAAACTAGAATTAAGCAGATAGGCCACAAACTTTGTATTGATACTCGACTTGTGAGACTCGACTCGACCCGTGAATGCGCTGCGATGTAATGGAGGTTCTAATAATGTTAATTGATATGTGAAAGGCTCCAAAGCAATTGGCCAGTGGACAAAGATAGAAGAGCCAGTCAATGTATAAATTGGTTCCCTGAAGAGAGAAGAAGAAGAGGAAGGAATGGAACAACAGGCCGGAAACCATTAGAGATGACCAGAGATCCCTGGAGATGTCTCGAGAAGGGGAAAAAGACTGACGCTGAAGAGAAATAAGTGAAGATGGCACGTTTCTCTATGTGCAAAATTACACAAGAAGATTTAGGTAAGTAAGCATAATTCCATGCAACTCTTCTCCTCATGTCGAAACTAGGACTACTGAAATGCCGTGACCTAAATATAACAAATTGATTGTAGCTTCAGCCAGGCTGGCACAATAATATGAATTGCATTATTAAGACACTGTGTAATATTATTTTACTATTGATTCACTCACTAATTATGACAGTGCTCTCGTTAAAAGCATAATATAAAAATGTAAATCTGATCTACACTCTTATGACAGCATCGAGACTATAAAAATGCTTGAATACGTTCATACTTCCTAAACTTGGAAGCTTTATTGAACGTTTTTCCTTATCTTCGTTAGAATGTGATGCACCATCGTTTGCTGAGTTGGACGAATCCTCCGACTCTGGAGCAATACAATACAATGCAATACAATTAAAAGTTACATAACATATTACAATTTATTAATACACAACAAAGCGTAGAGCATGAAGTGTGATGTATATCATCTAATTAAACGGAAGCTTAGTGTATCCTTTATATGCAATTAACAATCATGGAGTATAATGCAGTGAAGAAAAATGAAGAGCAACACAGCGATAACCGTATTGTAAAGTGTGAAAAATATTTCTGATTTTCCATTTGGACGCCTACATAATGTTTTCTACTTCACGTGATTTGTTTAAAGTGGTGATTAATAAAGTATTTTCAAGAAATCCATTCTGCATTGTCTTCTGCATCGCTCGTTATCTGTTCGCCTGTATAACTGTCTCCTTATCTGTTTGCCTGTCTATCTGTCTGTCTGTCTGTGTGCCCGTCTGCCTATCTACTTACTACGGTTCCTTGTCAGTAGCCATATTCTTCCCAGATTACTTTTACAATTAGCAATACTAAATAAATGTCTAAGTTTACCATCTGCAGCAAAACAGCAGATGGTTCCTGTTGATGGGCCTGGTTTCCAAGTTCAAATTAACCATCATCTCTCACTGCACCAAAAGGGCTATTTATAGATACTGCTGGAATAGTTTACTTAGGCATGGGCACCTATAGGAATTTATGCAGAGGCGCAACACATACACTGGTTTAGGTAAACACGGCCTGATGTGGGACAAAAATGTTCAGATGTGAATTCTGGGACTTGATATGTGCCAGCCCATTGTGTCTCCTCGCGTGGCACCTGTGTGCTTTTATGGTTATAGAATAACAATGGGCTTAGCGCAGTTTAAAGAGTCGAATCATAGATCTTAGAGTTTAAAAAGATATTGCTGTGAAACTTCCATGTGTAGTGGTCAAGAAAGCAAAAGAGCCGCGACACCTAGCGGAAGATATGATACAGGTTAGAGTCAGATGTTGCAGCCACGTTCATTGAGCCCCTTTATTTTATACAACCTCGCTTATTGGCCCATAACATGAGATCTTTGGACAACCCCACGGAATTGCGGCAGCGCTCTTGAATAAACTGGTGCCATGCTCTTAGCTTTTAAGTAGCGCTTTAGAAATGTCGAGTTTACGATTACTATTACGAAATTCGTCGATTACATCGTCACTATGCGCTTGACGTTTTATAAGGTAAAAAGGCCTTAATCACTAGAGTGCATGGAATGCAACATGTTAGTATGCTCTAAGATTTTTGATAGGACTACCGTAAACCATGTAAAATGGATCGATGCACTGAATTTCATATACTAACCAAAGTAAGCAGCTGATCGTCTTAACTCCTCCTGAGACCACGTAAGTGTAACCGTCAGAGCATATCCAATACAAAGCAGTTCAGCAAAAACTCTCTCCACTATACGCATCAGTTCCTCGGTCCTGAGTAGATCGATCAATTGCAGCAACTCGTCATGCATTACACAATGAAAGTAAATGACGACGCTGTGGCCTTTCCTGGCAGCGATGATTCTCAGTTGGGTCAGTTCCATCAACCGACTGACTTCATCCAACGGTCGATTTTCTAGAATCTTCGTCAACTGGGAGATGATTTCGTCTTCCATTTCGTCTACGTTTCCCACGGCGCCTTCGATATTCGCATGCACTTGAACAACAACTGAAAACAGAAAGATTGGTGGTGCTTTATAGGCGACTGAATTTGCAAGTCGAAACTGTGCGTCATAAACGAACCCCTTTTCTTTTCGACCGACCTTTCACCGCTGATAGCGTTTTAACTGTGTTAATTATTTAATTATTAAGTAATTAAGTAAGTGAGTAATGCATCTGTTAATACGCCCTATGTCCATTGAGGGAGAAATCTTGGGTGTGGTTGATCACAGTGGTCAGACAACCACAAAAAAGAGAACGACATAAATAGATCTCAAGTCGCTTTACGAATGAGTCTAGGAAGATATTGTTTTGACAAATGTAAACCTGAAGATTAATCCAGATGGCTGGTGCAGATTTGTTGAATTCACGTCGTGAGAATACAGACCGATAGTTTCTGATGTCAGAGAGAGACGAGAGATATTAATACAAATATGCATTGTATATAGAACTGTAATTATTAATCGTTAAATAACAATCGAACTTTCTTTAAATCGTTCCAAGTTCGTTTTAAATCGTTCTTTCGTTCAATCATTCATTCATTCATTCAGTCAGTCAGTTGGTCACTCACCCAGTCATGCAGTAAGCTGTAGTTTTCAGCTCTGGGTTTGAACGTTTGAACTCACCTCCTCCTTCTGAAAGTATGTCGGCAATGTGACTTTGATTAGAATCGTTTAAACAAGCTATTGTCTTTTTGTATTGTCGAAGACTGCATTTGGTCAATATATCCAACAGTGTCTCGTTTTTCTCAGCATCAGTCGGCTTAGAACAGATGAACTGTCTCTGCCTGTTGTTGATGACTTTCTCAGAAAACAACCTGACACAAAGATCACTCGTATCGAGAAGATCCACCAAACTCTCCCGATTGATCTCGAGTCGGGTGATGTCAGATTCATTGAGTGGCCAATCGTCACCAAATGCAGACCCAGAACCTATACGAAACAACAAATATTCACTTATTTTAATTTCAGTCTAAATGATCAGTAGCGGCAACTTGGTTTAAATCTATTGAAATGTGCTATATTTTATGGGGCACGGTAGCCGATAGGATGAGTTTCAATCTGTGATTTTTATGCTCTTCGGTGACTATGCATTTTCATAAATCTTCTCTGTGTACCTTTAGTTCTAAGTTTAATTTCATCATGATTAGAAATGTATGTTCAAGTCAAACAAACGAGTCTACCTTAAATACTTTCAAAAGCACTTTACTTTCAAAACATCATCTATGGAGTATTTTCGTTATATTTCCGGTAATTAGCTCAATTAAGAAAGTAGGGCCCTATTTACTAATTTAAACTTTAGCCCAACTATAAGTAATTGATGGTGACCTGCCATTTATAGGGCCGAAGTTATGTATCATAGTATAAATCTCCAAAATTTCTCGGTGCCAAAGAATAAATTAATCGAAACATGTGTGATACATATATCTTGTTATAGCAATACTAACTGACTGCAGGAGACTTAGCTTTTTGTTAGTAGTATTGTGCAATTTATTGTTAAAAGAAAACAAAAGCTTGCCAAGTAAATCCAATTCCTAATGCAACTTGCACAAGACCTGTTAAAAAGTAAATGATAACCCGCATTTCAAACACCTAATGTGTGCACTGGAGCCCACCTAGAGAAATATAAATTTAAGCCGGACTGAACAACTTCTTGCCAAGTTTACATGTATGACTGAAATGCAGCAAAATTCTTGCACCCTCTTAAAAAGTTATCGCTTTATATAATTTTAGTTCAAACTTTTATGCTGTGCGACATGATGAAATTTTCGTTCTTACTTAGTTTTTATAAATTTTAATTCTGCAGTTAAATTTTCATATTTTGTGAACAATAACCGAACTTTTCAGTTCTCAATAAGTTTTTTTAGTTAAAGTAGTCATGTTTATATTTATAAAAATTATGCTAGTGGAAGCTCTAGAAAAATATCGCAAATGATACATTTTTAATAGAAAATGCATGCGTTGTCTTAGTAAAAAAAAACAAAAAATAGGTCATGTCTGGAAAGAGGAAAACTAAATCTTTTTATCTCTAATTTTTGTCCTATTGGAAAATCTTTCTTCAAGACAGTCCTACTATTGGCGATGGAAGACTTTGCCCAGCTCAAGTAAGAGCAGAAGCACTTGGTTCTATTTTCAGAATTAAAGATATGCAGTATTTTTGATTCACTATTTTATAAACTACCTTTATGGCAATTACCTTCTCCTGCATACAACATGCTGTATCACATTATTATAAGGCGTAGCTTCTCAGAGATGCATTGTATAAATGTTCCCGCATGTCTAAATACAACCACGCCATGGATATCTTAAGCTTATTGAAAGAAGCATGAGATTCTTACCTCCGTCCACGTTTAAATAGTTGGCCAAATGAGTTTGTCCACTGTCCATGAGAGCTGAGACCAATTCCTTTGCCTTCTTGTTCTTTAGTATAAAATCAAGAAGTATCCTATTTTTATCCTCGGTTGTGTTGTCCTTGAGTTTGATCCTATGCAAGGCTTCTCTCGTCAAAGTCCTACTGGCCAGTAACTTATCTAACAGTCCGAAATCCGGATCAATCCGATCCACCAGAAACTCCTTATGCTTCTCGAATCTGTCCTCCATTACTCCCTACCTTTCAGAGTAGTCGGGTTTCGGAAGACACCAAACAACAGCAATACCGTGGTGACATTGGTTCACGGCGAAATTGGATCAGAAACGAACATACTGCTACACATACTATTCTACTTATTCACCAAATGCCCTTATCTTAGAGCAAACGGCATCAAACAGTGGCCGCTTCAGGTTAAACCGTTGTTAAAACTCGTAACCATTGAAGAAGTCGAAACCTAAAAGCATAAAGTTGTTCCATGGGCTAATGATTTCGCATATAGCCCAACAATAATTACTTGTCTGAGATATAAACGTCTAGTATAAGTTATTCTAGATTTCTCTTCGTTATTTAGCATATCCCGAAGTGTATATACTGTGCGCAACACGGTTAAGACATGTGATGAATAAGCTGCCAATTTTAATAACACTAGAGAGTCTAGTTACTGTCTAGAGAGTGCTGTTTGGTAGTTAGGACAAAGTGATGTCTGGTAAATATCCATTAGTCATTTGTCGAAAACGTCTCTAACATGAAAAGTAAGCATATGTTCAAACTGAGATAAATTTGCATCATCAGGTGTCACGATCGGCTTACGCACAACGAAGACCACGAGTTATAACTATTCACTTCAAGAATCACTGGAAACACCAGACACTTATTAATTGCCTATCTGCAAGGAAGGTGGCAGGCCTGTAGGCCTGCGTCCAACGGCCTGCGAGGATCGGACCCAATATGCAGAGCCTAGCTGGGTCTCAAAGGTGCTTAAAGGCCCTGTTTATGTAAGTAGCTCAGCCAAGCCTTGTATACAGCAGCATCCGTTTTGTGGGTCGTGTGATTTTTGTCCCAGATAACTCAATATGTATTATTAGTATTAACGACATCGGTCAGAGTTCATAGACAGGCTAACTCACAAGACAGATTTTATATGCGCCCAGAGCAGTGGTGTCCATTGCAAACTATAAGCCCTATATTCGTAGTTACTACATCACACGCTTTACCAATCATTGAACTTTTATTGAAAGGAGCTTTTATTGAACGGCTGAACTGCATTTGAATACGCAGATCAGCCTTTCATGAAAGCTCCATTGCTCATTAAAGAATATTTCATAACATTCATCAAAACGTGGATTTCTTTGATTTTCGAATACCTCTTTTGAATATTCTGATAAATATGGACTTATAATTTATAATCAGTACGTAAGCAATTCTGGATAATTGCCAGGTTAAGCTTACATCTACGGCCTGAACGTCTTCTATTCAAGACAGAGGTTGCTGGCGTTTACCTATCATTAAGCTTTCTCAAAGAGGTGTGCACTATAGTCTACTGGTTGCCCTACGTCTGTTTAAATCAAGTCGATCATGTCACGTGGTTTTCTTAAGATAGACGGGAGGAATAAATTAAAGGGTTTAAGTTAAAAAGTGAATACGATAGGATAGTACTACTAGTGGAAACTGGTTCATAGATTGGATTGAAATTTTTATTTGTATATTTAGTAACCTTACGGTTAGAGTAACGGTTAAGAATAAGCAGAGGAAGAGGAAGAGGGTTAGGGTTAGATAAAAAGCATCACATATTCGGTAATTTGGTTAGAAAAACATAAGAAACTACTACTGGTGCACCCTAGGTTCAGAATAACCAGTTTGATTGAAACATTTAATTGTCTATTTAGTAACCTTAAGGTTAGGCTTACATTTAAACTTATCGCTCACTTGCAAACATGATCACATCAGACTCGTAGCCAGGCAAATCTTGTTTAGTCCACACGAAGCTGCTTTGCCCACATTCTTAACTGATAACAGGCTGAGGCACTTCTAATTTGAAAGTCGTTTATGTTTAGGATCAGGAGCTGTACCATCAGAGCTTGATCAGCTTGTCATTAGGTGAAGCCTGTTCGACAGTAGCAGTTTTCTGCAGACATGGTCATGACTTCAAAAACGGTCGTCAGTTCACAAATGGTCATGAGTTTACAGTGGCAAAGGCATCCAATGCAACCAGTTTCTTGGCAGTCGAACATTCCCTTGCACATGCACTGCAGCATCATCGTGAAGGCGTTCGAAGTGATAGTTCAGCTAAAGTGATAATTTCTATGCATCAAAAGAAACCAACTCAAGTTTTTATACAGGCTCAACTTCTGTGACAACTCAGCCTCCCCGAGTTGATGTATGTGACTTGCATAACTATTCTTCATCACTCGCAAGGTGATCATTCACCACCTAAATATAACACAGTTTGCATTTGCCCGATAAAAGCACAATTCTAGCGAGACGACTTTGCGGCAATGCTACAATTCTAAACAAAGCTTTTAAGTTTATGTTTGCTAATACTGTATTTGAGAGCCATATATATGTTTATATATTTCAGTTCATGCTTTATATGCTGGAACATATGTGCCCAAGATATAAATACAGTATTGAAATCTGACTATAGTGTAGTCTGTATAAGTCTGTTTAGAAATTATTCATACTTTATTTATTTTGGAAATGGGTTAAAAGATGAAATACCAGCCGAACCATCAACAAATCTTTCAGTTAAAAGTCTACAGAATATGAGTGCTGGCGCTAAAATAGACTGTTATCCTATTCCCACACTAGGCCTAATCCTTGTGACTGATGTGAGGTGTTGAGCAGATAGGCTTACAAAACCTAGATGACGACTCATGAAGTAAGTGCAATATATAATGCGCAGGTAAAATTACTTTCAGGGCAAATTATTAATTAAATTCATTTATAAAGTTAGCCTGTCAGAACTTTAATCTATACTAATAGCACACATTAGAAGTAGTACACACTACTACACACACGCCTCTAAACATATTAATAAACAACATTACTGCTACTTTAGCTTTTAAAATGTCAATTTAATTATGGGGCCTTCGATTGTCCTGCCGTATTTATGTCGGCGGGTCCTCTAAATAGTGTCATATTGTGGCTGAGATTAAATGTTCTCAGCTTTGATCATGTTGTGCAGCATGGCGCGTATCAAACTGCAAAATATGGATTATTATACAAAGTCTAAACATAAAACATGATGCAAAACTAGCTCACTAAATCTTATTTTGTTAGAAAAACCTTCAGCTTCAGGGGGTTTCGTTCTCTGACTCTCCACCAGGAGAGTTGCCGCTGGACACCTTTGGGTGCTGTGCCTCAGATCCCTGTATAGGCTCGCGTTCCATGTTAAAATCCTAGATCTCCGTTGCTTTGATGGAAAAGCTATCCTTGCCTCCATACACACCATGTGGTGTTAACAGCTATTGTGCCTATGAAAAATGTTGCTAAAAAATTTTGAACACGAAAACCCGACATGCCCTCCAGGTTATATCGTTGTGCCCCAACAACAGCCAACCATTCGCCTGATCGATAGCCATTCTCTCCGGACTATGTATCCCTTCTTTCTTCCTCGGAATAATTTCCCTTATGAACTCCAAGCTGGAATTGAGCAACAAAACTCGACTGTTGTCGCGATCGACAACGATTACCGATCCACTGGAATCGATAGCCAGATGGATCGAAACAAAGAGGCGATCAGAGGTAGGTGCACTCTGTCTACCGAAAGACATCAGGATGTCTCCACTGATATCCACCACACAAACCCGGTGCAGGGGATCTCCCTCTTCTCCGTGACTTATCAGAAATAGACCGCTGCTTAGGTTTATTGCGTGTCTTGGGTGAGAAAATCCTACACTTGTTGAAAGCTTTATTTCACGAACAATCTCTCCATCTGGTGTGTATTCGCTTATTGCATTGTTTTCATAGGCAGCCACTACTACATTGCAATCGTGAGTAACCGATATGCAACCGTAACCCATTCTTGTTGTCCAGCTTTTTAGCAAATTCCCATTTCGGTCAACTCTTAGGATTTTCTGGGCAGCAGTAATTGACGTAGCATCCATCACATACAGGTATTTCTTCACATTGCAATATCCCAAGTCGTAGGGATTGATTAAAGGATCCTGTCGCCAGCGACGGTTCAAAATTAGACTCTTCAAGTCGTAGACTTCAATGCCATTAGTGTGGAAACTTGTAATGAACAGTTCGTTGTCTGTAATGGCAAGTCCACTAATTTCTTTCCTATCTTCTTCTGAGGCTTTTGTTCTGATTGTCTTTACCAAGACGGGATCCTCTTTGTAGTCAACTTCGTTTTCTGGAAATTAAATTATTTCAACCTTCAATTCAAGGCACCTTCAACCCTGGCCTAAAAGTACACAAGTAGTGAATATGGTGGCCAAGTTTGATCCAATATTTAAAATAAATGTGATGAAAAGAAAGATATAACGCTTGGTTAAGTCCGTTTTATACAGATTGGTATCACAATTTTGAAGTAGTGAGGATAAATATTACCATTACTATATTATTTAGACATAATATTGCGAAGCTAATCCTAACTAGGGGCCAGAATAACGGGGGTCGAACCCGTGCCATATTAATTTTCACTCAAGCGCCACTTCTTTTCAATAAATGTTTTCTCTTATACAGAAAATTGTGATTTTCATGATATCAGTAGTCTTATTTATTATTGGCAGTTTGATAGGAAGACCGAACAGGGATGAACACTATTGAAATTTGCCTACCAAGTTTGTTAGTATCAGGCTGCTTTGGAAACAGATGGAAACCTAAAGTAGTAGCTGTCCCTTCTGTTTCCTTTCTTTCCAGTTTCTCATTCAGGTCATGAAATTTAAGTTTTTCTGAAGAAAGAGATCACCACATAATGTTTCAAATTTTATTGTAAGTTCAGAGGTGTAACGTAACATCTGTTATACCGATATTAAACAAGAATCCCAAGATTAGTTATCCTGGCCACAGGAAGTTCGAACCCCAGGACTTCCTTCGGCCGGAGGTCACTGAACTACGTGAAGCGGCATTTCAAAGGGAAATGGGGTCTGAAATCGTGGTTGGCCCAGACCAAGGCAGGTTCAGTGGCGGAGCCTGGCGTGAAATGCTTTTTCATGCACTTAGACGCTACTTTGAGCACATTGGAGGCCCCTTGGTGCTTTGAAGCCTTTAGCAGTTGCCTAGTTTGCCTATTGGGTAATCCAGACCTCAGTTGATATGGTCCTCGCGTATTCATCGTGGCTCACAAGGCATAAGCTTTACCGGTGGTCCTCATCTTCTGTAAAACTTGTGAAAGGTCACAGAATACACACAGTCGGCTTTCTGGGACCGTGTCAAGGTAATTAAAGTACATGGCAATCTGTTAAACAGATTTGAAAAGGCATGATTCTTGGTTTGAATTTTTAACCAAATTAATGATAGAGTTCCTATGTATTCGGAGACCTGAGCCTATATACAAACACAAAAGTAGCGAGAAAACGAGTGTACTTTGTATGTGATGCGGGTCTTCAGCAAAGGTGAAGGTTCCAGTGTCCCGAAAAAAATTCGGCCCTTGATCCGGCAATGGACGAATCCCAAGGTCATGGACACGTAGTCAATGCAGCGCAGGACCTGCCGTTTATATCCCATCCTACGCTGGTGCCAATTTATTCTGCCTTGTGACAGAGGCACGTATGTGCGCGCAAACAACTTGTCCAGGATCGTTACACGGAACTCGCTCAGCGAATCCACTTTCGTCACATTACAGACCCAATGAGCGTCACGTTAAAACTAGGGCCCTATGACACCTCAAGAGCTGTGCAGCATGAATATAACACATTGTGTATGTGTAAAGCTTTAGTTTATTCGGTAGAGATCTGGTTCTGTGATCTAACGATTGCGGCTCGAGACTGCTGAGGGGACTCTATGAAACGACCAGGAACAAGTTCTTCGCAGATGCGCACGCGCACACGTTTGTCGTGCGCCTCAGACTTATATTTACTAACCTTGCAATAGTAATTAGTGTGATAAGAAAACACATCATTAAAAAATAGTTCCCTTCTAGTTCCTGTCAAAGCAACAATCTGATACCTTCCTTGTAATATTCTGTAGCGTTATTTCGTGCTTACGTTCTTCTAGTTCTTCCTGTAGTTTTCTCTGCTCCTCTTCCAAGTCCGCATTTTTCCTGCGTTCATTACAAAGTTCTTTTTGAAGCTCTTCGATCTTGACTTTATCTTAAATGGTTTAAGATAAACATAATTTTACCTTTACCTGAAGTACAAGGCAATTTAAGAATTTTGCCTAAACCTGAGTTCAACATACACAAGAATTCCAAGTAAATGCAGACTATATGGCACAGGATATGCCAAACAGACAAATCTATTGGTATTTGCATATTTTGTATGATGCAGCTCTAGTTCTCATGATGGCCAAAAAATAAGAAGAACACTTCGACAGTTATACAGTTGATGTAACTAGGCTTATATTGCGCATTTTGGGCTAAAGATTTGGCTAAAAAGTTGTTTTTTTATTGTGAAAACAATATCATCGTCGTCCTGCCAATATTTCATAACGAGTTTCTTCCGACCTTTCAGACGTTCCTGTTCTAGTTCTACCAGCTGTTCATTCTCCTTCGTCGATTTCACTGATATCTTCCTGATGGATTGCTGCTTAACCCGTTTAGTTGAGTAAATTTACCTAAGATGAAAGTTAAGGCTTGATTTCTGTGTGCTATGCTGTTAACTTATCACAGGTCATTAGGTGATCTCCATTTTTATTACATACTCCGCCTATACTGCATTTTGTGTTTCCATGCCCCCTTGCTATGCATGTAAAATATGTATGCCAAATCTTGGAATTGCAACATACTGTGTCACCAAAGTGACTTCCCTAACTGGGTACTGCATGATAATGAAGCCTGTTGATCGTGCATATCCCTTTCAAACGAATTCAGAAGGAGCCTCGATGCAGAAGAACGTGTCCAGAACAAGCTTTGGGCTGCTGTGATTGTTCGAAATAAAGCTTGCTAGGATTCCCATTGCGATGCAGTTACGAGAAATGTCTTATAGGTCTGAAAGAAAGTTTCAATGTGTTTGCCGGAAGCTTGGGATTGCAACATATTGTGTCACCAAAAGTGACTTTCCTAACTAGATACTGCATGATAATGAAGCCTGTTGATCGCGCACAAAGCATAATTCAATAAGTTATGCACTGTTATCTTGACACACTTTTCCCAAACAAAAGGCATAGAAATACGGTTTGCTTTCTGCTTCGAAGAAGACCAGATGAGAATAGCATCGGTGACTTTTCGCCTGGAGTCGTGTACTGAACCAATGAAAGAAAAGGCAAGGAATCTTCTTAAGAATAAAATGATTCGAGTCTCATCAGCCCAGAAAAATGATGCTGAGGTGAAGAGAGTGATCTCTTTAGAAGATATTGGAAATGAGTTTTTTTCTTTTGACAGCTGTATTTCAAAAAACAGTTTTAACGTCCGAACGGAATTACTGTTGTATTTGACCAATGGACCCAAGTCCTTGGACTCCTTGAACAACGGGTTGTTGGTCAAGAAAGTTATCCTGAAATTCAATAGCGGAATACCATCGCGAGGACCTGTTGAACGGTTCCTTAGAGCGGATGGTTAGATTCTGACATCTGGAAGAAATCGCCTCAAAGATGAATATTTTAAGACGTTCCTTCTGTTGCGGGTCAATAAAGAAATCTAGCAATCCAGTGTGGCATGTCTTCGATTGAGTTCTATGAAACGTACCGTTCTTTTTAGACTAAACCACATATGCGACCCAATTTGATTTAACGATTTCATTGTGAAACAAAAAAAAAGAAATTATGTAAAAGCGAACCAAACTATAATCGTCAGTCAGTCACTATTTTATAAACTGCCTTTATGGCAGTTACCTTCTCCTTATTGAACAAGTTCTCAGAGAGGTACTGTATAAACGTTCAGACTTGTCTACATATAAGCACGTCATAGATGTCAGTAGCTTACGCTTATTGAAAGAAGCATGAGATTCTTAACTCCATCCGCTTTTACGGATGTTTGTCCACTGTCCATGAGAGCTGAGATCAATTCCTTTGCTTTCTTGTTCTTTAGTATAAAATCAAGAAGTATCCTATTTTTATCCTCGTTTGTGTTGTTTTTGAGTTTGATCATATGAAGGGCTTCGCTCGTCAAAGTACTACTGGCCAGTAACTTATTTAAGAGTCCGAAATCCGGATCAATCCGATCAGCCAGAAACTCCCTGTGCCTCTCCAATCTCTCCTCCATTACTCCCTATCTCTCTGACTGCTCGGGTTTCGAAATACACCACAGAACAGTGATACCCTGTTCACATTGATTCACGGCGAAATTGGATCCGTCACGGAGATATTGCTTACCATACTATTCTACTTATTCATCCAACGCCCTTATCACAACGCAAAAGGCATCAATCAGTAGCTGTTTCAATCTAAACCGTTGTTAAAACGTGTGACCGTTGGAAAAGTCCAGTGGATTGTTTTCTTATTGTTTGTTATGTTTGACTTTTAGGCGTCGTCTTGGCGTTATTGTAAAGAAGGGCGGATTATTGTGGTCTTCTTGATGGTCGGACGAGTACCACACACATGTGAAGTACCTCTCTGCAAGCGGAAGTGGCCGGCCCGCAGGCCTATGTCCGACGGCCGAAGTGGCTCGAGCCCAACAAGCCGAGCCTATCTAGGTATCAAAACTGCTCAGTCTATGTAGGTCGCTCAGTCAATCCTCTTATGTATGAGCATCCGTTTTGTGCGTCATGTCCTTTTTGTCCTAGACAACTCAATTATACAGCTATTAATAGCATGGGTAAGAGTTAAAAGAAACCCAGAGAGGCTAAATCACTAGACAGATTCAAGTGCGCCACAAAGTAGCCCAAACCTACATTCACAATTATTATATAATAAGAACAGTAGTCATTCAGCTTTTAATAGAAGGAGGTTTATTGAAACGGAGCTTTTATTGAAAGGCCGACCTGCATTTGAATATGCAGATCAGCATTTCAATGAAAGCTCCATTGCTCATTAAATAAAATTTCATAACATTTATCAAATAGTGGATTTCTTTGATTTTCGGTCACCACTTTTGAAAATTCTGTTGAATGTAGACTTATAAAAGGTAATCAGTTCGTAAACGACTTTGAGTAGGTGCCAGGTTAAACTTACATCTACGGCCTGAAGTTTTTCTAATCAAGACAGAGGTTGCTGACGCTTCCTACCAATAACTTTTCTCACAGAGGTGTACGCCATAGTCTAGTGATTGCCCTACGTCTATTTAAATCAAGCCGATGGTGTCACGTGGTTTTCTTAAAGACACCTGGTCATAATAGCGGCCATCTCTGATCGGAGATAGACAGGAGGAATAGGCCTACGTCATCACGCCGGTTTCAATAAACTGCTCAACGTTCAGAAAGAAACATGGAAAGTAAAAGGGTAGAAGGTTAAAAAGTGAATGCGATAGGAGAATACTACTAGTGGCAACTAGATGAGAATCATAGTTTGGATTGAAAATTTTAATGACCTATTTAGTAGGTTTACGGTTCAGAAGAAGCAGAGGAAGAGAGTTAGGATTAAATACATAGCATCTGATATTCGGTGATATGGTTAGAAAATGATAGAAACTTATTACTGGTGAGTCCCAGGTTCAGAATCACTGGTTGGATCGAAGCAATTATTTGTCTACTTCGTAGCCCTAGGGTTAGGGTAACGGTTAAGAATAAGCAGAGGAATAGGAAGAGGGTTGGGGTTAGGTAAAAGGCATAAGATATTCTGTGATTTGGTTAAAAATGATAGCAACTTATTACTGATGGTTCATAATAACCGGTTTGATTAAAATATTTAATTGTCTATTTAGTAACCCTAAGGTTAGGCTTACGGCTAAATTTATCGTTCAAGTACAAACATAATCACATCAGACGCATATTCAGGCAAAATTTGTTTAGCTCGTCCGAAGCTGATAATTCTTTACCGATATTCTTAATTGATCACAGGCTGATTTGAAAGTGTTTTATGTTTGGGTTCAGGAGCTGTACCAACAGTGTCTGATCAGACTGGTCATTTGGTGAAGACTGTTCAACAGCAGTCGTCCTCAGCTGCAGACATGGCAATGTCTTCACAAATGGTCATGAGTTGACAGTGGCAAAGGCATCCAATGCTACCAGTTACTTGTCAGTCAAACATTCCCTTGCACACGTACGGAAGCATTCTCGTGAATGCCTTCGAATGGTAGTTCAGTTTATGAGATTATTGTATGTATCAGAAGAAACAACCTCAAGTTTTCATGCAAGCTCAGCTTCTGTGACAACTCAACCTCCCCAAGTTGATGTATGTGACTGGCACAGCTATTCTTTATCAGTCACAAGGTGTTCAATCAAACACAGTCTGCATCTGCCCGATTAAAGCACAATTCTAGCGAGAGGAGTTAGTGGCAATGTTACAATTCTAAATAAAGTTCTTGAGTTTTTATTTGGTAATAATGTATGTGAGAGCCATATGTAGGTTTGTATAATTCAGTATATACTTTATATACTGGAACATGAGTGCCCCAGTATATGAATATAGTATTGAAATCGGACTGCAGTGAAGTCTGTATAAGTCTCTTTATAAAATATTCATAATTTATTCATTTTGGAACTGGGTTAAAATAAGAAATACCAGCCCAACCATCAACAAATCTTTCAGTGGAAAGTCTACAGAATATGAATGCTTTCGGGCGCTGATATATTCCGTGATCCTATTCCCACTCTAGGCCTACTCCCTGTGACTGAAGTGAGGTGTGGAGTAAGTAGGCCTACTATTCCTAGATGACGACACATGAAGAAAGTGCAATATGTAATTCGCATGTAAAATTACTTTGCAGCACGAATTCATTAAATTCATTTATAAAGTTAACCTGTAAGAACTTAAATCTATGCTAGTTGTTCAAATTAAAAGTAGTAGGGTACACAAACTCCTATACACACGCCTCTATAGATATTGAAAAATAATATTACTGTTATTTTAGCTTCAATTTGTCAATTTAATTATGGGGCTTTCGATTCTTCTGCCGGATATATATCGGCGGGTCTTCTAAATAGTGTCACTGTTGTGGCTGATTGTAAACTGTTCTCAGCTTCGATCACATTGAGCAGCATGGCGCTTATGAAACTGCAAAATATGGACTAGAATAAAAAGTTAAAACTTAAAATATGATATAGTAGTTCTAAGAATAGAGTGCAATTCTATGACTTTAAAATCGATTTGTTTAACTTTAAAACATATTTGACTCTCATAATTTAGCATTCAAAAGTCGTGAAAGTATTTGTTAGAACTGGAAAAGCAAAATCGTCATTCATTCATTCAATCAAACATCTATTTATCATTCAATCAGACCAGTTATATAGCGCCTCTGTGTGATGACTATGCCACTAACACAATATAATGCATAAAATATAATAAATGCCTTAAGCAAATGTGGAAAATCGCCTTCTACGGATTCATAATAAAATTGAAAGTGTTTAATAATAATAAACTTCTGTTTTAATTTACTAATAAGAAAAACTGAAAATTACTTTGAACATACTTACAATATTTCAAAATATTTATTCATCTAAAATCGAAAGTTAAAATTCGCTCATTTCTGATTATCATCTTTTTCTCAAAGTCGCATTCGTAGTCATTCCCAAACATATAAAGTAACTTTTATTGTCATCTAATTATTGAAGCTGAAAAATCACAGCCACAAACAGTCGATCAAGTGACTCATCCAGAAGAATCTTCCATGGACGTCCTAATCCGTGAGTTTCTTCTGAAAGAATTTCTTTTATAAATTTCAAATCTGAATCCAATAACAAAACTCTACTGTTCCTTAAATCAGCGACCAAGACGTATCCATTTGCATCAACGGCCAAATAAACTAGATCAATCATTTGTTTGATGGTCGATCCACATTTTCCACCAAATGACTTCTTAAGTTTTCCATGTGCATCAACTATACACACTCGGTGCAGATCACCACAATAATCGTTATGACTGACCACGAAATGACCATCGGGCAGTTTCACAGCATGCCTTGGAAAACGAATACCTGCCTCTGCTAGATTTATTTCGCGGATCAATTGTCCATCTAACAAATATTCATTTAATTTATTTTCGAAATAAACAGTTAAAATGACATTCGATTCATCGGTAACAGGCAGACCCCATCCACAATTGCTTCCTGATGACCAATTGTCTATTAATTTTCCATTTGGATCAACTCTTAAGATTTCATTCGAATGAGCATAAGGTCCCTTGCAATCGAGGATGTAGAGACATTTACTCTTGTTGCAGGATCTCATGTCAAATGGATCATTTAATTCCTTCAAATTCGATCGTCGACTGAAATTGAATTTCATCGAATCGTATACTTCAACTTCTGAACTTCCTTGACTAACAACAAACAATTCTTTGTCTAAGATCGTCAATCCCCGGATCTCTTTCTTTTCACGTTCTGGGGGTGTTTGTTATAATCGTATGAACTAAAACTTCTGTTCTGATCGTCTCAACTAAGACTGGATCGGATTTGTTATTTTCTGGATGTTCATCTGAAAATTGAAACAAAAAAGATCTACTTCAACATAAAACATCGATTTACTCATATTCTTTAAAATTTGCTCAAAGCAAAATATTTTGAACAACAGTCCTGAATATCATTACTCTGAATGAAGATTCGCTTTAAACCAAATCAACGGGCAAGGGAAATGGTAGTGATGAAAATCGAGAAGTCAAACATAGATTCTCGTAGAGGGAGGAATCATTTAAAAAGAAACAGAACAAGAGAGACAAACAGATGTATACTAAAACATACAAAAAACAGTCACACAATTGGTCATTTAAAGTGTAACTTTAAGGCCAGCTGGCTTCACAGATAGATTCTACTACAGACAATACCCCAGAGCTTAGGTTACAGTGCATGCTCTATTGAATTCTGTTGATGTAATGACACCGATGAGCTTCCATATCAGAGCCGTCTTATCCATTTTCTTATCCATATTCGTAGGCCCTAGGCAGAGTAGGCACTGTGCCTATTGCCTACGAACTTTATAGGGGCCTTCGAAAGTCAAAAATGAGATATTGAAAAAATAAATTTATTGATTGACCCGAAAATAGAAAAAGAATATTCAAATTTAATAACCTTAAAGTTTGTACTGAAACAGTTTAAGTTAAGCCGTGCTACATCATGTTAACTTTGCGGCTCTTTGCATTGGCAAAATCACATATAATGTTCTCAAATGTCATTTCCCGCATTAAGTAGTTTTCAAATGAAAGTAGTGCAAGGGAAGAGAGACGTCAAGAAATAAAGTGAATGTGTTTAGCTCTAATGCAGAGTTGGTAGTTGGGGCCTACGAATGCGAGAGTGCCTAGGGCCTTCGACGACCTTAAAACGGCCCTGCTCCATATGAGGGCAATATGAGGTCGTCAGCTGAACGATGTAATTATAACACAGAAAATATACTTCGGCAGAACACTTAGACCTTACTTAACTTGGAGCAATACAGAGACAGAGACAATATGGTGACAAGGGGCCAAGTGGCTAACGTGTCGACTTTTCAACTCTGCGGTCAGAGCTCGAATGCTGAGCTCATCATGTGAAATCGACATAAAACCAACAAATATTGTGGTATAAATGCAAAGAGAGAGTAGAACGAGAACGGGCCTGAAATTGGAGGAGAAGTTGTGGAAAGAAAGATTGGAGAGAGAAACAGGCAGGGCAGGGGAAAAGGAGATTGGTTGAGAGAGATTGGACAGCATAAATGTGATTGGGGAGGGAGGAAGGTGGGAAAAATGGAGAAAAAGCTAGAGCAAGAAAGAGAAACAGAGAGCAAATTTCATAATGAAATTATCGTCACAAGGCAGTAAGACAGTCAATCTAGGCACACGTGACTCAGATTTAATTATGAAACTTAATGCGTAATCGATGTCATCTGTTTAAGTTTATTCATTTAGATACGTGTCTGTTTTCAAGTTTATTCTAAACCAAAATATCAGCTAAAAGACCTAACCGATTGGTTAAAGCACTCGGCTTTTATGATATAAGTTATGCAATTAGTAATTGTGGCCAGACAGATATCTAATATGAATGTTTCAGATTCAATTGTTTAATTTTCAAGCAGCAGTATGCACTGTGCTCCCTACAGAACCTATGAATTTATCCTACCTTCTACCTCTTCATTCTTGAATCTTTTCTTCACTGCTGAGAAAAATTCACTTTCATGAATTCTTAAGAGGCCGCATAGGCAAAAAAGGGTTAAAATAGGCGATTTTGTGATAGTCATTTTAGTCCTTGACGACGGGATGACTCTCGAAATACGCTAATGACAATCCCACTATAATGTGGTGGGCGTGAAATTAAACAAGGCCTATATTGAGCAGTCAAAAAGTAAAGTCAATCTACCCCAAATCAGGTAGGTCTATGCAATATGGCGGTGATCGTGACACTTTTCCCCATGAATAGCCTCTGGAACGCGTTGAACTTGAAGCTGCAAATAAAGCTAAATCTCATCAATATCAGCTTTCCAATCTAACTGCAGATATCAAGATCTGGATCTTTGTATAAGTGGGGCCCTAAAACGCGCTGCATCATAGTACTTAATTGTGCGCAAATTAACATACATGTAGCCTAAACGTACGTGGTCGTTGTGTTCCTTGACATTATGGCAATTACATGTAAACTCATAATGTTTATTTCAACCTATGGTAGAGTCAACATGTCTTCATAATGGCGATCAGGAGGATAATGTCACCATTAGCGATATCTACTACAGTCCTGAAACGCAGACTGAGTTTATTCTGGCATATCGCACGGACGTGTGAAGAAGAGAACCATCGGAGAGTCCGGTTGACCGCAATAAACAGCCCGCGGAGGATTGAAGAAGACCACGCGACCAAATTAAGACCACATGGCTTAGAGTTGTGAAAAATGATCTGAGAGACAGAAATTTTGGCCTTTATACAACATACAGCACCTACAATATCTGTAAAATTTTTTTATTAAATGCAAAAATGCAGCTAGAGGTATTCAGATGGAGTTGCAGATGTCGAGGAAAAAGTAATTACCTCCGCCAAAGCGTTTTAAACCATATGAAGCTTTTCACGCACGTGAAAAGGAGACATACCATATAGCAATTACGTGCATAAAATAATTTTCCTATGCTAGATAAATTAATAATCAATAAAATGCTGATTAGTTTTAAAATCCTGATGTCCGGGTGAATGAACTTAATCTGAGTAAGATATTTAATGATTTGCTTTTAGACACGACTTCATTCTTTCTTGTTGGTATTCTTATACTACATCTGCAGGAAAAACACAACTGCAGGTATAATTTTTTAACCTTTCTATCTTCCTTCCTTTTCTTTTTCTTTATCTTTTTTTTGGCTAATTTACTTACTCTCTTTCTATGATTTACTCTGTTTCTCATTTACTTTGTTTTTCTTACTTAGTTTTTGTTGAATTTTTTAAATATAAGTTGTTTGTCTTCACTTTAGTAGGCCCAAACATATTTGGTCTGCAAATTTATTCAAGGTCCCGTCTCACCTGTAATTCACAATGACAGATTTTTTACAATAACACCGGTCAACATAGAAATCGTTACTGACTGGAAAAGGCCCTAATGTGTAGCATCTTTGTGTGCTGAACACGAATATAACCATAAAAATTTTTTATTGGCTCTCGTTTTGAAAATATTTCATATAGTTCCTTTTTATGTTTCACCATGTAAATTTATGCAGTAGGACTGCGACAATATCCTAAATAAGTCTAGAATGATGTAATATTCCACCTCATTGCATAATCCCATCATGGACACATCATGCACAGTTGATTACGTCATTTTCTGATGCAATGTAAAACTACAGCCAGTCGGCTGCTGACGTAAGATGACGTCAGCAGTGTACTATATAAAGCGAGTCGGAACGGTTGAGCATTTACAATATTACAGATAGTTTAAGTTACTGTTTTATAAAACTATTATTACTTTATCCATTTAGATACAATACAGAACAGTAATGCCTCGGAAGTGCGTAAATACTGTGGACAACTTTTGTTACATTTGTGGGGAAGTGACATTTGCCAACCAGAAGAAAAGTATCACCTATCAAGTCAAGAAGGCATATCATGCTTACTTCGAATGCAAGGTTGGTGACCAAGACAAGCCATGGGCCCCGCATATATGCTGTGCTACATGTACAACACAGCTTTCACAGTGGTTGAATGGCAAAAGACCATCAATGCCGTTTGCAGTTCCCATGGTGTGGAGAGAGCAAAGCAACCACGTAGATGACTGTTACTTCTGCTTGGTTCCTCCTCTTTCCGGTGGAATAACGAAGCAAAAGAAGTCGACAATAGTCTACCCAAACATTCCGTCAGCATTGAGACCAGTTCCACATGGTGATGGACTTCCTATTCCAGAACCTCCAGCAGAATATATTTTCCTTGATTCATCTGATGAGGACAAGGGTGAGCCGACATGTTCTTCTCCTGGTCCGTCAGCGTGCAGTGATCCCGATTTTCACTGTGGTGCATCATCAACCCCACACAGAATAACACAGGAAGAACTAAATGACCTTGTTCGTGATTTGGACTTATCCAAAAACAAGGCAGAATTGCTAGGATCAAGACTCCAACAATGGAATCTTCTAGAAGAAGATGTCACAATTACTTCATATAGAAAGCGCCATCAGCAGTTGGAACCTTTCTTTATGAAGGAAGGTAATCTGGTATTCTGTTCCAATATTGACGACCTCATGAATGCCTTACAGATCACTCATGACCCACAAGAATGGAGACTCTTTGTAGACTCTTCAACACTGAGTCTTAAGGCTGTGCTCTTGCACAATGGAAACCGTCTTCCATCTATTCCATTAACGCATGCTGTCCACATGAAAGAGACATACGATAACCTAAAACAGCTACTGCATTCCATTGACTATAACAGGTACAAATGGCACCTGTGTGGTGATTTGAAGGTAGTTGCCATATTAATGGGACTGCAGCAAGGATATACAAAATATATGTGTTTCTTGTGTGAGTGGGATAGCCGAGCAAGAGAGTTGCACTACGTGCGGAAGGAATGGACTCCCAGACAAAACATGGCAGTTGGACAGAAGAATATCCAGCACCCAGCTCTGGTCGAGCTCGCTCACAAAATCCTACTACCACCCCTTCACATCAAACTAGGTTTGGTGAAGAACTTCGTGAAAGCCATGGACCGCACTTCGCCAGCTTTCCGATACCTGCATGAAAAATTCCCTCGACTCAGCGAAGCAAAGATTAAAGAGGGAGTTTTTGTGGGTCCTCAGATTAGAGAACTCTTCAAAGATGACCGCTTCAACAACTTGCTGGAGGGTGATGCGAAACAAGCATGGAATGCTTTTCGTCTAGTGTCTACAGACTTTCTGGGGAATGTTAGGGCAGAAAACTACA
The DNA here is from genome assembly GCA_964023275.1 of Norana najaformis. Lineage (NCBI taxonomy): Eukaryota > Metazoa > Annelida > Clitellata > Crassiclitellata > Hormogastridae > Norana > Norana najaformis. The sequence continues at coordinate 5,291,276 of OZ029914.1, read as the reverse complement.
AGGAACTAGTAGAAGACATGCTCAAGCAGTACCAGAAATTTCGCTGCAATATGTCTCTGAAGATGCATTTCCTTCATTCCCATCTGGATTTCTTCCCTGACAACTGTGGTATGGTTAGTGACGAACATGGCGAACGTTTTCATCAAGATATCGCAACAATGGAGCAAAGGTACCAGGAAAAATGGTCCACTACAATGTTGGCTGACTACTGCTGGACACTCCGCAGAGATGCTCCCGAACAGCTGTACAAGAGACAGGCAAAAAAATCTAAGAACTAGTCTATGACCTGGTTTTTACAAATATTAACTGTAAGTGTATCACTATTGGCATGCATTGTGCGATATAAAATTACTTCATTTCAGATTACAAAAAAACTAGAGCCAATTCGGCATTTTCACTGTCATATTCGTGTTCAGCACATACAAATTGATAAGAACTGACTAATTTCATTTCAGTAACATGACTTTTGTAAAAATTTGTATTGCTTAAACTTAATGTGTCGAGTTTAAGGTTGACACATCAGATCTCGCTGAGTTAGCTGCGCGGTTCTCCTGCGGGCTATTTGTTCGGTGGTTGAGCTCAGGCTTCTGTTGCCAGTAAGGTTACCTTCGATATCACAGTTTCTTAAGGCGTTTTCTTGGTTCAGGTGTGAATATGTATTGCTCATACAAGGCAACATGGAAGTTTGGCCGTGGTTGGTCCTTCACTTTGGAACAGTCTGCCATGCGATCTGCCACATAAGCTTCTTGCCTTTCACAGCCTCTATTCCTTCAGGGATTGAATACCATTCTGTTTGATATTGGCAATGTGTTATCAGGTCGGAAGACTTCTGAATAGTTTTCTTCAAGAGATGCTATATAAGTGTTCAGTTACGATTACGATACCGTAGTGTTTACAATATGCAAGTATACACTCATATCGAAGTTGATTGCCTACGAGATAAATTCAAATCAAATTCACAAAATGCTTGTGATTTAAGACCACACTAGTAGGCCTATACGTGTTGCGAGAGACCCAGTATAAGACTACAGACATTAGTTTCAGCAAATCTAAACGACCTGTTACGCCTGTGAGCAAGACACAATTATTAATTACTGTAATTACGAGGACAGAAAGAAGCAAGCAGATTTATCTATTCTAATCTAATGTAATGACTTCTGTATCGCCGTTATCGTAATGCCGAATCCATCAGTCGACAGTCGCTTCAAATCAGAATTGCAATCCTGGTGTATAATGCATTGGAGAAGCCGGGTCGAATCACGATGGGTCAGAGAAACCAGAAGCCAAGATACGGTAGTTAAGAAAGTTGGAAAAAATGCGTTTTTAGTTTAGACCTAAATTACATCGCAGAACTAAAAGAATTGACAGATTCATTAAGCTAAAGGAAATGTAGACAACACTGGCGTTATGAAACAACGATCATGCTATAAATGTTTTTTTTATTAGTGACCGTACTGAAACGACGTATTGAGGCGCAATATAATTAATATATATAATACAGTGTATATACAGTTGTATTTAGAAACAAAAAAGCCGTCCATTTAGCCCAGGGCAGGGCGCCTGTTTGGCTCTCAAACACGTGTATGTGAGCTACTCTGCTTCCTCTCAGCGTTCAAATATTGGAAAGACGGGGCAAATGAAGCATTCAGTGCTTTCTGGGTCAAAATGAGCACACCAGCCACGAGTGTTATTGGATTAAAGCTCTTCACACATGATGCAGGAATGTTAAACGCTTGTCACATGTTATGCTATGATAAAGCCAGTGTTAAACGGGGTTGAGTGCGGCACATTAGCCGATTGGATAGAGCGCATGGCTTGTAACGCGGAGAGTACGGGTTCGAGCCTCTTTTGAGACGGGTACTATGTAGGGACCTTGAGAAAGTCCTTCATTCACAATTGTTCAGCGCCATCGATTGATGCTTAGTCATTAGATAATAAATGCAAAAACATTAAACAAAGTTTCAATTAAATTTTGTCAGGTAAGGTCAGTTCGAGATCAATGAATTATCGCAAAACACTGGATACACAAAACTTTCCGTCGGCCATTAACAGCCATTATGAGCGTTTCTTCCAAATCCTATTGTCGAACTCTGAGGCTACAAACTTTGATATGAGTTTCTCCCAACAAAGAAAAGCATCTAGCTTCTTAGAATGATCGCTGGATCTTTAACATTCCAGCGTTTCTGTGCATGAAAAAGCCAGTTAGCTTAGTGATTTTGACTACATTTCAGAAATCTGCCTGTCGAACTAGCACAGACTTTAAACGGAAAGCTATAATATCACAAAGCGCCCATTCAAACGGGCAGCTCGATTGAAGGGTTCCAGTCCTACTAATTTATTGAATTTTTTAAAGAAAGAGAAAGGCCGAAGCTGTGCAAACCTGCAAACATTAAAGCTATCTAAGCGAAGTCTTTTATTCCTGTATCGCTCTCTGGCAAGATGTCGTGTTTTTCTAAGCTGCTATTATTTGTGTGAGCAATGCACCGAATATCACTTCTTCAACTGCAATCAGGATCTGAGTGAGAGAGAATAATGATGTCCCTAAGCGACCAATGTCTATGTCAAGACCTACACGTTATAATTAAAGGTCACGCAAAGCTGGAGTCAATCGATTAACGCATCGACGAAACCGTGAACCATTGATCAATTGCCTCAAGCGTTTTTGCAATAGTTTGTCAAGTGCTACGCAGTTCATATTTTGATGGTGTTGTATATATTATGTAGACTTTAGTGTTTTAGTTTAAGGTTCGCGTCCTCTGTCGTCAATTTATAGATCTTTTTTGTTGAGTTCGGTGTTAGAGGTGCTTAAGTTTGGCTTGAGTTCAGTCGAAATACGAACTGAAAATGTCAAACCTGTAAATTGATTGTTGTCAATTTCTTTCTGGAACCAATAAACGAATAACAATAATAATAATAAAATAATAATAAAAATAAATAGTAAGACGAACGAATCAAAAACAATAAGAGAAAATTATCAACAATAAACTTCACCTAAATAAGAATTTTAAGGACGTGAACCGCCAAAAGATTTCGTTAAACTTTGGAAATAAAATCAGTTGTCTGGAATGAGTAGAGGTGTGCAAAAGTCTAGTGGTTATCTGTAAAAGTATAAACCTAAATGAAACAAGTCACCAGTTACCCTCAGAAAGAACCGATTTCTGAATTGCTACAATGATGTTGATTAACGCCAAGTGAAATTACTACCTGAATAGGTGAATGTCTTGATAATTCCAAGCGTCATTTTATTGAAATATTCGTAGCAAACGTTTTTATTTGTGGTACTAACAAGGTTTTATTTTCTGCTAATAAAACATCGTATCCGAAGGTATCGTCATCAGTAACAATGTCAGCCGCCATGTCAACTGTTGACTTGCCTTCATTTTGGCGGATTTTTCTACTTAGTACTGAACGTGTTCAATATAAAAATAAAGAAATATTTATTTCCGAGATGTTTGTATGTACGGTGTTGTTAAGTTTACGTTTCGGAAATAATCTTCGATTCCGCCGTAGATTTAGAGCATTCTGTAGGTATTTCTGCGCATAAAATCTTGGCGTCTGTGACTGCATGAGGAGGAATGTACGGATTTCGTACGGATTTCTGTACGCCGTCTTCGGGCGGCGGGTGGGTAATTGAAAGGCGGAAGAGGTGTAATAAGGGTATTTGGAGTATCCTCGAACGTCAATCAGGGGTGACCCTACGACCCCCCGACCGGCAGGAGAAGAATGCCTGTTGTGCTCAGCCCCGGTGGTTTAAAGGGATATCCGCACATCTACAACCAATGAAGAACTGTGGAGCCTGTGATCTCTTCGGGTACCGCGTACTCTACCGCCTGTCTTCGCTCTTTACCCTCGACGCAACTTGTTCCAGGAACTCTGAACATTGTGTCATCTGTGAACTCTGGATTGAAATCCGTTGGCTAGGGTCCATGTGTGTGCATGAGACAGCCACTGGGGACTTTTTTAGTTAGCTATGCATTGTTTAGCTTGCTGACGTACTTTCTATGACATTTTACATCATTTAGGCTAGCATATGTTGAGCTTTTATGAGGTACGCAAAAGGCGCAATATCAAAAGTATAGAACTACAATATCATCTTCATTATCATCATCGTCGTCGTCGTCGTCGTCGTTCCTCATAAATATATTTTTAACAACAATGACTTTCTGAACATCACTACCACGTTTTTAGTCTTACATTTGACTTTTGAAATACCGAAAGGTATTCAAAAATACTTCCAATAAGCCTGTTCCTTCCTTTCAGTGATACTGACAACTTGTTAAGAGTCTTAGCGATTCTCTTCTGTTTAATAAGTAGAATAAATTTCCCAGAATGATATCTTAGACTATTTTTTATTTATGTTTTGCTTTCTTGTCACTATGATCAAAATTTTCTGTTCATATTTCCAGTGAACTTCAACAACATGATGAAGAGCGCTGCTCAGCAGAATGCCATGCGAATCCAAATGAATATCATCAAAACTTTCCTTATAATCTCCGCTTGCTTCGTTCTCTGTTGGTTTCCAAACCGTTTCTACGTGTTTATCGGTAGTCTACGCTTTATAAAGAATATCAATGCAAATGGCCGCAGCTTCACGATATTCCTTGCATTTTTTAACATCTGCCTCAACCCGTTCATCTACGCTGCAACATTGGATCCAGTGAAAAAGTACCTACGTCAGAAGCTCTGCAACAGAGGGCGCCAGGGAAGCCAAGAAAATGTCACGGCCTTAATCAGCTTCATCGGAAACACAACGGCTGTGCAAGTGTCAAGTCAATAGCGAGACAAAAAGCATGTCTATCTTCTTAAGCTTTTAGACAAATAGCAGCATAGTTCATCGTATTAATGCTATAGTTGACGTCGCTAACAATGCACGAATCGCTTTCACGTAGATACAAGATTTGATCGATAGGTGGCGAGACTTATTTGTGTAATATTTATATAGATGTGTCGAAATTAAACATTTGGTGATAATTTGGACCTTTCTAGCATTAACTGAGAGACAAGGAATGCAGCCAACGCTGAAACAGCTACCTTACACCAGAATCTTCGTCGCAGGATCCCCGGTGTAGGCCTACCATCATGCTCTAATAACCTGAGAACTTCTACAGCGCCACAATAATGATGTTCACGGCATCAGTCCATAGTCGCTACTAAGGAAAATGGTGGTGAGTCCGGTCGAAAAGCCAAGAATGGAATCCGAGAAGACACAGACAGCCTACGGAAAAAGAAGAGACAAGTTTTTAGTTGAGATCTGAAGGCCACAACAGACTTTGCAGAGCGAACATTTGCCAGAAGAGGGTTTCAGAGACTAGGAGCAGCGAAAGCACGACAGAAGCAATAAAAAGACTGGACAACCTTAGCTTACAGGATATGGGGCCTAAAAGTACTTCTAAAATTTATATAAACTCCGAATGTAGAGAAAAAAGCAAATGCATGTTTCAATCCACAAACTTTAAGATTCTTTAAAACTATTAGAGAACCCGCCAGTGCAATGATTGCAATGAAGTCTGTCATTTTGGGTCATTGACCAGACGATCGTAGATCATTTGTTATTATTGCACATTACGGTGAAGAATTTAGAGCGCTTCCTAAACAGAACGGAGGATTTTCGAAAGCTTCTTTAAGGGTTTAGAGTGGCATCACAAAAACACGTTTCAGAAGCACTCTGTTAAACTTGAAGACATGGTAACGACCCTGCTATTGCATGTGTAAGGGCATTCGCTCTGAAATCGTTGTTTAATTGTTTCAAGTTCCGCTACCATGATTCATCTAAGACTCGTCCTGTAAATAGAACTTCGGCTAATTCTTAATTTCGCGCACTTTCTCCCGTTGATGTAGTCATCGAAAGCCGCTTTACACGACTCTATATTCGTATAAGACAATGAGGTTGCTACTCATGTCAATTTTGAAATGCTTTATCAGCTTGAAGAAGGCGTCTGTTATGTGACTTGAGCGATGTAAGAGATCGCATTAGTGTTGAGCAGATCGGAAATGTGCTGTACACATCTGACTCGGAACCGAATGTTATAGGTCATGTGTGAAGAACTCTAGCGAATGCATTGTAATTGCTGTCTTTAACGATGCATCCGCGAATTGCCTCAATTGTGAACCTCTGCTCGTAATTGTAATTGTAATTAGTAACTTCTGACGCGCTGGTATATAATGCACCGGGCATCAAGCGATGGCGCACCAAAGCCAAGCCGTAACAGGTCAATATTCATCAGGTCTGTCTACGAGACAGACATGCAGCCAACGGTAAATAAACAATTTAGAAAGTCAAGTTTTAAGCGAAGAACATGATAATGTTTCGTCCACAAGTCAGTGATATGTTTTTTTTACCATCACAACAACATCTTACTCTCCGTAAAACCCTTCAAGGCCGTCAGCGGCAGCTCACCCGTTGTGCTCTTCTCTTGGTCAAACATTAGCAAAAGCTGTCTTCTTGACAGCATTCCTACATCTTTTCTGAAAGAATGCTTTGATGTCTTGGGCCCAACCATTACATCAATAATCAATTTCTCATTGCTTGAGGGATCTTTCCCATCTGCTTTTGCTCATGCCATAGTTCATACTCTGCTAAAGAAACCTTCTCTCGATCCAGGTGACCTGTCTAATTTCAGACCCATCTCAACTTTAAATTTTGTATCTAAAATTCTTGAAAGTGTAGTTTTGATTCGTATGCAAACCCACCTATCTTCTAACTCGCTAATCTCTCCATTTCAGTCCGCTTACCGCAAGTTTCATTCAACAGCATCTTCACTTCTTGCTGTTCATAATGATATCATGTGCTCCATGGATAAGGGTAAGGTAACAGCTCTTGTTCTCCTTGACTTGACTGCTGCCTTTGCTGTCTGTTCGTTCTGCTCAGTCGCTTTTGTCATTTCGTTCTCAACTTAAAACATACCTTTTTCAAATTGCTTATCCACAGTAGGCTGCCGCTCTGTCCTGTGGACTTACCTTCTGGATATTGACCTGATTGTGGCTTGGCTATGGTGAACCATCGGTTGATGCCTTGTGCATTAGACACCGGCTCATTAGAAGTTTCTTCTTCTTCTTCTTATTATTATTATTATTAGGGTCAGGTTAAATCTTCCGGAATGATTAGGCACCGAATTGAGTAGCCAGGAAAACCCGTTAGTTTGCTCATCAAAATATCGGTCCATGCATTTGCCTAAGAAGGTCTTCTTGAAAAGGTCTTCGAATGAGGGTCGCGGAGCTGTTCACTTTCTATCACATCGTCGCAGGAAACACAAACGCGGACCACAAGCCGTCGATTGTTGCTTTGAATCTAAACTGCAGCAGGACCTGATTTTCTATGTTATAGTCTTGTTATAGGCTCGTAGATTTGATATTCATGAAATAACAAATACTGCGCAAACTTGCTCATTGATGCTTGTAACTCTCTCTGTAATCACAAATTCATATGGAGGGGTTTCAAGAGATCATATATACCTGCGGGCAAAAAAGTTATTTAATAAAAACAATTATTATTATATACATGCTGCGTGTATTTTAGTACTTTACGTATTTTACGTACTTTACATGCATTGCCGGGTTTTAACAACTAAATTGTCTGCATCGCACAAAGCAAATGCATGCTACCTGGCCAGTAGTATAGGGCCGCTGCATCAATAGCTGACGCACAGTGTGATGCATCGTAGGCTGGTGAAAGATTCGCTAGCAGTTAGTACATTATTAGACGAATAAGACATTCTGCCATTAAAAGTGTAATTTAAATTATTTTCTGTTTTCATATTCAACCCAAATGGCAGTCTTCGAGATTTCTGTTGTTATCATCGGAGTCGTAGGTGCGGTCGCCAATGGACTGAATATCTTCGCCCTCGTTCAGTCGAAGACTCGAATCGAAGGAGCGAAAATTGTCTTGAACCAGATGATACTCGACCTGATGTGTTGTGTCACGTTGGTTGCATCTTTCGCCACGAAAATCTTCGACCCAGACTACTCAGGCGTCGCCGGAATGTTCCTTTGCAAGGTTCTGAGCAGCGAGCCGTTACCCTGGTCATTCCTGAACTGTTCTGTTGGAAATCTCGTCCTACTGACGATCGAGAGATACATGAAGATCGTGCACTCGGTGTTCCATCGGAAACACTCCCGTCCGTGGATGTACCGCGCAGCTATCTTACTTACCTGGCCGAACTTCGTGGCGATTTCATCATTGGTTACCAATTTTCTGACGACTGACGTTGTCAATGGGGTCTGTCGGCCATTCCTGCGATGGCCGAGCGAAAGGGATCGCAACATCTTTGCCGTCTGGAGTTTCTTAGCAATGTTCGTTCTCCCACTGATTGTATTTGTTTTCTGCTATTCTCGCATTCTGAAACTTACTCGACGCCAGACGAAAGTCATTCCAGGTAGTATGCTGTTTATACAACACAAATGAAATTTCGAAATGCCGCATACAAACTGTACAAAGGGCAGATTGAAGCCAGTTTATAGAGTTCTATAGTTTTTAAGCCTCATTTAATAAATTGCATATTGCCAAGACCCGTCAGCGTCTAAGCTGAACAATTCAGAACCCATCCAGTTATTGCCTAAAATTAGTTTGTCGAGCTTACGGGAGTATCTCAGATCTCGCTGCGTCAGCTGCGGGTTTCTCCTCTTTGCCTAGTTTTCAACGCTTGCGTTCATGCTTCATTTGCCAGTAAGGTGAACTTCGATATCGCAATTTCCGAAGTCATTTTCTTCGTTCAGGTGTGACTGCAGCAGCATTTATTGCTAATACTCTCGAGGCGATCCTTCACTTTTCTTTAGGCCCTAGAACCGGGAATGGATGACTCCCAAGGTCCTGGACACTTGATCGCAGGACTTGCCATTTACTTCCTTGCCTACGCCGGTACCAAATTATACTGTTTGGTCACATAGCCACGGTGTGCGCAAACAACTTGTCCAGGGTCGTTACACGGAGTCGAACCCGCAACCGCATGATCACTGACCAAACGCGTTACCGATAGACCCCCGTGCGGCACTATCATATGTGAGGATACACTCAAAATGAAGTTGGTGGCCTGGTTTGATGACCAGATATAAATTTAAATTGACGCGCTCGGGATTCGATTCCAGGCTGTAGAGGTGAGCCCTCGATGCATTAGTGTTCAATCGACCACTTTGGCTCCCTCCTGGAGTTGTTCTGGGCAAAACGTATCATAGAATAATGCGCTTATACGAGAACCATAGCGTTAGAGAAATCATATGGTTTTAATCCATTGTTGCAAAAAAGCTAACTGGTCAATATCTCGGTTTTTCAAACAATAAAGCGTGCGGCCAGAAGAAAGCTAAGAAGTCAAAGTGCAGGGATTAGTTCTGAGCCAATTTCACACCAATCAGTAGATCTTGGTTGTTCTTCGGTTTGTGAAAAAACTATGCGACCCATCAGATTTAAAGTATACCATTGGCGAGTCATCAGTAGGCCGTATCTAGTCACACGGCAGAGAAACAAAAGACATCAATCAGCTGCGAGACAATCAGAACAAATTCTTCCGAAGATTCAGATTGCTAAGCATAAAGCGTCGAGATGATTTAGTACATCTTCCGTAGAACCCCACAATACATTTTTGGAAGGTATTCTAATCGGGTTATTTGTACCATGCATGGTGTTATGCTTGAGAAAATTCTTCCGCCAATAAAGTGAGTGCAAAGACCATCATTTTGAATGTTGTGCTGCTCCCACTGTGTGCAATTTGATATTTGTGGGCCCCATTCAGTATCTGAAGTGCGTTTTGGCGTAGCTGAACTTCCAACCTGGTGACGTTAAAAACTAATTAAAGATGTCTTTATTTATTGCACAAAACAATAGGAATATTGCAACAGGAATATTGCAAAAGTTAAACAACTAGCCTACTCTATTTTGGCTTGACTATAACAATCATCTTTCGGTAAGATAACAAAGCACATATCATACATCATATACTACTTGCGATGGTATGCTTATCGAGATATTAAACGCACAATGTTAACGAGATAAATTAAAATCAAGATTCGCGCTATGCTTGTAATTCAAGAACAAACTAGAAGGCCAATACGTGATTTTGAAAGACCTAATTAAAGACTGCTTTTACAAATCTACGAGACATGTAATGCCTGTGAGAAAGACATAATTATTAATTAGTGTAACTGTAGAAGTAGAAAGAAGCAAGCAGATTTCACATTTCATTGAATAAGCTAAGGGCAACCTGGACAACACTGAGGTTATGAAACAACGATCAGGCTATAAAATTGTTGAATTACTAACTGCTCTGAAACGATGTTTTGAGGCGATGCATAACTTATCAAATGCATAGACTGTCTATAAGGGTTGTGTTTGGGAACAGAAAATGTCGTCGCTTTAGCCCAGGGCAGAGCATCTGCTTGGCGCGAAAATACATATATTCCAACAACCCCGCTTTCTCTGGGCGCTCAAATATAATGAAGATAGAACAAGTAAAGCGTTCAGTGCTTTCTGGGTCAATGAGACTGCGAGACGAGTACTCAGCCACGAGTATAATTGGATTAAAGCACTTCACACAAGGTGTATGCATGATAAACACTTGTCACATAATATAATACGGTGCAGCCAGCGTTACACAGAATTCTTTAAGTAAGCTAGTACTATGCAAACGAATAATAGCTTCAATTGAATTTTGTCAGGTAAGGTTAGTTCGACGTCATGGCTAATCGCTTAACACTGGATACTTTTTCCTGTACTCAGATGCAATCGTTGTTGAGTGAGTAACTCTTCGGAATTTCACATCTGCAACCCGGGTTAGAATCCCGAGCCCATCATATGAAACCGCCGATGCAACTAAGTAAGTAAGTAGCCTTTATTAATGCAAGAGAATCGCTCACATTTTTCAAAATAGAAATTTTGTTGTAGTTAATAGTTAGTTACTTGTCAGTGGATCCGCAAAGCCCAAAACGTCCCGTCGGCCACTAGCAGCCGTCATGAGCGTTTCTTCCAAATTCTATTGTCCAACTCTGAAGCCATAATCTTCGACATGAGCTCCGAATATCGGTTCTTCAATTGCAATTCAAATCTGACTGAGAGAGAATAATGATGCCCCTAATCGGCCAATGTCGATGTTGAGACTTACACGCTGTAAATATTACGCAAAACTGGAGCCAACCGATTAGCGCATCGATGAAACCGTGAAACTTTGATCAAATGACTGAAGCGTTTACCATAGTCTGGCAAGTGCTAACTAGGTTATGATTTGATGTCGCTGTATATATATTACACAGAATTTAGTCTTTCTTCTATGAGTTTATGTTTCGAGTCCTCTGTCGTCAGTTGAGGGATTGCTCTCATGTTTGAGTTCAGTTTTAGAGGTGCTATACTCCGGGTTTGAAGCTGAGTAATTTTTAATGAGAGTCTAGTGGATAGCATGACGGACTGTTAACCAAGAGGGCGAGGATTCAAATTCTCGATATGGCAGACAGTTGTTTCGAGATATCTGCTACACTTGAGCCCGTGACGAACTGAGCTATAATGAGTACATTGACCATGCACTGTCAGTGGAAAGTTCGGATGGGGAGGATTGGCCACCTGGCGGCTAGGAAAATATGCACTCGTTGATACTTAAATATTTGCTAGAGTCATTTGTAATTGTAGTTAAATTATAATTAGTTGCAATTTGATCAAGCAATTGTAACTGATACGTGTAAATATCAGTTACGTTCAACTGTAACTGAAAAGATGTAATTTTAATTGTCAGCGTGAAATTGATTTTTAAAGTGCTGGAAATCTACCCATGATCATTTGATTTTGTAACCAACATCCTTAGAAATTTGTCTTACTTCCCTAAACGTTAAGCTGAATTCACTTCCTCGAACAATATCATAAAGAGACTTCATCTGACTCTTGAGCTCGTGTTTTCCGATCTTGTCAATAATTGGGATTTTTTGTTTTTTCTCCAGTTAACTTTAACAACATGATGAAGAGCGCTGCTCAACAGAATGCCATGCGAATCCAAATGAATGTCATCAAAACTTTCCTCATAATCTCGGCTTCTTTCCTTCTCTGTTGGTTTCCATGTCGTCTCTACTTTTTACTTTTTAATCTGACCATTCTAAAGGATCTGATTACAGATGTCCGCGACGTCACGGTGTTCATAGCATTTTTTAACGTCTGTCTCAATCCGTTCATCTACGCTGCTACATTGGATCCAGTGAAGAAGTACCTACGTCAGAAACTCTGCAACAGATGGCGCCAGGGAAGCGAAGCAAATGTCACGGCCCTCATCAGCTTCGTCGGAAACACAACGGCTGTGCAAGTGACAAATCAATAGCGAGACAAAGAGGATCGACTCCATAGACAAATGCTTGTCTATCTTCCATGGAGGGTAATACTTTAAATACAGCTTTGAGAAACATAGCAGCATAGTTTAACGTAGATATGCTACAGATACCGTCGCTAACAATGTACAAATCGTTTCGTGCAAATTCAAGATTTGATCTATAATTGTAACTGACGAAGCTTCTTGATCTAATATTTATACAGAAGATTTGTATTTAAACATTCATTGATAATTTGGATATCGTTAGGGTTAGATGAGAGACAAGAAATGCGATCAATGCAAAGAAAACTACAGTGCACTAGAATCACCATCTTTTTGCAAGCTTTGCTGATTCTCTGGGTTTTCGCCATGTTTCAGTAATCTGAGAACTTCTTCAGCTCCACTAAGGTAATGCTTAAGGCACCAGTCGATGGTCGCTACCAAGCAAAATTGTTGTCCTACCAAATTACAGGGTGGTTTCGGTCGATAGCCAAGAAGAGAATCCTGGAGGACGCAGTTACAGCCTACGGGGAAAATGAATGCAGGAAGAGACGAGTTTTTAATCAAGGTCTGACGACCAAATCAGCCTGCCTAGAGCTGTCCTAGCCCATGAAATTGTCAGATTACGATAGTTGTATGACCTGACCGAACAGAGACAACTCTTGGGAGTTGTAACCGAATGACGACGGCGAGGTTGCCTCAAACGTAGGGTTTCGTCAAGAGTTAGTCAAGTCTTGATAATTATACGCTTTGTATCGGTAGCCATTGCGAATGGTTTTAGGGTCGGTTACACTGGTCAACATAGAAATCGTTACTGACTGGAAAAGGCCCTAATGTGTAGCGTCTTGGTGTGCTGAACACGAATATAACCATAAAAAAATTTTATTGGCTCTCGTTTTGAAAATATTTCATATAGTTCATTTTTTATGTTTCACCATGTAAATTTATGCAGTAGGACTGCGACAATATCCTAAATAAGTCTAGAATGATGTAATATTCCACCTCATTGCATAATCCCATCATGGACACATCATGCACAGTTGATTACGTCATTTTCTGATGCAATGTAAAACTACAGCCAGTCGGCTGCTGACGTAAGATGACGTCAGCAGTGTACTATATAAAGCGAGTCGGAACGGTTGAGCATTTACAATATTACAGACTTTGTGCGAGACAGTTTAAGTTACTGTTTTATAAAACTATTATTACTTTATCCATTTAGATACAATACAGAACAGTAATGCCTCGGAAGTGCGTAAATACTGTGGACAACTTTTGTTACATTTGTGGGGAAGTGACATTTGCCAACCAGAAGAAAAGTATCACTTATCAAGTCAAGAAGGTATATCATGCTTACTTCGAATGCAAGGTTGGTGACCAAGACAAGCCATGGGCCCCGCATATATGCTGTGCTACATGTACAACACAGCTTTCACTGTGGTTGAATGGCAAAAGACCATCAATGCCGTTTGCAGTTCCCATGGTGTGGAGAGAGCAAAGCAACCACGTAGATAACTGTTACTTCTGCTTGGTTCCTCCTCTTTCCGGTGGAATAACGAAGCAAAAGAAGTCGACAATAGTCTACCGAAACATTCCGTCAGCATTGAGACCAGTTCCACATGGTGATGGACTTCCTATTCCAGAACCTCCAGCAGAATATATTTTCCTTGATTCATCTGATGAGGACAAGGGTGAGCCGACATGTTCTTCTCCTGGTCCGTCAGCGTGCAGTGATCCCGATTTTCACTGTGGTGCATCATCAACCCCACACAGAATAACACAGGAAGAACTAAATGACCTTGTTCGTGATTTGGACTTATCCAAAAACAAGGCAGAATTGCTAGGATCAAGACTCCAACAATGGAATCTTCTAGAAGAAGATGTCACAATTACTTCATATAGAAAGCGCCATCAGCAGTTGGAACCTTTCTTTATGAAGGAAGGTAATCTGGTATTCTGTTCCAATATTGACGACCTCATGAATGCCTTACAGATCACTCATGACCCACAAGAATGGAGACTCTTTGTAGACTCTTCAACACTGAGTCTTAAGGCTGTGCTTTTGCACAATGGAAACCGTCTTCCATCTATTCCATTAGCGCATGCTGTCCACATGAAAGAGACATACGATAACCTAAAACAGCTACTGCATTCCATTGACTATAACAGGTACAAATGGCACCTGTGTGGTGATTTGAAGGTAGTTGCCATTTTAATGGGACTGCAGCAAGGATATACAAAATATATGTGTTTCTTGTGTGAGTGGGATAGCCGAGCAAGAGAGTTGCACTACGTGCGGAAGGAATGGACTCCCAGACAAAATATGGCAGTTGGACAGAAGAATATCCAGCACCCAGCTCTGGTCGAGGCTCACAAAATCCTACTACCACCCCTTCACATCAAACTAGGTTTGGTGAAGAACTTCGTGAAAGCCATGGACCGCACTTCGCCAGCTTTCCGATACCTGCATGAAAAATTCCCTCGACTCAGCGAAGCAAAGATTAAAGAGGGAGTTTTTGTGGGTCCTCAGATTAGAGAACTCTTCAAAGATGACCGCTTCAACAACTTGCTGGAGGGTGATGCGAAACAAGCATGGAATGCTTTTCGTCTAGTATCTACAGACTTTCTGGGGAATGTTAGGGCAGAAAACTACAAGGAACTAGTAGAAGACATGCTCAAGCAGTACCAGAAATTTCGCTGCAATATGTCTCTGAAGATGCATTTCCTTCATTCCCATCTGGATTTCTTCCCTGACAACTGTGGTATGGTTAGTGACGAACATGGTGAACGTTTTCATCAAGATATCGCAACAATGGAGCAAAGGTACCAGGGAAAATGGTCCACTACAATGTTGGCTGACTACTGCTGGACACTCCGCAGAGATGCTCCCGAACAGCTGTACAAGAGACAGGCAAAAAAATCTAAGAACTAGTCTATGACCTGGTTTTTACAAATATTAACTGTAAGTGTATCACTATTGGCATGCATTGTGCGATATAAAATTACTTCATTTCAGATTACAAAAAAACTAGAGCCAATTCGGCATTTTCACTGTCATATTCGTGTTCAGCACATACAAATTGATAAGAACTGACTAATTTCATTTCAGTAACATGACTTTTGTAAAAATTTGTTGTCCAGTGTAATCTATTAATATGGTAAATTTTTCCTTGACCGACTTTTTCTCCTCTGGAATTCCGGATAGCTCTGTGACCCTACCCAAAATCCCACTCTAAAAATTTCTATCCTTAATAAATCTTACCTTGCTTGCAGTAAAGACCTATTGATATACTGCATCTCTTTTTGGAGCTCTAGCCTCATTTAGTCTTATATAGCGCCATGATAACAACAGAGTATGCATCAATCATTGGTTGCTCACTGGTTGCTTCGAAGCGAATCCGTAGTTCTTATTATAGACCACTGGAGTTGCTGAGTCAAGATTAGAAGTTCTAAATAAAATAATGTTAGATGTATCAAATGCATAGGACAACATTTACACGGCGACTAAGTGACTTAGCATTCTTTAGCCTCTTCTCATGACAGATATATGTGGTAAAGCACTATCTGTGGAATTAGAGACAGACATTCGAATACGGGGAAGAGGAGTTTAACTCCGGGGATCAAATAGGACAACTGTGGCAACAACATGAATCTTTACCAGCACACGATGAAACCACTGCTTCTGCTGTATTATCTAGGGCATTGGATCAGATCTAGGTGATGGACAGATCAAAACACGTGAAATTTTCGTTTCAAATGCTGCTGTTCATAATGCGTTGACTCATACAAATTTTGATTCTAAAGAGAAATTAGTCAATCGTGAAGGAAAAGGTTCAGTGGTCGAAGTTGTTGGTGCAGGCAAAGATAACGAGGCAATAAGAGCGTCGACTTTTTCTGATGGAAAAAATGAGACAGAGGAAAAACAATCTACTAAAATAAGTGATGAAATCCAAGATATGGTTGAGTTGAAATTTCTTCCATTATCTATTGAAAATCCCGCCAAATGTGTAAACCACATCAAAAGAGAAGCCTTCTTCAAATATAAAGCCGTCCATCTATTCAAAATTACTTGTCACTGAATAAAAAGACTTCCATTTGACTTAAATATAATCTCGAAACAGTTAGTGAACAAGATTTTGCACACTGTCAGATCTTCCCTTAAGACAATTGCATATAAAAATACCATGACAATCATTTTGATGCTGAGTTGAAATAGGTATTTTCTATAGCAATGAAAGTCGAACGATTTTCATTCTAAGCTGGAGTTGCAGTCTGCGGAAGAACAGCGGTATATTTAATAAAATTTGTATGAAACAGATTAATTATTTGCGTACTTTGGTGTTCTTAATATTTGAAACTTTTACATAGATTTGAAGAAATAATCCTTTAAGATAACCTGCAGAGTTAGCCATGGTTACGAAGTGTTAGCGAGTTCACTTTCGGCATATGATGGCGTATGGCCAGTCAATCCTCTCATTTGCCGCCTGATCTTTACACCAATATTGTATAAATAGCGTATTCTATTTATAGACGAGTTCGCTAGGGAGCGCAAACTGAAAAGAAATCTAAGAATCGTTAACCTCTAGGTTTACACATGGCTGGTAGCAGGCCTAACTCTTGACAAAATTATAATATCTCACTTGCACGCTTATTTTGGCGTCAACAATCAGCCCCCCCAGTCTTATCTGCATATTAGCCGTCGAACATTTCCACTTAACTGTTAAACAGTTGCTTACTCGTTACTAGCCGTTATCTTATCCACTGACAGACTGTTATACAATTGTTAATTCGATACATTTATGCTAAGACTATGGTCTAAACAGCGGGGCGATGTTTACTGCTCATCGTCCTTTTACTGTGTGGACGAGGCTCGCCTCAACTTGACAAGTCTTAACCAGCATGATGGTCTCCGAGATTACACAAATTTCGACAATGCGATCTATATCGATTTTCACATGAGAGGCCCGAGATTCAAACCCAGCTCGCAAAGGTGAAAACAGAAGCGTTCCGCTTTTGGAGAAGTGTACTTATCAAACAATGTAGTAACTTAACTGTTCATCAAGTGAAGGAATGAAACTGCGATCTTTTCCGAACTAACAGGGCTTACCATAAGTACCGCAGATAAATATTTTTGGTAATGTAAAATTTACATTGATGCTACATACAGTAGTTTAACGTTACCAAAATGATAAACATAATAGGCTACTGTACTGCTTCAACTTAGTAACATGCAAAAGCTTTGGCCTGTTCCTGCATGAAGATCGTAGCAATTTTACACTGATAAGAGTTCTTATCGTGCTAGACTCCCTACAACGAGATGTTCTATAAGGGCACATAACCAATTATTGACATGGACAACGATTCCGCTTCGAAGCGACCATCTTTTCACGCCATTGTGTTACGAAAAAGATGCTGCAGAAGCAATCTCTAGATTAGATATTGCAGCATTTCAGCTGCCATAGTCTATGCTGTCGAAATAAGTTGGCAAAATTCGTTCAAATTGCTGAATTTACATACAAATGAGAAAAATCATTTCAGGTGTAATTAAAACGCCAACAAGTACACAACAAATTATGAGTATAAATGATTTAGATAGTAAAAATGCACAGAATAAAATTACGTATAAACTCTATAACATGCATAAATTTATTCTAAAGTCAAACACAGTAGTAATCGAGCTATCGACAATCGACATGAAAAACTAAAACTCGTCCATCTTTCAGCAGCTTCTTGCACTCATCGTAATCATTGTCGACCAGAAAAAGTCTACCATTTGCTTCATCGAGGTGTATGCTCCATGGATCTCTTAATCCATGTTCATCATTCGACAATAGTACTCGCATAAATTGCAATGATGAGCTCAGCAGCAGAACCCTGCTATTTTCGTATTCAACTACAAATATTGATCCCGCCCTGTCCACAGCCAAATAAATTGGACTGCCCAATTGTTCTATTTCAGACCCAATCTTTCCCTCAAAATATTTTAGAATATGACCTTTCCTGTCCAAAAGGCACACCCTTTGCTGTTTATCGTCGTACATGCCATGAATGATTAGAAAGTTACCGCTAATTAATTTTATCGCATGCTGTGGATGCGCTAACTTGTACGAGAGTTTTATTTCACGCACTAAACGTCCTTCTGATGTGTATTCAATGATTGTATCGGTCTTATAAGTCGCCAGAACAATATTCGAGTCTTGCGTGATAGAGAGGCGACCATAGTTCCTGTCTGTTGACCACTGTTTGATAACATTCCCATTTGAACTTATTCTCAGCATTGTTTTAGCGTTCCCTTCTTTCCAGTTCATAATGTAGAGACATTTATTGATTCTGCAGGCTACTATATCCCACGGAGCTTCTAAAGTCTTCAACTCTATACAACGAACTAGACTTAATCTCCTGGAGTCATGAACCTCAACAGTTGAAGAAACTCGACTTATGATAAATAATTCCTCGTCTAAAATTGCTAATCCATGGATAGCTCTGCTGTGGTCTGTAGATGCTTTTGTTTTTATCTCTTTCATTAGATATGGAACTTCCCTATACTCGATTTTCTCTAAAACATGAAATTTAAGAATTACGTTGTATTAAAATTAACAAACAGTCACGAATAAATAAAACATAATGAAATCATATGACTTTTACAGCCCCGGGTTAATAATGTACGCGACAGATCGACATGCCATCAATTAATAGCAACACGATTAAACACCTAGGTCTTATGTCGGGACTGGAACAGCAGCAAAAGCTCAGAAAGTTTCAGAAAACATGGCTATTTATTCATATGTAGGCCTACTTGTGGCCGAAGGTTAAACGTTCGTCTCACAAGCCTCTGGTCTAGCCATAACAAAGACTCCAGCATATTACACACACATTACATCCATTACTCTGGCTCTCCAGCAAACAAGGAATCAAGTTTAAAATCTATCTCATAGCTCACAACGTATCACATTTAATTCAACCGACCTATCTCTGTTCCTTGCCCATCCGTAAATACTAATAAATATTGCACTTGATCAACGAACACTTTAACTCCTGTTGCGCCTCAGACCAGGACAATACTGAGCTCTAGGGAATTCTCTCTTGTTGGTTCAAAGCTTTAGCATTCACTGCCCAGTTATGTGCATTCTGTCAATTCTTTTATGTGATTCAGATCTAAACTTATAGTCATCTGTTTCAGCTTGAGTTGCGCTTTTCCTGGCCTAGCGGATTTCGACCGGGATTCTCCAACGAATTGCCATTTTCATTACGATTTCACTTAATAATAATAATAATAATAATAATAATAATAATAATAATAATAATAATAATAATAATAATATGGTGATGATGATGATGAAGAACAAGGAAAAGAAGAACAAGAAGAAGAACAAGAAGAAGAACAAGAAGAAGAACAAGAAGAAGAACAAGAAGAAGAACAAAAAGAAGAACAAAAAGAAGAAGAAGAAGAAGAACAAGAAAAACAACAACAACACTATTTAAATGTGACTGATTTCACGTAAACACATAGCTATATATCTTCCTAAATGGATGCTGTCACTCAATGACTTCTTTTTCATGACTATACACTACGGATTCATTCTAGTCCTGTTCTCCAGTGGATATTTTCTTAACTCATTACTCAGTTAGTGCTCACAGCAAACATCTCCTCCGACCATCGTAATCGTAATCGTTTACGTGTTGAAGACTTCAGTCTGCGGGCTTCTCCTGCTGTTGAACTTTATTTCGCCTTTTTGTCACGTCGCACGCATTGCCTATTTGTATGCTGACAATGTTCAACTCTAAGTCCCTCTGTCTGTCATGGAATCCTCCGCTAAGATTGAACTTAAGTTCTGCTTATTGTCTCTTCACTTTCAATTTTCACAGTTGATCAGTGATCTGTGTTACTGAACGCACATATGCCTAATAAGCACTTGACTTTAAGAAGTAAATGAATGATAGATTTCCAATGCGAAAGTATAAAAATCCCAGCTTCATGAACCCACAATCTGTATAGCGTACTTGTGATTACATGAGGAGATCTGGTAAAATATTTTCCAGCGATCGGGTTCGGAGTTGCGCCTCATCAACAGAATACCTATGCAATATTTGTGATCTTCTGTTCTTTCGGATTTCATGATAACAGTCGTTTAGAGTGGCTTTCACTCATGTTATTCCATTCGAGCAAAAACAACAACTCAAGAAAAGCTATAACTTGATTCTTTACAATCAAATGGCACACGACAATAAAAACACAAATAATAGCTGATAATAAGGATTCACGTAAAACGTTGAATAAGAGAAAAGGATGTTTTGCAATAGGTATAAACTGATGATGCCGATGATGAAGATGATCACAACAATGATTATGGCATAGA
This sequence comes from Norana najaformis, assembly GCA_964023275.1. Taxonomy (NCBI): domain Eukaryota; kingdom Metazoa; phylum Annelida; class Clitellata; order Crassiclitellata; family Hormogastridae; genus Norana; species Norana najaformis. The sequence continues at coordinate 5,270,650 of OZ029914.1, read as the reverse complement.
CAGCGGAGATAAGATGTAGGATGAAATAGATGGTGCAATGGGCGATGATGATGATGATGACGATGAGGATGACGATGATGATGGGGATGATGATCATAGAGCTGATAAGTATTACGTTGATTATGAAAATCACAACGGCGTTAGGTAACTTGCCTAAATTTTGTTCTACCATGGCTTCTGAGCGAGTATATGTTGTAATCGTATTTTTCTGCTTTTCTGTCCCCCTACATTTGAGCTCACGGTTTTCATTTTCATGATGGAAATCATCAAGATACTCCTCTAAAGAAAGAATGTTTAAATATTGTGCAACATCTAATTTTCATCTGGCATTGGTTTATTAGCCCCTTCAGCTTCGTCAACTTCAACTTTAACATCAAAGAATGTGTAGAAATTGGGGTAGTAGGTTAAGCCTAAACTTAAGTGATTGATATCATTTATATTTGACAACTGAATCACTACAGCAATGTACCATATACAGTACAAGCTGAAAGATCAAATTCTATAATGCACAGTGAAACAAATCAAAACTAGTGGCAATTTCAAATAGATATTAACTACTCATTACCTTTTTTGCTTTGGCATGGGTATTGACAAAATTCAATTTTAGAATTTATTAGTACTGATATCTATTGTTAAGTATACTCAAGATATATCCTCCTGTTCATTACCATACTGCTTTGATTCAGAGGATTGCCTGTTGGTGGATGGTCGAAGGGTGGCACTTTTCTGTTCGATGTTGGAAGATACTTTATATTCAAATATAAGAAGACACAAGGGTATCAAGCAAATGGTTAACAGTTGTTCATATGCACGCTGATTTAGATAAAGAAAAGGCAGATTATATCCAACATCAAACTCAGACAACGTTCACGCGGAAATGGTAAAATTAACATTACTATTATTCGTTATTCATCGTATTCAACTTGAAATGATTTGCTGACAAGAAAGCTGTTGGCTAGCATATTCCGTGAATACAAAAGGATCACTTCGCTCTTTAACGCTAGAGATCCTCTTTCAACTTTACTAAGACACGTTAGGGTGTCTGTAGGCATGTATGCGTGCACGCATGTACATGTATGCATTTATGTAACGTTGAGTAGGTTTCTATGTATTTATACATGTATGCGCGTATTCATGCTGCCTATGTTTTTATGCCTGTGTATATATGTATGTATCTAGGCATGTATATGTATATATATGAATATATAGGCCTATGTAAGCATGAAGATGCACAATATAGCGCTTTTTAACAACCTTTCAAAAACGCCCCAGCTTCAAATATGCTCTGTTTTTGCGATCACAAAAATGCAAATGTGAACCTACTACAACAGTTACAAACTGCTAATGAAGATGTTGTAATATGGTCACTTTTGAAATATAGATGTAACATATGTGTTTCTATTTGTGCTACAGAATTAGATTATTTCATCGATTAGCAATAAACAAATAAGTTATGCCTCTAAGTTTTTATTATTGGGCCTACTACAAAGAGGCAGAATTACGCCCTAATAGTGCCGTAAAACGGTCAACTACCAACAAACACATTACTGTAAAATTGTTTCTACCACGTTTTAAAACATCAATATCTTCGAGTTCTGCATGGGACGACCCGTAGATTAAAACTATTAACCTCTTTATCTATTATTAACCATTACCAACAGCTCTGACAATTAAAAACATCCAGAGGTAGCTTGTTAGTTGCGATTTTATCAAAATTGTCGTTTTAATGATTTACTTGCGCGAAAATTTACTGTAGCACATTAAACGATTTTTACCTGGGGTTGACCTAACACCAGCGAAAGATTCACGTCGGTGTAATATCTGCTTTCGACCATGACAACCTAGGTGTCAAATAACCGTACAGATAATTCTAGCATCAAATGCATACTGACAATTGTATTGATTCAGTGATAATATTATAAAAATAATGACAGTGACACCGTTTAATGCAACTTCTAATGGCGAACGATAAAATTCCGAAAAGATTGAGATACAACACAATTGAAATTCTGTAATGTCCCTTACAAGGTTCAGAAGTACTTATTGAAGCCGGGCAATCGGAAAAGAATATGAAACCCGAACACACTGGAAGAGGTAGGTTATCACTATACGGCGAAAGATAATTTCAGTAAGAGAGTCGCGAACATGATGATGGTAAGACCAGCAGCTGTAAACGTGCGCGGCCAAAGATAAGACCTGTACCAGGACGATCATAGCTTCCAGAAGATGCTGACTGAAGACATGATCGCCATTTGACAGAGCTACAGGGTATACCATTAGATGACAGATAGGATGTCAACTGGTTTGCATGTGTTGAGTGACAACCTGAAGCGGATATACTCAGATACAGGAAACCAGTATTGTAATTTGGTCAGCAGGTGTTATAAGGTCACTACAAGAGAGTCCAAAACAGTCATGCATCCTGCGTTTTGAGTCTTATTTGAGGAAGAAGTTTATATTCAGGGAGACCATAGAAATAGAGTTTCAGCGGTCGACTCATTTCGGAGCAAGGCTGTGTGTATCTGTGATTTAATGATGCTGAATCTAGAATAGAGCGAATCTTTCTGATACTTCTGAGGCAAAAAAGCACGTTCGAGAAGCTTCAGCTATTTGGAGTTTGACAGGTAGCGTCTGGTCGAATATGACACCAAGATCACGAACAGTGAAGAAATGGAGAGTAACGAGGAGGAAGTAGGCAATTAAAGGTCAGTGCACTGTGAGACGGTGGAATAGCGGTCAAACCAGATGAACTCAGATTTTGCAGGGTTAATTTTGAGAGCATAGACAGAATTCAAAGCATTTTGCGAATACTTCTCTTGGTAGCATCTGTGACCTCATTAAGCCAAGATGTACACAAAATTGGGTATCATCGACACAGAGGTGGATTTCCATGTCATGACGAGGGGCAATGGCTGACAGTGCAGAGATATAGAGAATGAACAGCAGGGGCCCTAAAACGGAAACTTTTTGGAACACAGCAGAACACAGGAGTGGTAGATGAGATGAAACAGCCAATATGGACCTACTGAACAGCATTAGAAATGTACGAGACAAACCAATTGAGGAATGTACCACAGATGTTGAAGGACTACTGCACGACTTTGATAGATTAAAAAATCAACGCACTCAGCAGAAGAGAATCAAGCAGTGTAGTGAAAAGTTGTAAAAACAATGAGGATTTTAGGGTTTTGCATATTATAGACTGTATTACGTCCGATAATTTAGCTATTGTGTTAATTTGCACGGAACACTGGGGAACAGTTGGATGTAATTAACGAGAGGCGGATAGGACGCCCGTAGTTGACAGGTAGAAGTAAACGAGAGAGAGGGAGAGTGAGAGAATGAGAGAGAGAGAGAGAGAGGCGGAGCAGAGGGATGCTGATCGGATGGCGAAAGGGAGAATTTGGGTGATTGACAGATGAAGGGGAAAGTTAAGGAAGGGTGCGAAGCGAAGAAGGCATTCGCTAAACAACGGTCGAAAGAGGCGTTAGGTTCCGGAGAACAGAAGAAAGATAATAAACCTGTATCTCTTAAACGGACCTCGCTAGACTAATAGGCCGATGCGAATCATAGACTCTGAGTTTGCTGAATTTGTTGTAAATACGGTGTAAATATTTGTAATATACGTGCGAAAGAAAGAATCGGTGTTACGTCTGTGTACGGTCGGACTGATCCATTCACGAACCCCCGTGCTGTTAAAGGCCTAAAGTCCCCCGAAGATAAAGCCTTATCAATAGCACCGCTCGCCACCATATCCTGAAAGGAGACTTGTGTTCGCCAGCGATCTATCGCATCGCAGGACCCACAAGCAAACTCATCTTTCAGTACAAGCAGTATTAAGGCAGTTACATGTTACATTTTCAAATATTGCATATTTTAATGTACGCAAAAGATTGCGATGTTTTTTCAGTACGCTATGCAAATATCCAGATGTATGCATATGTAGGAGCAATGAGGTGATATTTAGCTTGGTACATTACAGCTTGCATATCAACTCTGCGGGCTTAGAAAGCGTGACAGAGAGCTATGGAATCAAAAAGGATCAACTATATGGTATTTGAACGAGGTTGGAAAACCTCGATACCTCTCACTTTGAGTTAATGCACAAGCAGTTTGAAATGAACATTTTCAGTTTTATTTCACTGAATTAGAATAATATATTAAGTAGGATATGCAGTTTATGAGTTTGGTAAACGGATCCGTCTCAGCGGTATTGTTTTTAACCGTTCGTCTCTTATGGGTCGCTTTGAAACTCGGCTGTGACAAGCGCTGTTCAGTAAAACCTGTCAGTGTTTAGCAATACAAGTTCAGCTGTCAGTTGCTAACAGTACTACCCTATGGAATTTTCCTCCTCTCTCTTTCAACGGCAGAGATGCCTATCTCCTCCAATGCATATACTTAATTAATCCTAGTTAAATTTAAATCTGCTAAAGCTAGAATGAACGTTTTAAAGGTAGATTGTGATATGATAGTATTTATAAGAGTATAGTTGTGTGATTACCGGAATCTGGGGTTAAGTACATCGTGGACTCATGACGTTCATAAGAAAATTGCTTTGGTAAGCCTTGAGATGGTGTGAGAGCTGCAATTTTCTCTTCGGTGTCGGAATAGCTTTCATTTTCTATAAATACACAAATGTCAAATTGTAAAAGAGTTCTAGAATGCTAATATATATTTTTGTAGTTAATTGTAGTGATAATTTGTAATGTTAAAACTTCGATGACTGTTATCGTATTTATCAAAAACAATTTAAACTTCTAATGCTAAGCCTTAACTGCCATAAAGCAGCTAAATCTCAACATTAGTTACCCGACTTGCCAACTGAGAATCGATTAAAATAAACAATAACAAAACGTTGAAAGTAATGTTGGAAACCGGAAGAATTATTGAAAGATCAAAATTAAACTTAATGCGTTGGCCGATTGAAAAATTATAGTTCACAAATTATATGACAGCGAACATCCAGTATCAAACCAAGCTTGCTATGGAACGACATATTGGGACTACCCACCAGCAACCTATTTATGAAATAATGCAGTTCGATTTTATGCAGCTGAATGTGTTGTAAGACTGGTGAAGGATAGCCGCTCACAACGCTGACAAATAACCGGATTGGTCCCAAATGTTCTTCCTTAATGAAATCCTCAAAGTCCATTTTCAAGTCAATTGGTTTGAGGCTATGAAAATAGGCATAACAATTTTTCCTGCTTTGTTTCGCAAGAGCTTGGCTCGGATCGCCTTTGAGGAGGTCGGCATGTACGTTTTATTTGACCTCAGCAACTACTTCTCGCATCTCCGATATTTCTTCTGCGGTTAATTGCACGCACAATTATCGACATATTTTAAATCTATCTTTCTTCTGTCCGCTACGCTGGATCTGTGTTGTCGTTTATGTCAAATCGAATTATTTTATTTTTCGATTTGTTTATCCGATGTAGCCTGTCTTCCGGGATTTTAATTTCGTGGCTTTGTCGATTGTAACTTTGGAATGCGATTTCGCTTAGAAGCGACGGTCGGTTGATGCCTTATGCAAAACGATAGCGGTGCTATAAAAGTCTGCACATTAGATTATTATTAGATTATAAGGCCAAGATTTCATTCTTCAATGGATTACCTAATTTTTATTATTTTGATAACTATTTAAGATGTAAGTTTCAAAGAGAACTAGTTTGTGCAATTAATTTATTTCTGCTCTACGTCGCAGCGTCAAGTTTAAGCAAGGGCTCGCGTGAGCTATTCGCTAACTTTTACTCATTTTTAATTACCATTACCCGAAGCACTTCTAGCCTTATTAAAGCGAGTATTATTTGACTGACCTGTTTTTTTGTATCGATATCTATCGCGTTCAATTTCCAGTTTATATACGTTCCTTCGTATTTTGTCAATTTCGCATTCAGCTATCAAAACGCAAAACATTAAAAAATGCTTTTGTATCTAATCTAATATTTCCATGGAAATTTTTAAGTAGCCCTATCGTAAAAATTATTCTAAAAAATCAACAAAGAATGATACAATACAAATGACACAAGAAAAAACCAAATTATCAACGCTAATTATTTTTTAGGGCTTGTGCTGAAAATTATCGTCATTTCATATTTGCTGGTTTAAATGTGTCATTTGTATTGTTTACCGTTAACACGCATTCTTAAAGCGCTACCTCTCCCATGAAGTTTATTATTTTTTGCCACAAATATGAATTGGCCTTCCAACTGCGAAGATTGAATTAAATTATTTTTAATATCGACATATTGTTGGACACATTAATTTTCTTTAAACATGTATCAACAAAGAATGTCATATTTAATTACAACAATATTTTGTTTCAGTGGTGAAATACAAGCTCTTAATGCCGCTCACGACGGCGCTTGCAAACACCAGAGCACTTATCGAATGCGTTAGACAGATCGCATTCATAATTTCTACCCACGCAACACTCTTAACACTACAAAATATGTACCTTGCTGCAATGGTTTCTTCAATACTTGGATCGACTCATTTTGGGGTTCTTGCTGAGCTTGCGGGTGATTGGCAGTTTTCTTATCTAAAATGATGTCGTGGATAAATTAACAAACAGTAAACCAAAAAAAAACCAAAATATATGAGTTGGACATTTTAACAAACACCAGAATGTCTCTGCAACTGATGCAAGAGCAGAGCATATACTTTGAGCTTCGACCATAATTAAACGAATTCCAGAATCGCTTTTTCATTTAATTCATTTATCACCTGTCACCATCTCCGGTTTGCCGTCCATTTTATTGTATCATTTCATTCCCGCTTTAGCCTACAGCTTACCTTCTAAAACTGTCAAATTCTGATTCCACTCTGTCGCCATTCTGGAAACACCCACGATATAATAACAATTGAATTAACGTCATATAATTTGCGATTTGAAAAAAGGAGACAATTGAAAAAGGGTCTTAGAAAAGTGCTGTCAAAGAACACAATGGACAATAATTATGTTTAGACATTTTATTGCGCTGTATGACTAAATAATTCTATTTTACCACCTTCTATAATCAGGAATCTTTATCGATAAAGTCTAATAAGTGATGGTTTTCCTTTTCTAAAACGTTTCTGACGACCAAAAACGCTATGGGATTAGCTCCGGTTAGAAGAAAATCAAAGAGAACCCGACATCGACTTCGAGACGTCGTGTTCTTGTCACAGTTCTCTTGCCACTATTCGATCGAAACGATGTTTTCTTGTTGAAAACATCTCTAAGGCTCCCCGGATCAGCATCTCTTATAAAACTTGCTTAATTACTGTGCACACGTTGTCGGATTTTGTCATTGTTCAAAGGTGATTGAAGTGAAATTGACATTTGCAGTATCAGCTTAGACAGACAAAGCCAGAGTGGTGTTGAGTTACAAAGTGGTTCCGGCCCAGCACTGGTATAAAGGACAATTTTATATTGATGACAACAAATGCGCATTATTATTATTATTATTTATTATTATTATTTTAATTTTCCAGTGGTAGACTTTCATCCTCTCCTGTTTTCCAGTTTAGTCTGTTCAAGCCCTAGTCTGATTCCTCTTCCGACGACTCTTCCTCAGAACTCTCTTTCTCAGATGAACTTTCTCTCTTCTTGGCTTCTGGCTTTTTCTCGTCTTTCTTCTCGACTTTGGCCAGAGGTTTCTTCTTGTCATCTTTCGATTCCTCGTTGGAACTTTCTTCGGATGACTCATCAGAAGACGACACAGCTTTCTTGGCCTCGACATTGGTCTTGTCGTTAATTAAGCGCAGTGGTGAAGAAGCAACCCTGAGTCAGCGGTTGCGTAAGCGTAGAACGTTCTGCCCGCGTTTCTTCGATGGACCGTGACCGGTGCGGATCGTACGAACATCCTGCTCCTCCAACTCCCTCCTCTTCGTCGTCGCCGTCGTCTGCTTCGATGGCGCCTGCGTCGTGGGCTTCGCTGATCTGAGCGTCGGCGTCTCCTCGACCTTGACTCGCCGGCTGACCTAGGTCAGGCGTTGCGGCTCCTTGACCTTGAGGACCGGTTGGGACCCGTCGGCAGGGTCTCTCCGTTTCTTTAATCTTGGCTACAGGCACCGCCTTCTCTCCTTCTTTAATTTCGGCTGTAGGCGCCTTCTTCGTCATTTTATTTTTGTCGACGAAGACCTTAATTTGCGACTGGGTACGCTCGTTGCATTGAGAGCTAGTTCTGAGATCATGAATTGGTCTGACTGCCTCTTCTGAACTAATTCCTTCAGATCTCGTCCGTGTTTTCTACTGTTAACCTTTGTTAATGCTTCGTCATGACTGAAGTCAATCGCTTCTTCTTCCGCCGATGGAAAGTCACATGGAGATACCTGTTCCAGGTCAGGCAGAAGACAAGGGAAATGACAAGGAAGCGAAGAAGCATGGTCTGGTAGAATGTAAGTAACGCTGAATTGAGCCTGTCTTCCGGCCGGTGATTATTATTAGTATTATTACTACCACTATTACTACTATTACTATTATTATTATTATATTGCAATTATTACGCGCGCAAACTCTTAAATCTGAATCTGAGGCGCAAAGCAACTGTGAGTGAAGGACATGCTCAAGATCCCTACACAATAACCGTCAGCTCCAGTCATGGTTTTGCAAATGATGTCTCTAACTTGTCCGTGTCTTGCCGTCCGACTAAGATCCAGATCGATACGTCAATCCGTCTACGTAAGCCGTACTCTGCAGTCTAGGCCACACATTGATACACAATCGTGTGAATCGTGCCGTTTAACCTCAGGCTCTGTCAGTGAGCTCTAAGCATCATATGGAGGCCATAAACACTAACTGACAAGATCAGAGGCCATTTGTTTGATTGTTGTGAAGTTTCAGCCTTTTAATCCGTGTTTGGTAATACTAGTAGTCTATGTTACTTCGTAGGCCTGCTTTGTTGGCAACGGGTCAACACACGATGGAACTGTCTCCCTGGGAATCATTAACGAATCACGACTGAGATTGGGAGAATGAAGTTCAAGGATACTGGCAGCTGAAGCCAGATAAGCAGAAGAAGTAAGCAAGCCAACCCTCCTCATACCAAACTGTAATATCAGATGGGTAGCGTGGCCTGCAACCGCTGGGTGTTTCGAGTTTAATATTGACAATGGACCCAAGGCCTTCTCGCGTGGTGTTATCAAGTGTTGGCTGATCAAAGCAAGGAGAACTCTGAAGGAGATGGCTGATCCTAAGAGCACCAAAAGATAAGAGTATAAAAATGAGGGCGCTTTGACAAGGCAGACGGTGGAGGTTCTGAATGGCATCGCTCAGAGACTCAAGAAGTTTAGGCCTAATGCTGGCCTTTTAAAAGATGGGTGCCAGCAGGATCGGAGCATCCATATGCAGGCGATGGAAATCGGACCAGGATTGGTATTCTAATCGTATCTAATCTAATCCAATTCAATGACATCGAAAGCGCCATCATCGTAATGCTCAAGACATTAATGGAAAGCCGCTGCAAGTGAAATTGTACTCAAAATCATAATCCATTGGAGAGACCAGGTCGAATTCCCATAGGTCTGGTTTGGCTGCTGTTGGTAAGCAAGTTGAAGAGACGAGTCTAAAGTTTAGACCTGAATGACATCATGTTAGAATTTCGCCAAAATAAAGAAGAGAAGGTCACTGTCTGCAGCGGAATTTTTAAAAATAAGCCAACGGGTGATTCATGAATGATAATACGGGAGACATTAGTAGAATAAAATACAGGTGCAATAGACCAAGATGAACAGTATGAAACTTCCTTGAAGGTATGAAACTTCCTTGAAGAAACATTAGACTAATAACTAATCTCTATGGTTTATAAAATATAAAAATATAAGCTGTTTCATACAAACACATACAAGTAGCATTATATATGTGCGGAACGGTGGTTAATTAAGTTGAGCACTGGGTCTATAATCTAACGATTGTTGGTTTGAGCCTGCATAGTGGACTCAATCTAACGACATAGGCATAAATTACGACCAAATAAAACGACCTTCGCGCATACACTTATACTTGTTTCGCACCTCAGATTTATATTTACTGACATTGCGTAATAAATGTAATAAATAATACACAAATGAATGAAAGATGTAGCGCCCTTCTACTCACTGTGAAAGCAACAATTTGATGGATATCTTGGAATGTTATGCAGAGATATTTCATACTTACTTTCTCCTAGTTCTTCCTGTAGTCTTTCGTGTGTCTTGACCAAATCCGCATATTTTCTGCGTTCATTACTTAGTTCTTTCTCAATCTCTTCGATCTTGACTTTATCTTAAATGATTTAAAATTTAGACAATTTTACATTTATCTGAAGGGCAAGGACGAGAGAAATTCTTCATGAAGAATTTTGCAAACACCCAAATCTAGCACAAAAAATTCCAAACATTTCGTAGAGCGCTGGGTGTGTAATCCAGCGATTTCGGGTTCAGGCCCGCTATGCAACGACCATGAACAGGTTGTTCGCGCGCGCATATACACACACAAACACATACCTACACACACATACACGATTTCTCGCGACTCAGCTTCAGATTTACTGACCTTGAGATATAATAATACCAAAGTTAAGCCCATGAATAAAAACGAAACGATTTGATGAATACCTTCAAATATTATGTCGTGATATGTCCTACTTACTTTCTTCCTGTAGTCTTCTTCGCTCCTCTTCCAAGTCCGCATATTTTCTGCGTTCATTACTTAGTTCTGTTTCAAGCTTACTGATCTTGACTTTATCTTAAATAGTTTAAAAAACACAATTTTTACATCTGCTTTACACGCAAGGCCCAGAGAAATTCTTCATGAAGAATTTTGCAAGCACCCAAGTCTAAACCTAAAAAATTACAAATAAAAGCAGATTATGTGGCACAGGATTTGCCAAAACAGACAAAACTATTGGTATCTGCATATGTCACATAAGACAACTCTTGTTCTTATACTGAACAGAATTGTTATTTATTATTATTAAGGTGCTAGGGACCAAAGGGCTGTGTAAAACCAATCTGGAGAGAAAAGGTATCTGGGGCGGCTATAACTCGTCAATATCCGGCAGTGATAAAGTAATGAGAAAAGCGTCTGCAATGAACCCTTGGATTATTGCTGTACAGCGTTGGACGAGATAGCTGGTTTTTCTTGAGTCACCACATTCTTCGATCAAATTATTTCAATAAAATGTTCTGGCCTTCTGTATGATGATGTCTTCCAAATGACTTCACAATTTTATCCATCCTTAATTATTTTATAAAAAAATGTAAATTAGTTCATCTCAACTGGGAATTGCGTATTCTTAGCCTACATATTATGTTTCCACTCCTCCTTGCTATCCGTGTAAGATATTAAATGCACTCTTACAACTGTCAAATATTATCTAGAAATAGCCAGACCAACTTAGCGGGTCCGTTTGACTCTTTCGAGTTGACCTTTTGACTCCTGCATCAAGCACTGTGAATTTCGATTTCGTACTGTTTGTTGTAATATGGCGTTGACGTTCTGTCAATAAATGTCAAACTAAACTAAAACTACAATACAGTCCTACGAAAGCCGTGTAAGTTAACTGTACCGCGTTCAGAGCTATGCCAATGTGGAAGTTCTTCTGGAGCAGCTAGACGTGACCTCGGTCTAGATACTTCCGACTCGTCAGACAGCGTTGACGAAGGTAAGCCTTTGCTTGTGGTTGATTTGAGCGAATGGCTCTTATAGCCACTGGAATGTCCGCTGTCAATAGAGAGTCGCGTGGATTTTATGGAAGATCTCGGTGAACGTTGACCAGAGAGCCATCTCTTTATATCTGCAACATCATAGAGTGTAATTATAACTATTAAAATTAACCTAAAGCTGGTTTCATATTTCCGTATCGTAATTGTACTAAAATGACGTGAAAATGCGAATATATAGGCACAACTTTTAATTAGGAATTTTACCAAAATTACTAAAATATAAATATCATCTTCTTTTCTAATTACTTCAAAAAACACCTAAATAGAATGTCTCAGAGGCGCTCAAACATGGCTGTATCACTCATCTGAAATGTTCCAATAAGATAGGTTGTAATTGTTCCTGCGCTGTTAATGATAGAACAGTATTTATTTTTGTTTGGAGAGTGTTCGGGAAGAACAGTACACCCTCGGTTCTGACAACCGTTGGGTCCACATTGGGCCCATGGCTGGCCACCAGTTAACACCAATGCACGGGGAGAAAGAGAAATGTGGTTGAATCGTCATACGGATGCATGGAACTGGCACACCTCACGAATGGGCTGCTTCAACAGTGTATTACTATGCATGTAGCTACGGCGTCTTTGTAAGAACCCGCAAAATGCTTGTCTAAAAGAGGCATTGGCCCATACTGTAAGTTAGCATGCAATGACATTGTTTTTACGTAAGGTGGGTAAATGCTTGTACACGTAGCAATTAACTGCTATTTAATTATATTTTAATCTTAAAAGAATTGAATAATGGTCCACTAAGTGCTAACAATCAAGTCGACTTTCTTCGGCCAATACAGTTGAAAGTCGTCTATTGGCAACTGTTAGCGTTGACATATCTCTGCTCAAGGACACGTCACCAGGATCTGGAATTGCATTGAAGAGTTGATATAATTTAACAAATAAGACAAAATACAATGCCATAAATAAACAGCAGAATTGCATGTAAACTGATTTGAAGACCCTGCAATATATTGTAATTAATATACTTTTTATGTACTGGTCTTTAGGTCAAAAAATCTACATGGTGCATATTTATATACAAAGCTAACTAACTTGCAAACATATGAAATCTGTTTTAAAAGACAATGATAATCCCCGCTGCTGGGCTTAATATCAAATTTCAAATTAAATAGCGCCTCTCATTGCACCAGAAAAGCTAATTATAGGTGTCATTTGATGTTAGTAATTTACTTAGGCATGGGCTCCAGTAGAAATTTATGAGGGAAAAATTTGAAAGCGTGAACGCTGGATCACGGCCGGATGTAAGACAAAAATGTTCAGATGTGAGTTCTAGGGAGAAGGTTAGTGTCGGACCATTCTGCCCCTACATGTGGGCGCCCAGGTGCTTATTTTAGAATAGCAATGGGTTTAGCGCAGTCCTTACAAAGGGACTATCACGCTTGAACCACATGATATTAAGCATACATTGAATCTTGCATACGTACGAAAGTAAGCAGCCGATCTCCTGAACTCCTCCTGAGACCACCCAAGTGTAACCGTCAGAGCATCTCCAGTAGAAAGCAGTTCAGCAAAGACCCTCTCCATTATTCGCGTCATTTCCTTGGTCGTGAGTAAATCGTTCAGCTGCAGCAACTCGACATACGTTATGCAGTGAAAGTAAATGACGACGCTGTGACCTTTTCTGGCGGCGATGACTCTCTGGTGGGTCAATTCCAGCAACCGACGGACTTTATCCAACGGTAGATTTTCGAGAATCTTCGTCAACTGGGAGATGATTTCGTCTTCCATTTCGTCTGTGTTTCCCACGTCGCCTTCGATATTTGCGTGAACTCGAACAACAACTGGAAACAGAAAGATTGGTGGCTGAGTTTTAGGCGATGGAACTCTCAAGACGCAATATTTCGCCATGTATAAAACCTCCTTTCTTTTGGACCGATCTTTCATTTATGATAGCGTTTATAGTGTGCTAATTACTTAAATATTGATGGCAACATGCCTTACATATAATAATGCGTTAATTATTAATTTATTGAATAACTGTCGAACTTCATTCGTTCCATGTCGTTCGTTTTAAATTGTTCGTCTAAAATCTTTCATTCATTCACTCATTCATTTAACGCTCAGTCAGTTACTTAGTAAGTCACGCAGTAAGAGATTAAGTTTCTAGCTTCTAGGGTGTAAAGAATTTAATTCACCTCCTCCTTCTGAAAGTACGTGGGCAGTGTGACTTTGATTGCAATCTTTCATACAAGATATTGTCCCTTTGTATTGTCGAAGACTGCTTTTGGTCAAAATGTCCAACAGTGCCTCGTTTTTCTCAGCATCAGTTGGTTTAGTACAGATGAACTCTCTCTGTCTTTTGTTGATGACTTTCTCAGAAAACAACCTGAGGCAAAGTTCGCTCGTATCGATAAGGTCAACTAAAATCTCCCGATTGATCTCCAATGGGGTGATCTCAGATTCGCTAAGTGGCCAATCGTCACCAAATGCAGATCCGGAACCTTCCAGAACAACAAATATTCACCTACTTTAATTCTAATTTAAATGGTCAGTAGCGGTAAGTTGGACTAAATCTATTCAAATACACTATAGAGGTTCTTAAGGAAAAAATGAAACTTGAATGGCTGATTTATACAGTGTCGTGCGTTACTGTTTACTTGCAACGCGCTACTATAGTTCAAGTAACCCTAACAACTTTTAATAACCACTTCTGTATTTATTCATGCGTTTTGATGTAAAATATGAAGTAACGGATTAACGAACTAAGCTTTATGGTAAGATTCTATTATTAAAGGCTTACTTGGTTACTCAAAGTAACGCCGGCAGTGGCCAACGGCTTAGTTTTACAAGGTAGCCTTAACGCACATGTTTAGTTAATTGGCGTTATTTGAATATTATGTTTGTGTTATAAACATTATAGACAGATGGCGCCATAATCATTCGATGCGTTTGAATCTGTGATATTTATGTTATTCGGTAATTAGGCTTTCTCTAAGAGGTTGCTTGTGTGCCTTTCATTCTAATTTTTGATTTCATCATGAAAGGAGATGGATGTTTTCGAATAAAACTAATCAGTCTACATTCAATACCTTCGACAGCATTTCAAATTCAAACTGTCATCTTGAGGTATGTTTAAACATATAAATATCGGACATGCATTACGGAATATACAGAAAGCACAATTAGAGTGTATCAGTTTGTTGTCATAACGTGTTCAAACTTTATCGCACGCATCGCTAACCTTTGTACATGGTAAGGGATTACAGAAGTTACAACCAAAACATTCTTTTACAATATGCAGTGTCCTAAACTGTGTTAATGTTTTTTGTATTAATCCGTGTTTGGTAATACTGTACGCTTCTTTTAGTAAAAGTGCAAACGGAAGCAGCGCTCTTATTCGACACTAATCGGATTTGTTCTTGTTAATAGTTTTTTGGCAACCACTGTTTAAAGGAAAAATGAAAGGTTGCAAAATAAGACAAATTCCTCATGCAACTTACGCAAGATTTGCTGACAAGTAAATAATAAATCTCAATATCGAACAACTGTATGTATGCACCACTGCATACCTAGAAAAATTTGAATTTCATCCAGACTGATCAGTTTATACGAGTGAACGCACAAATTCATATAGATTCTAGTTGTATTTTTTAAATCTGCATGGTGAGATTTTTGTTCCTATTTAATTATAATTCTGTAATTATTTTACATTTTTATTCTTTTGTGAGCGAGAATCGGATTATTAGCTCTTATTCCGCTCTCGATAATTAGAGTATCCATATTTATTTAGTGTTGTTTACCATATAACTAAAATTATACGTGTTGATGCTGTATAAACATGTCAGAAAAAATGTTACCTGTTTTATCAAAAAATGCATGCATCAACTCCATCCATAAGCAGCAAAGAAAAGGTAATGTGGCCTGAAAGAATAAATCTGAATGTTTTGATCCTTCATTTTTGCCCAAAAGCCAAACATTTGTTCAGGACCGTCTTACTGGTGGCGATGGAAGACTTTGGCTAGCTCAAGAAAATGTAGAGGCGCTTAATACTGATTGTATAATTGAAGATATGGAATCTGGTAATTATCGTCAAGTAGCCAACCTTTGTCACTTGATTCAGGTTTTACAGCCCACCAGTAAATTGATCAGCAGAAAGGCAATAATTTCTGGAGTTTTATAACGTTACGCTGAAATGCGCGCAAAGCTAACAAACACACTCAGCTCGGTCAAGTGTCTGTACTCCACAGCGAATATATAGTTTCTTCTAGACAACAGTTCAATTGATTAATAAAAAGCCATGCAAAGAGGATCTGCCGCACTTGGGTATTCTAGATTCAAGAGCAGACCTACTCATGATTCCACCGTTTCACTTTGAAACAGGTGTGCGTGAAGTATGGCATAGGTACTAATATCCTGTTGACTGTTACTGACAACGGACAGCATGTCCCGTCAATAATAGTAATTTAGAGACAGAGAACACCGATGCGAGCAAAGATGTAGCTGAATTAATCGATAAGCAGATGGTTCTGCAAATCGTAAAGACGTCAATCGACTTGCAGTACAGCTTCCCATCACACTAGTCATACGCAACGCACACTTTGAATGTGATTGCAATCAACGACGCTGAAAAGACAACTAAAAATCCTCCTTAAAAAGAAATGTAGGCCTACTACAGAACAATCTATGAATGTCCAGCCCATTAAAACAAAGCCAACGGAAGCGCCGAAGCAGCAGAACTTGTACAGAAGGAGCTTTAGGCTGTTGGGATTGTTGCGGATATTGCTTGCTGGGATTCCAATTGCGATGCTGTTGATAGAGTACATGAAATGCCTAACAGATCAAAAAGCGTCACCACGTATGCCAGAAGCTTGGAATTGCAAATCTATGTCACCAAAATGATTTTTCTCACTAAGTACTACTGCAGGGCAATGAAGCCTGTTGCTCGAGCACCAAAACATAATGCAGACAGAAATGCACTGTTCTGTTGGCAGACTTTTGATAATGCAAAAAAACATAGAAACATGGTTTGATTCCTGCTTCGAGGCAGACCATCTGATCTGTGACTTTACCACAGTTACGTGTGAGATGTTGTTCCGGTGAAGCAATGAAAGAGAAGGCAAGGAATCTTCTTAAGAATGAGACGAATCGTCTCTCATCAACCCAAAAGAATGATGCCACGATGAAGACAACGCCTTCTTTAGAATATATAGAAGATGCATTCTTATTCTTTGACAGCTGCTCTTCAGACAACAGTTTAATCGTCCACACGGAATTACCGTTGTATTTTACCTATGGGCACAAGTCCTTGGACACTTTGAACAAACACCCGTTGATGAAGGAAGTTATCCTGAAATCTAATACCGGAATAACATCGAGAGCACCGGTTGAACGGTTCCTTAGTGCGGATGGACAGATTCTGACATTTAGAAGAAATTTTCTCAGATGTAAATACTTCAATCACTATTTTATGAACTACCTTTAAGGCAGTTACCTTTTCCTGCATGCGACATATTGCATCACATTATTATGATGCATAAATTCTCAGAGAGGTATTTTATAAATATTAACGCATGACCTACTCACAAACACGTCATAGATGGCAGTATCTTACATTTGATAAACGAAACATGAGAGTCATACCTCCATCCGCGTTTAGATAGTTGACCAAATGAGTTTGTCCACTGTCCAGGAGAGCTGAGACCAATTCATTTGCCTTCTTGTTCTTTAGTATAAAATCAAGAAGTATCCTATTTTTATCCTCCGGCGTGATGCCTTGGAGCTTGATCCTATGCAGGTCTTCTCTTTTCAAAGTCCTGCTGGCCAGCAACTTATCTAACAGTCCAAAATCTGGATCAATCCGATCCACCAGAAATCCCCTATGCTTCTCGAGTTTGTCCTCCATTAATCCATACTTGTCGGACTACTCGGGTTTCTGAAGACACTACAGAACAGCAATGTGATTGCGTGTGCTCAAACTAAATTGGATCCGACACGGAGATACTGCGGCTCATACTATACTAATTAATCTAACGAGCTTATCACAACGCAAGCGCTTCAAATTCAACGATAGTCATAACTCGTGACCACACACCTGTTAAGTACGCATCTTCAGGCGGAGTCGGCTGGCATGTTGACCTATGTCCTACGACCTGCGAGGCTTTGGTTGAATCAAGATGTTTGATTTCTAGTTATCTAGTCCTCTTTTGCCTTATACGCTGAGCCCAGCTAGACCTTACAACTACTTTATTTCAGTAGCTTAACAGCTTGCCAATCAGTCGTGTTTAAGTAGTGTTTGTCTCTGATAGCTCAATATAATCGATATCAACGGCGTCAGGAGGATTTCATGGAAGCCCGGAGAGGCTAAATCACTAAACAAATAACCTTCGCAGCTCAGAGCAGCGGTGTCCATTGAGCAGCAGGGCTTATATTCGTAATTACCAGATTTCTTCAGCGTATAAAAATCTACTTAGTCGGAAATCAGCTTATTCATAGGGCTCGGTTAAAAACGAAATCGGAAAGGATATATAGTACTGCTCTAACTATTTACATAAATCAAGAATATTGCAAGAAAACTCTAAAGGTGGAAAGTTCAACAGTATCTGACAAACTGTAGTATCGGTGTGGGTATGGATAGTTAAGGTAAGATGCTTGGTTCTCTCGCTGAAGGGCCTCACAACTAAATGCGGCAACCAGATTTACACGACAGTGTCACTCAAATGCAGATCAACCTCTAATTAAAGGTTCCATTGCTCGTTAGGGAATATTTCATAACACTCACCGAAAAGTGGGTCTCTTTGATTTTAGATAACCTCTTTTGAACATTCTGATGAATATGAACTCATAAAAGGTAATCAGTGCATTAAGAGTTAGAATTGCTTTAGGTTTAAAACTTACATCTACAGCAGCTTTCTAACACTTCACCTACGATAACTGCATTCAAAGCTGCACTTAAAACTCACTTATTTAGACTTTATTACACTGGCCAACAGAAAAATTTTTTTTTCTTGTTGCCTTCGGTTTTAGACCTGTTTTTGGGGTAATTTTGGGCGCTGATTCAGAAAATGTCATTGGATTGAGTGCATCAGGTCTAGTTTCTCAGATATCGTCGATTTTGTAAAGAAAACCCAGTCCACTCTTTAAACGATGTCTTTGACAAAACTAAAATGTCATAATAAGCTTTATTTATGGCTAATTATAATTCTTGCTGATTCATATAATGCCTACATCCTTATAATGTAAAATCAGCATATCTTGCCGCGTGCTGAGATATTGCTGATTCAACGAAATAACTATTCCGTAGCCTACAGCTTACTCAGCACTAAATTCATGGCCTCATTTAGAATTTATTTGTGCTTATACAGCGTTTCATGGTTTCGAACTATGTAAATAGATTATGCTGTAGTCAGCATTTATAGCCTATATAAACCGCCTCCTGAAAGCTAGAGCAGCCGCAGTCGTCTTAGGGCATATTAAGAGTTGGTCGCAAGAACAATCTGTGAATGTGAACATTAAATAACTACATGTTCTTACTATTTTTTAGGTTAGTCACTTAATTCCTCAGATGCGAACATCCTTAAGGTTATGGCTACTTCCAGACGGAGCTGCATTAACCATCCAGACATATTCTGCTACATTTGTGGGGAATACACACTAAAAGCAAACAGGAAACCGATTTCTGAGTTTGTAAAAAGAGCATATGTAGGTTATTTTGGTGTCAAACTTGGAGATCAAGATAAGCAATGGGCTCCTTATACAGTATGCAAAACTTGTATTGAACAATTGCGCCACTGGACAATTGGAAAGAGAAAGAGAAACTGCCTGAAATTTGGTGTACCGATGGTTTGGAGGGAACAGATAAACCACTTCGACGACTGTTACTTTTGTATGGTTAATATCATAGGCATCAATCGAAATAATCGTCACAAGTTGTCTTACCCTGATATACCTTCAGCCAGGAGACCTGTTCCGCATTCGGATATTGTACCAGTTCCACCTTTTCGCGAACTACCTCAGCTCTCAGACGATGACACTTGCATGTCCAATATCGGACAAGATGACGAAAGTGAAGAAAGTGGGGGCAGTGACAGTGATTTCCAATCAACTTCACACAGTGAACGTTTTGACCAAAAAGAGTTGAGTGATCTGATCAGGGACTTAAATCTTTCCAAAGAGTCCTCTGAATTGCTTGCGTCCAGACTAAAGGAAAAGAATGCACTTCAGCCTGGAACGAAAATTACAATTTATAGAAACAGAGAAAAGGATTTGCTGCCATTCTTTACCGAAGACAACAACCTAGTATTCTGTAATGACATCAGCAACTTATTGAAGAAAATTGGTCTGTCGGATTACAGCCCAGATGAGTGGCGTCTTTTTATCGACAGTTCAAAACGTAGTCTGAAATGTGTGCTTTTAAATAACGGCAACAAATTTGGTTCTATTCCAATCGGTCACTCCACCAGGATGAAAGAAGAGTACAATGCCATCTCTTTAGTACTGGAAAAGATAAAATACAAAGAACATCAATGGGTAATTTGTGTAGACTTGAAGATGGTAAATTTCCTCCTTGGTCAACAAAGTGGCTACACAAAGTATCCCTGCTTTTTGTGTCTTTGGGACAGTAGAGCCAAGCATGAACATTGGACAAGAAAAGATTGGCCGCCTTCGAGGAAAGACATGGTGGTTGGAGCTCAAAATATAATCAAGGAATCTTTGGTGGCACGAGATAGGATCATACTGCCACCACTACATATAAAGCTAGGCCTGATGAAACAATTTGTCAGGGCTTTGAATAAAGAAGGTTCATGCTTCGAATACATAGTACACAAGTTACCAGGAATTACAATGGAAAAATTGAAGGCTGGAATCTTCGATGGTCCACAGATCAGGCAACTTATGAATGACCCACTTTTCATACCATCAATGAATGAAATCGAATCTTGTGCCTGGTCTTCCTTTGTTCTTGTAACTAAAAATTTTCTTGGCAACAAGAAGGCAGACAATTATGCACAACTAGTAGAGGATATGCTTCTTCATTTCAACAAGCTTGGCTGCAACATGAGCATTAAAGTCCATTATCTCCACAGTCACTTAGATCGCTTTCCAGAGAATCTTGGTGACTTCAGCGAAGAGCAAGGTGAAAGATTTCATCAAGACATCAAAACAATGGAAAATCGATATCAAGGAAGATGGGATGCACACATGATGGCAGACTATTGCTGGAATATTATGCGCGATTGTTCCGGCAGATGCCACACTCGGAAATCGTACAGAAGGAGCTTCTTCGGTGTCGAATGACTTGAAATTTTTATAACAAACTTGTTCTGTTTGGTATCATATAAGTACAGTTTCAGGTACTACCATTTTCTTTTAAGTATTTGTATTATTGTTTATTTAGTGTATCACATAATAAATTGAGCACTACATAATTATAGCTATAGCCTTATGTTTTATGGGCGAGCAGAGGCAAGGACTGGTATATGGCATAATGTTCTATATCTCGAAAACTAGACCTGCTGGGAGAAAACTGGTGCCTTTTCTGGAATCAGCAGGTCAAATATACCCAGAAACAGTTCTAACATTTGAGGCAACAAATTATGTGTTGGTCAGTGTTATGATTAACTTAGTTCATGTTACGCGATTTCGTGCAAGACTAGTTTTGTTTAAGCGCGCTATAAATGCTAGCTTACTTACTTACTTACTAGGTATACGCGATATTCTTATGATAACCGTACTGGACTCTCAACCAAGAGGTTAAGGGTTCAAATCAGGCCATGGGTTCACTTTGTTTTCTTGAAGGTACTGGACCATATGGGCGCCATCATTGATCAGGAAGAGACAGGAGGAATTTATAAGCGTGCCATTATTGAACAAAATAGCAACAGTCAAAGACAAACATGGACGGTAGAAGGCTTGTTGAATAAGAAAGACAAAAGAGAAAGATTTGGCGGAAAATAGTGCTTTGCATACGGATGTAAATGTAAATAGATTCTGCGGCGAACGCTTCAAACAGAAGGGAATTGAATTTCATACGCAATATGGTGCTGAACTGACAGTGTTTTTATTCAGGAGCTGTACCAACAACGTTTGATCAGCTCGGTCATCTGGTGAAACCTGTTCGACAGCAGTCATCTTCTGCAGACATGGTCATACCTTCATGGAAGGTCGTGAGTTCACAAATGATCATGAGTTGACAGTGGAAAAAGCATTCAACGCTATCAGTTACTTGCCAGTCAAACATTCCTTTGCACATGTACTGGAAGATTCTCGTAAATGCTTTTGAAACGATAGTTCAGCTGATGGGATTATTTCTGATGCATCAGAAGAAACCAACTGAAGTTTTCATGCAGGATCACCTTC